>CM069235.1:15392810-15992810 GCA_035582765.1 Acer negundo
ACAATTAATACAATCCTAGATATCAATAGCTAAATGACATGTCATAAAGCTTAGCTAAACATAGATTATAGCAATCCTATGAAGCTATCAAAATACAACACTCAATCAATACACCACAATCGATGATGCCTAAGAGCATACAAATGATAAAAGAGATGGCTTGTTAAAAAGGCACTAGTTATATAAAGATAAAGTGAAACCTTACCAAGCAAGATGTGATGTTGCTAAACTATGTATGGATGCATCCTATATGGAATAGATGATGCAAAATGATAATTTGATGCACAAAGGAAAAGTTTTGAGTGTTTAAAAGTGAGTTCTTGTGAATTTTTCTCTTGAAATATTTTCTAAGTAAAAAATATGCTTTTGGAACTCTTAGAACTAGCCTAAAACAAAAGAGGCATATATATAGGGTGTCAAAATGAAGTGACATCATTTTGATAAGTTTCCCTAAAATACTTACAAACCTGTTCACCTTGGAAATGAAGAACAAGTTCTTCATGACCGCTCTACGACTAAAGCAGAAATCAGGCGAACCAAGGGCGGTTGCTCTCGGGATTTTGAAGCCGCTCTACACTTTTCTACGTAGGGCGGTTGTAGGGCGGCTCAATTAATCAATAAATCAATTAATTCTTATTTAATTAAAACAAATGAAACAAAATAATATTTTTAGGCAAAACCTTAGCCTAGCCGCCCCTTATATATAAGATGGACCTAATATTATTTTCCTATTTCATTTAATCCATTGGACTTTAAATAAAAAAGCCCACATGTGAACCAGACCCATTCTTACTTAAAGAACAAGCCCACATGTCTTTCATTAATATATTAATATAATTGAGCAGCCCATTACTAAAATAATGTGCAAATTATATTCTTAATATATTAAATGCAATTCTAGATGGACCCTTAAATTGGTCCTTAGAATATATCAAGTGATCCATGCAAGTCCGTGTGGATTGGGGATCTTGGCTTACCATCTAAATTTAAGCTTCAATAGACATACGAAAAAGCAATCAACAAATGATTCACTTAGGATCCATTAATTTTAACTCTTACTAAAGAGCTATGAACTCTTAACTAATACCCTAGACAATCCCTCGTGATTAATATCACGCCAAGAGTTCATAGTATAACTCTCCAAGTTACCATATTTACTCATATGGTTTTGAACTTGGATCAAAAGCCATGTTTTCATGATAAAAACTCAACGTTGATAATATCCAATTACCTCAAAACATCCATATATGATATTATACCCTTTAATTAAATGGATGTCCATAGAAGTCCTCTATCGATCAAATGAATATCACCAAACTATCGAGGACTCGATATAATCGTAAATAACTCAAATGATGTCCAATCTCAGGATTAAGATTATTGATAATTATTATCTATTGAGATAAAGCTTTTCATTGTGAAAATGCACCCAGTGCACTAGATAAGACACTCTGATTTTAGACTCATCATATCTCATTTGATCCCACTCAATGCTAGCAAAAGAATTCTATAACTTGATAAAGGTGCCCAACCTTTAACTTAAGTTGTGAACAATATTCAAGACTAACTAAAGAATTGTGTCTACCACATACATATCCAGATGTACGAACAATTCTTCTTTTCCCATAGTCTTTAGACCTTATGATTATTTACTTTGACAATTATAATACAAACTATAAATGCTATACGATTTGTTAAACCAGAAATCACTTTATTAATATGAAAAAGATTGTTAATTATAACATTACACTCTTGCTATTGAGCATAATCCTAACACATTTTGCTTTTGAATCACTTAGAGATGATAGTAGACTTCAAGACGATTCTCTTACTTTTTGAATCACTCAATTTCGTTGAGAAATGAGTGAGATATGATGATTTGAAGTTGAGAGAAAACACTAACAAATTTATGCACAATTTTTCTTCTTAGAACTAAAATAGAGGGAGAGGATATTTAAAAGAGAGAAAGGGAGGGAATCCTAAGTGGCGTGGTGGGGGCCACAAGCTATCAATTGTGGCACGCCACAACACCTCCCCGTGGAGGCGCGTGGCCTCCACAGGGGCAAAGAGCCTCTCTTCCCGTGGAGCCCACACGTCTCCACGGGAGAGGGGTAAAGTGGCACTTTGCCACTTCTCTCTTCCCTCGTGCTCTTCTCACTTTCTTCGACTATTCTTCGGCCTCCAAACTCAGAATTCGAATATATTTCGGACTACGAACCCTAACTCTCTTATGGACATTGACGTATACAAAAATTTAACCAAAAACTTGGAATTCGACTCGATACACACAGACGAATATCATGCATGATAAACATAAGGAAAGTTTTGTAAATTCCAACTTGAAACTCGAAAACTTATGAACGAGTAACCAAAACATTTGGAACTCAATAAGGAACAATATGAGATCATAATCAAGTCCGATACCTATAAAATACAAACAAACAAATACAAAAACACGCAAGTATGCCATTTCCTATATAGACAATCCTAGAACATGAAATTTTACAAAAGTTGTCAATTTAAATTTAATGCATGTGCATACAATAATTTATGTATGTATATGTTATACCAAATGAGCACAACTATACAGGGACACAAATGTTATGCAATGTGTGTGTGTATGCCCGAACGCCTTGCAAGGGGAATAAGGTCTAGATATACTTATAATGTGCAACAAAGCTTGTTCCTCTTGAAGACTTCTCTTTGTTTGATGTGTTGTCATTCTTCTTTTAAGCTTGAGTTATCATGAACCTAGACAACTAATCAATACAAAGGAAATGTCATTTTGCTATGGAATTATGCCAACATGACTCAAAAACCTAACAACACCAGATTCGGTCTTGGGTAAGGCAAGATAATCACCAACAATCCAACAGTTGACGAATCATATAATAAATGTGAAGACCCGAAGGAATACTCCTAGAAGAATTGAAGATCATAGCACCATCAATGCACAAAGACTCGATTCACCAAGAATCTCGCCTAGATACGATCCTTCTAGGATCTCGCCCATTAATGATCTTTGCTTGTACACCAAGGATTAAGGCAGCACTATAACCCCTATATAAACACATGTATCAAGCAAAGAAAGGGGAGAACACAACAAAAAAAAAAAAAATACATCACTTGTAAATGGTAATCATTCTTTCATAGTGAAGATTTTCCCTTCTGCGTCGACAAGGCTACCGTGGTTTTTCCCTATTTAGGGTTTTCCACATAAAAATCATGGTGTCTTTGTTATTTTATCAATTATTTATATTTGTTATTTATTCAAGGGATAATTACCCCAGTGGCCATCAACTTTTGTCACCACTATCAAAATGGCCACCAAATGGGGAATTGGTCTTAAAGTGGTTATTTTTGGCAAACATTGTTACACTAGTGGCTATTCCATCCAATTCCATCCAATGAGTGGCATTTTGGCAAATAAGGGGATAACATTAATTTATTTTAGATGGTTTTTTGAAATCAATTTTTTTTCTTTTGTTTTTTGAAACAAATAATTACATTTAGTGTGTATATATGTATAGCATATCTCAAACATATATATATATATATATATATATATCTTTTTTGAGAAGATTAAGGCTACAAAATCTAAAAATTCTAAAAAATATATTTGAGATAAGTTGAAAAGAAATAAATTTATAAATTTTTTCTTTTTTGAGAGGATTAATGCTACAAAATCTAAAAATTCTAAAAAACATATTTGAAATAAGTTGAAAATAAATATATAGATATATATATATATTATTTTTTGAGAAAATTAAGTCTACAAAATCTAAAAGTTCTAAAAAACATATTTGAGGTAAGTTGAAAGTAAATATATATACATATATATATGTTTGAGATATGCTATATGTATATACACACTAAATATAATTATTTGTTTTAAAAAACAAAAGAAAAAAATTGATTTCCAAAAAATATATAAAATAAATTAATGGCATCTTCATATTTACAAAAATGTCACTCATTTGACGGAATTGGATGGAATGGCCACTAGTGTAATAATGTTTGCCAAAAATAGTCACTTTAAGACCAATTCCCCATTTGGTGGCCATTTTGATAGTGGTGACAAAGGTTGATGGCCACTAGGGTAATTATCCCTTTATTCAAGCAACTCACTCACATAAGAAAAAACACGAACGGCATCACAACTCACTGATTGATCCAAGCATCGGTCAGCTAGCATGTTGTTGACTAGGTTTATCAAAAAAACGACGTCAACAATATATATATAATCATTTTTCTATCACAAATTGTTCAAATGTAAATATGCTCCTAACTAAGTTCAAACTAATGGAGTAAGACAACAAATGGTGTAAATTACTAACCACAAACACACAGAGCAAATATTGGAAATACATTCTTTTTGTAAGTTAGATATATTCAAGTATGCTTTGTAACGTAAGTGTAAATTTAAAAACATCTAAAATGTTATTTCAATAAAATAGATCATACATTAACTAAAGATTTTCATTTATTAATATATATATATACAATCATTCCAGTTGCATCACCACTTAAAGTTAATTAGTTTTTTCAAATTTATATAAATCATTATACAAACATCATTATTAAAATTGTTAGTCATCTCTTTCATAACTTACAAGTGGCATTCATCGTTGTTAAGGATGATTAATCGCAAGTAGAGAAATTTTTTGTGGACGGGTTCGTGTGAGGAGTCTAAGATGATCCAAGTTGCTTGGGATCGTTGATGTCAGCCTTTGTCCAATGGTGGTCTTGGCTTAAAGGATCTAGGTTTACTAAACGACTCGCTTTTGAAGAAATTCACTTGGAAGTTCATGACTTCTAAGGACTTTGCTTTTTCGTTTCTACGGGAGCCTTATCTTGAGCACTTTTGTAAACCACATGGGGGGTATGTCACTTATTCAATTTGGTCCTCTCTTTGAGCTCACTACTCTGATCTTCTTAAGAAATGTATCTGGCTTATTAACGAGCATTCTCAGCGAGACTTTTGGCATGAAAACTGGTTAGGAGTGCCTATTATATATCTCTTAGGTATTCTAGATTATTTGGCTAGTCTGCTCCGGGCTAGGGTTTCTGATTTTATTCAGGATTGGAGATAGGTTCTTGATGATTGCTTCCGAACTCATTTTTCGGATCTCTGTTTTCAGATAATAGGATTGCAATTCCTCCTGTTGAGGATTCTCTTGTTTGGGCTCATTCTAGGGATGCTCGGGTTTCATGTAATGCTACTTATTCTCATATGGTTCGTGACTCCCATCAATTCCTTGGTGGAGAGACGTTTGATCTAGCTTTATTCTTCTTTCCTGATCCGCTTTGACTTGGCATCTTTTGCTAAATAGGCTTCCCACAGAGAATCTTTTATACAGGGTCAAGTTCCATTTGGCTTCCAGATGCAGTGTTTGTGGGGTTAGTAGTGAGTCAGCTGACCATCTTTTCCTTTGGTGTCCTCTTGCGGCTTCTATTTGAAAAGTTGTCTTCTTCACTTTCCAGCCGCGTTTTTTAGCTGAATCATGGGGTTCTTGCTTCTCGTAGGCCATGTCAGTTCCTTTTAGTGATCAAGTGTGTATCCTATGGAAGGTGGCTATTCATGAGGTTGTTTAGAGTGTGTGGTTTATCTAGAATTAATGGATCTTTGAGAGTAAAGTTGTTGATTTTAGATTTGTGTCGTCTTTGGTTTGGTATGCAGTTTCTGGAGCTAACCGTTTAGGCATTGGGTGTATGCATAGTTGTGTGGATAACATTTTGATCCTTCGACATTTTGGTCTTTGTGGTCGTCCGACCAAGACTCCAGTTATCAAAAGCGTGATCTGGTCGCCTCCTGTTCCAAGTTGGATCAAAGTTAATACATATGGTGCTGCCTTGAGTTCTCTAGGTACATGAGAGTGTAGATGTGTTTTCTGTAATTGTAGATCAGTTGTGAAGGGTTGTTTTGCTATCCCTCTTGGTTAGGCGTTTGCTTTTGAGGCTGAGCTTCTTGCGGCTTCTATAGTCATTAATTTTGCTTGAAAGTATAGGTGGTGTTGGATTTGGCTGGAGAGTGATTCTTCCTATGTGGTTAAGCTGCTTTCTTCTCATTTCGAGCATGATCCTCGACAAGTGCAGCAAGAGTGACAAAGATGTATCTTCCAAATCTTTTAGATGGAATTTCAAGTGTCTCATATTTTTAAGGAAGACAATCAGGTTGTAGATGCTCTTTCTAAGCATACTTTAAGACTGGAGGCTGATTCTTGGTGATTTTTCGCTCCTTCCTTCTATTCTTCGTTGGTGGGAAATGATTGCATGGATTGTGAGTCTTTTCATTTTTCTTAATGTTCTTCGCTGGTAGGCACGCCACTTTTCTAGTTGGAGATTTGCTCACTGTGTTTTTTGTGGTTGGTTTGGCTTGTGCCACGATTTGTTCTCTTCTTTTATTATTTATATAGTTCTTGATACTGCATAGGGTTTTTCAGCATATGATCGCTTGTGATGCTTTTTCCCCTTAAGTCAGTCTAATTTAAAAAAAAAATTAACAATTAACAAATAAAAAATCAATGTTGATGTTAATATTTTGTTTTTTAAAAAAAATATTTTGCTATAAATTCAGTCAAAGTCCGATCCGGACTGATTAAGCCCGTTCCGAAAGAAATTCGGTCCGATTATCGAATTTATCAAGTTTATTTTTTCTATTGGATCCAGCTCAATCCGGTCCGAATAGAATCTAGACTATAGTCTGGCCCGGTTCGAATAGTAATCGGGCCGACATATTTCAAGCCGGACTAGACCAGTCATGCTCGATTGACACCTTTATGTGCAACTCTAATAGAGGTATAAAACTTAGCCAGTTAGCCATTTTCCAACCTCACCTCCCATAATCTGATAACAAACCACTTCTCCATTTATATTTGTTCGTATATTAGAGTTATTTATGTTTGTATATATTGTATATATTGTATATATTACTTTTTAGAGTTGGGGTATATTTGTAAATATGCTTGTTTAGTTTAAACCTACTTTGTAATGCTATATATGTATAATAAAATACTGTAGCAGCCGACCAAGGGCTTTAGTTTCTCTTTGCATCTCTTTGCATCAGACTTTGCTTCTCTTTGTATCAGATTCTCTTTGCATCGGTTGTGTTCTTTTGCATCAGATTATGACTTTACAGCCACTATGTACTCTATTTTCTCTTTTCACTTTGGTTCTTTTACTTTGTATTGAGTAGTTCACATGGTATCAGAGCCTTGAGATTGGAGAATAAGTTCATACTGCTAGTTTTCAGTTAAGAATCAGCTTTCAACATATTTAGTTTCAGTATCAGTTTTTGATATTTTGATACATGTAGTCTTCATATTTATGGGAATCCTCTTCGACTTTGTTGTGGTTGCTCGATTAAAGTCAAATTTGTTGGATCTTCTTTAATTTTGTTATGGTTGCTCTTGAGATACAAATTTGTTGGTATACATGCATTTCACGGTTTGCAAGGTTCGTATAGTTTTAACAATTTGAATGTTTTGCACAGTTTGCACAGTTTTGCACGATTTGAACCCGAGATTTGTTTCTATGATAGATTTGCATCATATTTGTTCATGTTATTTGCAACAATATGTCAATTGCAACAATAGACCACCTTCCAACTTTGAGAACAAATCTTACTCGAAGGTTGGAATTGATGAATGTAGTTTTTGTAAGCAGAAGGGTCATTGGAAGGCTCAATGTCCTAATTTGTCGAACAAAGCACGACAATCACAACAACATGCTATGTCTACTTCTTCTTCGATAAGTCAGTTACCCTCTAATTCTTCAGGTATGTCTTTTTCCATATGGGTCTTAGATTCCAGAGCTTCACATCATATGTCTTCTAATTTGTCATCTTTTGTTTCTTTATGTCCTCTGTCATCTATGTTTGTTATGACTAATGATGGCTCTCCCATCCTATTAGAAGGTGTTTGTTCTATTGTTACACATATTGTATCTTTTTTTAATGTTTACCACATACCTAATTTTACATTTAATCTTGTTTCTGTTAGTCAATTGTGTGACTCTGGTTACTTAGTCTCATTTTCTTCTAGCTCTTGTCTTGTGCAGGATCAGCAATCCCAAAAGCTGATTGGGACAAGCCGTAGGTAGGGGGACTATATATTTTGGACAAGTTAAGATTACCAGTTTTTGCAGCTTCTAGTGTTGACATGTCTTTTTTTCTTTTGTGTCCTTCTTCTACTGGTTTTTATTTATGGCATTCTCATCTTGATCATGTTTTGGTCTCCTATTTAAGGTTTTTAGCGTCTATGGGAGCATTAGGAAATTTGCAAAGTCATGATATTTCTGATTGTAGTGGTTGTAAACTGGAAAAATTTTCTGTTTTACCTTTTAATCGAAGTATTTCTTCCTCTCTTACACCATTTGATTTAGTTCACTATAATGTGTGGGGGCCTTCCTCTATTGCCACAAAAGGGGGGTCTCGGTATTATGTTTCTTTTATTGATGATTGCATTCGTTTTTGTTGGGCTTATCTTATGAAATGTTGCTCTGATTTCTTTACTATTTATACTATCTTTCAAGTCTTTATTAAAACTCAACATGCCACTGTTATCAAATGTTTTCGATGTGATTTGGGTAGGGAGTACACTAACAAATTTCATGAATTGCTTGCATTGTTGAAACTTATCATTCTCTCTTACGAGTCTTCTGGGGAGAAGCAGTTCTTACTATTGTCAACTTAATTAATAAGATTTCATCTTCTCACAACTCAGGTTTGTCACCTTTTAAAAAGTTGTATGGATATGCTCTCGATTGCTCTTTCTTAAAAGTCTTTGGTTATACTTGTTTTGTCATCGACCTAATGTAGAGCACAGTAAATTATCTCTACACTCTTCCATTTGTGTTTTTCTAGGTTATGGGGAAGGTCAAAAGGGATATCGTTGCTTTGATCATGTTACACAAATTATATGTGCCTCATCATGTTATGTTTCTTAAGCATATACCTTTCTTTTCTATTCCTACTAGTACTCATGATATGACTAAGTCTGATCTCATTCGCATTTATCCTTTCTCTGATGATACAAATAGTTTCTTTTCCCCAGTCTTATGCACTACAGATACTGACTCACTTTCTGTTTCTAGTCCTTATGTCCCTATTACTCATTTTCCTTTGCATTATTCTTGCAGGTCTTGAACTATTACTTCTGCAGATACCGGTACTTCACTCCTCAATCCCCCTACCACTTAAGCACCTTATGAGACTATGGATCTAATCCTCGTTATCCTCGGCATACTTGTAAATCCACTCAACTACCATATTTTTCTTACTCTTGTTATTCTAATTCCTTTTCTACTTTGTTAGCGTCTATTCACCGTCTCTTTGAGCCCTTATCTTATAAAGAGACAATTCTTGATCCTCATTAACAACAGGTTATGGCTGAGGAACTTTATGCTTTGTATAAGACAGATACTTAGGATTTGGTAACTCTTCATTCTAGTAAAAGTACAATCTGTTCACATTAGGTTTATAAAATCAAGACAAATTGATAGGTCAATTGAGTGATATAAAGTTAGATTAGTTACAAATGGGTTTTCTCAGAAATATAGTTTGGATTATAAGGAGACTTTTACTCATGTTGCCAAGATGACTACTATTCGTAATCTTATTATAGTTGCATCTGTTCACAAGTGGCATATATCTCAGATGGATGTCAAGAATGCATTATTGAATGGAGATCTTTAGGAAGAAGTGTACATGGTACCCCCACCCGATGTCACTCATAATGCTGGAGTAGTTTGTAGACTCAAGAAAGCTCTATATGGTCTCAAACAGGAGCATCGAGCTTGGTTTGAGAAGTTCTCTACTGTTATTACCTCTTTTGGTTTTTCCTCAAGTAATCATGATTCAGATCTTTTTACAAAATATACCACTGTATGTCGTATTATACTTTCTTTGTATGATAATGACATGTTATTATCAGTGATGATGTTGATGGGATTGTAGCGCTGAAGTCTGAATTAGCTAGTCAATTTGAAATGTAGAACTTGGGTTCTCTTCGCTATTTTCTAGGAATTAAAGTTGCATTTTCTCCAAAGGGTTATCTTCTCTCTCAGTCTAAGTACACAGCTGACATCCTTGAGCGTGCTCGCCTTACTGATACTAGGACTATTGATACTCCTCTAGAGTTTAATGTTCAATATTCTCCTTCTGATGGTACTCATTTGTCTAATCCTACCTTATATTGTATTATTTTTGGCAACTTGGTATATCTCACTATTAGTCGTCCAGACATCGCATATATTGTTAACATCATCAGTTAGTTTGTTGCTTCTCCTTTGTACTTCATATTGGAGGCAATGGCGGCTCATAAACTTGTAATTACATGCGTACACTGATACAGATTGGGCCAGTGATTTCGTTGGTCGCAAGTCTATCACTAGTTTCTGTATATATTTGGGTGATTCTCTCATTTCTTGGAAGAGCAAGAAACAGACTATTGTTTCTTGATCTTCCAGGGAAGCTGAGTATCGTGCTATGGCATTTACTACCATAGAGATAGTTTGGTTACGTTGGTTACTATAAGATATGTGTGTTTATCTTTTTGATCCCACTCCTATGTATTGTGACAACAAAAGTGCTATTCAGATTGCTCAAAATTCAGTCTTTCATGGGTAGACCAAGCACATCAAAATTGATTGTCATCTTACTTGTCACCACCTCAAGCATGGCACCATTACTCTACCTTTTGTTTCTTCTTCCGTGTAGATTGTTGACTAGTTTACAAAGTCGCATCCCATTTCACGTTTTCATTTTTTAGTTGGCAAATTCTTGATGCTTCTTGCAGCTGCATCGTTAGTTTAAGGTGGGTATTAGAGTTATTTTATGTTTGTATATATTGTATATGTTAACTTTTAGAGTTATGGTATATTTGTAAATATGCCTGTTTAGTTTAAACCTACTTTGTAATGATATATATATAATAAAACGATAGAGCAACCGACCAAGTGCTTTATTTACATCAGACTTTTGCTTCTCTTTGCATCAGACTTTGCTCTCTGTTTACGTCAGACTTTGCTTCTCTTTCTATCAGATTTTCTTTGCATCATATTTTTTTCCTTTGCATCTACGGATGGCCATTTTCTCCTGAGGCCCCAAATCCCCGTTCCCCCATCCCCATTTGGGGGGAATATTTTGGGGAAAATAGGGAAATGGGGGGGATGGAGGAGTTTTTTAACCCAAATTAAAATGGGGTTGGGGATGGGGGGACCTGGCCCCATCCCCATTTCCCCATTCCTCCCGAATATTATAATATTATAATATATTAATATATATTTATTTTACCAATTATATATATTAATAATTTATTTATTTATTTATTTTATATATATTACTATATAAAAATATTTATATATTTATTTTAATAATATATATTAATATATATTTCTTTTAATTTATTTTTAAAATTGTATGAAAATGGGAGAAAAGAGAATAAAGAAACGGGGGATACGGAAAAATAAGGAAAAACGGAAAAAATTGAAAAAATGGAAAAATAAGGATAGGGGTATTTCCCCTAAATGGGGAAATGGGGGGGGTTTGGCAAATAGGGATGGGGATGGGGATGGGGATGGGGATGGGGGTGGTAGACCTACATCCACCCCATTCCCCCATTGGCCATCCCTATTTGCATCATATTATGACTTTGCATACTCTCTTTTCTCTCCACTTTGGTTCTTTGACTTTGCATTACACGTCAGTCCTTAATATTTTCTTCTCTTAAATCTATTATTTCTCTTATTACATTTCAATCCAAAAGTCAAGAAAGCGGAAACCTTAACTTAAAAATAAAAAAATAAAAAAAATAAAAAAAATAAAAAAAAAAGTGGAAATCTATAACAAAATAACGAAATCTCAAAAAGAATACCGTAACTTTGAGTTGTTGGCATGTTACAAGTTACAACAATAGAGGAACTCTGGTCTGCCTTCAGTATTCATCCTGATAGCAAATTAGTGGCCGGCACGAAAGGATTCAAAAGAATGTGTAGTTGTTGAAACTGATGATAAAGTGGATGTTTCTCAGGGTGGAGTCATGACAGAGAACTTGAATCTGCCTTCATCCTAATCGGTGATGAAGGAAAAAACAATATAGAGAGATGCTCTGAGAAGGATCCTGTTAGCAATTTAGCGGCGATGGAGGAATCAAAAGAACGTGCAATTGAAATTGATGTCGTTGGATATACAAGAAATTTTCTTAATTCATATTATGGTAAAACATATTATGCAGGTTAATTCATCAGGGTAATTCACATTATGGTAAAACATATTATGCCGGGTAATTCATCGACCAAAAACAACCAAAGTCTCTTTGCCCATATTTCAGACAAAGATCAATCCTTTAAATATATAGAGGGTCAATTGTATAATTGTAATGCTATATATGTCTACCCTTTTCAGTCCTCCTTACTACTAACAATGTCAACCAGAAATTGATTCAGACGCTGGCCAAAAATCTCCGTAGAGAATGACTCAGTGACATGTCGCCGGGCTTCTTCACCCATTTTCTTGGCCATCTCAGGATCCTTAATGAGTTTAGCCATAGCCAAAGAAAACTCTCGTGGAGTAGGGTCACAAAGAAAACCTGTCACCTCATTCTTAACTGTCTCCACAGGGCCTCCACTGTTGCATGCAATTACAGGTTTATGAGCCGCCATTGCCTCCAATGGAACAATGCCAAAGTGTTCATCCTGCATTGATTGAACATTTTGTTATAGAATTATCCTGTCAACTTTTCTAATATTAATCGATTGAAATGATAATACTAGAAAAAAAACCACACCTTTGGCGTATAAAGGACGCACAAGCATTGAGAGAGAAGAGCATTTCTTTCAGCTGTTGAACAGGATGTAATGAAGTTAACCCGACTCGACACTCCACTACTTTCTGCTATGCTTTTAAGCTCCTCCAAATACTCGACATTCTCCCTCAGCCGTTTATCATACCCACCTGCAAAAGTAGAGCTACAAATATAATCTTTCTGTAAATGCAAAAGCCAAACAATTTTTTAGGTTGAATATTAGCAATAATATAACATTCGTGTTTATGAAACATATAGCATAGTACTCTAATTAACAAATATGATGAGTTTCTCCCATTGGATGTTGAATACACTTGGAGTTTCATCAGCTTTACTTCCATCATTTTATTGTCAGCTATTCACTAAATCCAACATTGTGTGCAATGAGTATTCCAGTTCCAGACGGTTAATTATACCTCTTTTTCTTTTCTTGCAGTTTCAGGCTACGGAGAGAAAATTTAATTAATCATATTCAATAAACACTTAACACAAACCATTTCACTTAGCACCAGATACATTGCTTTGGACCCAATAGATGTGGCATTACAGCCAAATAATGGCATATACCAGATAGAAAACGGCACACAGGTTTACTGAATCAGTTTTAAAAAAGCAAAATGTGATTGTGCCAGATTTTTTTTCTTTTTCTTTTTTTCCTATATTCCTGACCTTACATTGGTTTGGACCATGACCTTTTGGTTGAAAAGTAAAGGACTGCAACCATACCTCAGGGATGGGCTCTGTCACATATCAACTATATTACATAAACAGTCAAAATTAATAGGCAACTGTTTTAAGACTGCTAAAACACAAAGGAACTTTGCCTATCTGAAAGAGTCCAGATGAAAAAACTATGATGGATCACAAACACATGCTTGACAACTTCATTGCCAGGCAAATATCCACACACACTCTAATGGTCAACAATACACAAATAGTTTGGGTGAAAACGATATCCTTTTTGGCAAAAACATAAACATTCTTCCATGCAGAGACATAATAATTAAGAAAGATATCTGCAAACCAGAAATAGATAGACATGCCTGCAATGGTCAAGGTAACATCAGCCAGATTATGATTTCTAAAGACATCTCCTTCAAGGGTCTGAAGCATAGCAAAGGCGGATACAGCTAAATCAATATTCTTTTTTCTTTCAAAGCGATTGATGGAGAGAAAGTTCAACCTAGATCAAAGCAAGCAAATAAAGAAATTAGTCTTCAAGCTGTGGCTAGCATATAATACATAATGAGAAACAGTTACACATAGCATATACAAACATGCCCTTTACTTATAAAAAGGAGGTTCGCCAAACTGATCCACATTGACTGCTGGGTAAAGGACAGCAGGACGAATTCCTCGAGCATGAAGATGCTTGAATGTATTGGCAAAAGTAGAACCAGTAAATTCACTATTAACAAGTATCATATCTGCCATTCCTGCAATCCAAAAAACCAACTAGATTGAAATAGTATATTTACCTTGCGAACAGAATAAATAAAATAAAAACAAACAAGGATGAAAAATATATTACACAAGGAAAAGTGCAAAACCAAAATGTTGCATCATACCAGTTGTAATTTCTTCAACAAAGTCTATAGGTTTCCTATATATCTTTCTGAGAAGAGTTGTATGTTGAGCCAGTAACAGATCTGGGAAATGACAATAGAATAAAACCTGGAATTGAAATGTCTTACGTGAAACAGCAACTGAGCCAGTATTTGGATTGGAAATAACAGTTTATATTAAGTATAAATACCTTTGTTGACTTTTTAAGTTTCAACAATGGAATGACCACAGAAACCTGATCTGCTAGTATAACATCAAAAGATGACCACTTGAGTAGCACACAGAGAGTAATGAAAATGCATCGCAGATAAGCACACACTGCATGAAGACGGTGGAAAATATGTCGGGGTAGGAAATCCCCATAGACAGTAACTGGAAAGGTACCTGGACAGCCAATTGATTTATTAGGGTATATCATAAAATTTTAATATAACACTTCAAAACATAGAAAAACATCTAGAAAGCAAGGAAAAGCATGAAGATGCAAATGAAATAAACTTCCATTGGACGTCTCCAAACTACTTACAATTCTCTCTACCCTCTCTCTAGATGTGTAAAGAATTTATTACTCATCAAAGATGAGAAAAGAGAAGGAATGAGAAAACAAAGAAAAAGTGAAAAAATTGGAGAAAATTTTCTATTAAGGATGCCTTAATAGACAAATTTGAGACATTATAACAGCAAGGATCAAACCTTATCGACATACAATAACAGAACAAAATCAACCAAAATTAACTTTTATAGTCAGGAACTTTCACCATTCAAGGGGCCCAATGCCTAATTCATTAATCATCCAAAACAATTAACGTTTTCTCCAAATGGCAATAATGTGTAATTTATGGTCAAACTGAAACTAGGTCTGTTACAGTTACAGACAGCTGCTTAATCACTTGAAATTAAGCTAAAATGGGTCAATATGTAAGAAAAACTCTCCATAAAAAAGCATAATACGTACACATACCTACAACAAGTGTATCAACTACAATCAATTAGCATATACAAGCATTTAGTGTTATTCCCCAGCCACTTCAGATTTCCTAATTCGTATCATTTAAATCATTTTACCTTTACACTCCCCATGAAAATATGCTTTCACTGCACTAATTTATTAACATAGAACTATGAATCAATGCCTTTTCTATTAACATTTTCCTATCAGAAAAGATGCCACATAAATTCTCCTCATCCCGCAAAAGAATTCATTACTTGCATCTACAAACTCAACTTTAAAGAAAGTAAAGAGCATCCAAAAAACTAATCCATCCAACTCTCATCTTTCAAACAGCATCCTTATGTAGCTTGTTGCCTTCAACATAGCACATAAAACTCAAAAATAGCAAGAGCAAGATGCAACAAATAAATCGTAAAAGGATGAAAATATTGCAGGTCCCTGTCATTTTTAACAAAATGAGACAACTTCATATTTGAAAATTCTTCGAATACCATGCTTGATTTAGAAGCATCCACATTACGCCCATGAGTTGGGTTTATTATCAAATGGTAATCTGTAGGTTCTCTGACTTCCTGTGCACAAGCAGAACTAGTATACAAACCATATATTTGGACATATACTTAATGAATCAACTTCTAGTCAGATATTTCGCAAATTGTTTTGCCTACTTGGTATATAGTGTTTTTTTTTAAATGGGTGGAGATCTAAAATGCTTTATAATGATTATATGCTCCATCATTAAATAAAAAATATAAATCGTTGCATAAGTAGCATGATATGAAAGTTGCACAAGTATTTTTACAAGATTGGCTGCTTAATGACGATATACAAAAACTAAATATGGAAAGTTACCATCAAGAGTTTCCTCAAAACAACGTTTTTCATCATGGTGAGCAGTAAAAACATGAACATTGTGGCCGTGGGATGCAAGCTGAACAGCGGCATCAACAATCAATCTTTCAGCTCCACCTGTCGAATCATTGCAATGTGTTCAGACTTCAGATAATCAAGTTTATACCAATGGGTCTAACAAAGTAGTAAACTTTAGGATTAAAACAAAAAATTGAGCACAAATTGTTTATTCCTAAAAATCCAAAATTAAAAAATGGATATGGTTTATTCCCATGCTTCCCTGCAACTTTCGCAAACCATCAGTAAATCTGAATTTACAAGCTTCAATTTTTGAAATAGCCAAAAATTCAATTTACAAAAGAAAATTGGAAATTAAAATGCCAAATTTATAAATGAGCAAGAAGCAATCAATCGAATTTCTAACAATTTCAGTAAATAAACTAAAAAGAAGATCACCTATTCCAAGATCGGGGTGTATTATGGCGATGTTAAGCTTTGAGCATCTTTTTTTCTCCATTTTCTTCCTCTGTTGCAAAGTAATTTGCAGAATTTGACCACTCTGTACAAGGTTTAAAGACCCTTTAGTGATTTGATTACTAAAAGGTTAAAACCCGATAATTATCCAAATTTTTACTTGAAAAATACTCTTTCACCATCGAAACAACACATGTTTAAGGGGTAAATACACTCACCTACCCTTATCTTGGAATAAATGCAGCTAGAGAGAAAATATGTATTTATCTACTTGAACCTCCCTTCCACTAAAAATTGAACCGATCAAATTGCCTTATTTATTAAAATTATAGATGAAGATAATCATTTCGTAACAAAAAAATAAATTAAATTAATTTTAGATAATTCTTTCAATGGAATTTTAATTACAAAATTAATTTTAAAATTGAAAAAAAAAATAACTATCTTTAAATTTTTAAGCTATCTTTATTTTTAAAATTAATTATTTTTAAAGAAAATTAAAAAAAAAAACATTTTTATTATTTTTAAATAAAATAAAATAAAACGCATGTATTTTTTAAAAATTATCTTCATTTTATAATTAAAATTTTTGTTCGATGGTTTTAAAATATAAAATTTAAAAATTTAAAAAATAAAAGTATTTATGAGCTATGAAATTATTTTCATTTTGTAATAATTTACCTTTACAAATTGTAAAAAAAAAATGAAGATAATTTTAAAATATTTTAAAATATTTTTTTATTTTTTTATTTTAAAATTATATTCCATTAAAAGGATTATCTTCAATTAATTTAATTTAATTTTTTATAATAAAATGATTATCTTTATCTTAAAATTTAATAACTAAGGGCAATATAGTTTTTTTATTAGTTCAATTTTAAGTGTAAGGGAAATCTGAGTATAAAAATGTATATTTACTCTCTAGCTGTATTTAAACCAAACTTCAAGGGAGGTGAATGTATTTAATAATATGAACATTTAAGTGGGGCATTTAATCAAATATTTGGAATGCATTACAAGTTTTAAACTAATCAGTAATCACCTTCTACAGATATTACCAATTGACCACAAGTTTCGTCAAAGAATCCAAATCAAAATTTCAAAACATCAAAAAAAAAAAAAAAAAAAAAAAATTTACAC
Source organism: Acer negundo (assembly GCA_035582765.1). Lineage (NCBI taxonomy): Eukaryota > Viridiplantae > Streptophyta > Magnoliopsida > Sapindales > Sapindaceae > Acer > Acer negundo. The sequence continues at coordinate 15,410,598 of CM069235.1, forward strand.
GTAAAGTTTACCTTGTAAGGTCGTGTCAAGCAAGTGTGTTGTTGGCTTGTTGCTACAAATTTCTAGCACAAGTTTGGGAGGAGAACATCAATTCAATAGTATGTTAACTGACGTGTATGGTTAAACTTAAAAGTTAAAAGGTAACATGAGATCACTGACATGTTTAAATGGGTAGAAATGTCTGTCCTTTGGGAGTAATCGAGTCAAGTGGAAAGCTCGGTTCAAGAATAAACACAATGTTGAACCCGGATTTTTTTAATGGTAATTTGCCAATGACAAACCTTATGTTTTCTCATATCACTGTTCGGATCGAACTTTTGTCTTAATTTCAAGAAAATACATTTGACTCTTTGACCACCATTAGATTTAACAGTAAACTTAAGCAGACAACCGGTGCAATGGCGAAAAGGTCCCTTTCCAACATCATTCATTCAATCATGTAATGCTCTTGTAATTTGACCCCGTTTTATACTAAAATAATTATAACATTGCCCTAAACGTTCATGGATGTATCTCGACGTATCCTCCATGTATCCCTCTGTATCCTTGCCATATCCCTCAAGTATCATTCAATCAAACTTTTAAAAAAAGTCAACGAATACGTCATTTAGTGTTTCGGATACGTATTCTGAAGTATCCGAACCAGTTACAAGTTATCTCCACCAAATGGAGTATGCGTGCTTCCTAGGAAAGAAATCTACGATCTCCTTTCATGTGGTTGACATGGATTTGAATTTTTAAATAATAAATGCATAATAGTGTCAGTAATACTACATATCCCACCAAAATCCCATTTTTTCATCCCAATACATGTGGCATTTGAAATATCAAATGGTGAGTGGATACATATGGTTGGTGAGATAAAACATCATTAATGTGTATCCACTCACAATTTGACATCTCCACATACACATGTGTGGAGATGAAAAATATGGGATTTTAAGTAGGACGTTTATGTTGTGAAATAATGAAGAACAGATGAACAATAAAAAATAAAGTAAAGTGAGAGAGAGATCAGAGAAGAGAGAACACGAGAGAGAGAGAGAGTTTTTCTCTTTGTATTGATATCAGCTGATCAACCAACAAATAAATTTGAAAGCCATATATATAGGCAATCACTTTGCTTAATGATGAAGTTTACAATAGAGGCTTGGTGGGGAAGCTATAAAATTACAACACTCCCTACAGGATTTCCCACCACTTGTATTTTTAATTTTCTAAGAAAAACCCAGTGGGACAAAAATCTTAGTAAAATATATACAAAAATCTTCTAAATCTTGTGGTGTTGGACGTCCTCAAAACTGTCTCGTTAAAAACCTTGTCAGGAAAACCCAGTAGGATAAAATCTGATCAAAGGGAAAAAGAGTACAATTTACATATGTCTAGAATCAATGTTTTCTTCAAAAACTGTGTTCACATTTATACTTTGCTATAGAAAACCCCAGTGAGATAAAAACCAGAACAAAGATATTCATTGATCTGTCGGATCAAAGTAATATTTGTGGTGATCTTCTTGATCAAGGTAACATATAAACGATGATTAGCAAGATCAAAATAATATTTACAATGATCTTTTTGATCAAGACAACATATATACGATGATCTACTGGATTAATGTAATATTTATGATGATCTTTATAGATCAAAAGATTTTTGGGCGTACTTAGAGAATTGCCTCATTGAAACCTTTATCAAGAAAACCCAATGGGACAAAACCTGATTGAAAGGGAAAAAGAGTACAATGGACATATGCTCCAAAATAACTAATATATTTCATTTGATATGCTCCCGCTAATGGGACGCTCCCCCTAATAAATTCTTTTAAAGCAATCTTCTAGATTGTTAAACTGAGACATACAAACGTTTATTTCATGAAATGAAATAACATTATAAATTATTGGAAGGAATATAATCAAATACTTGCTTTATGGAGTAATATCCATATGGAATATTTTCATAATCTTTTCAATATATTCTGATTAATGCACATACATTCCATTTGATCTATGCTCGATCTTCAAATCGAGACAATATTTTCTTTCTCATTTCTTTATGAAGACACATGAGTATATAATATGATTATTATATTCTTATCTTATCAGATATTAACTGAGAAGGTTATACCACGTCTGTTCATATTGTTTTTAATCCATATAAGGATTTTTGTATGTTTATCAAATATAGATTATGAGATCTCGATTTACATGCTTCTAACATTTTAAATCCTTCCGATATTATAAATATCTGCATTGAGTGAATCATATAGATAAATGATTACTACGTTTAGAAGACGTATTTCAAGCCTTATAAAGGCAACCAAATTTATCAAAAAATTGAATGTAATTGTATTCGTCACTATTGAATACCAAGTTTCTATTAGAAACCTTATACTACGAGTCGTTCCTCATATCTCACGATCTCGTTTTTCTCATTACGTTTTCTGTATAAAAACTCATTAGTATCCAACTAGTTTGACATCTCCAGGTGTCTTGGAGTACTATTGGTCTAAATACTTTATGTTTGGCATATGAAGTCAATTCTTCTTGAATTGCTTTTTTTCACTTAGGTCAATCATGTATTTTATATACAATCATTGATATTATGAATATCATAATTATCATTTATAATTTCAGTAGCGCTATTGTGTGTAAAAATACATCAATCATCAATGATTGTTTCTTTATGATTCCACATTTCTCTTATATGATTTATAGAAATTTTCTCAATTTCAATATACTTGAATTTCTGTTAAAATTTCTTCTATTTCAATGGATTTAGTTACTATATGAACTTTATAGAAATTTGTTCAATTTCTATATACTAGTATCTCTGTTAAGATTTTTTCCATTTCAATGGATTTAGTCACTTCACGGACTTTATAAAAATTAGCTTAACTTTTATATACTTGTATCTATGTTGAGATTTCTTCTATTTCAATGGATTTAGTCACTTTATGGACTTTATAGAAATTTGCTCAATTTTTATATACTTATATCTCTGTTGAGATTTCTTCAATTTCAATGGATTTAGTCATTTCATAGACTCGTGTCTCTTTAGATTTACAACTCTTACAGAGTTGATTTAGAGAAAGTTGATTTTTTTATAACTTGAGTTTTGTTTATTTTTGGGATCCCGATAACAATACCTTTCAAAAAGGTTCACAAGCTTATGATATGCATCAGATAATTCATTTGTTGCTCTTATCTCTGATCGTTCTTCAGAAACATTCACCCGGCCGGGGTTTATGAAATAACAACTTATAAAATTTCGTTACATTTAATATATCAAGCAACAGACTAATAATTATCTGATGATCAATTATCTTTCGTATTTTAGTGATACAAAGATTGAAATGAGACACATTTATATATAGAGAACCGAAGTGGTATCTGTATTTTGTATAAGAGTAACTTTTCATTTTCTATTTCTGGAGAAACTTTTCATTTGGAAATTAATCAATATAATAATATAAAGATTGTGTGTAAAAATGTAAACTATCATAAGTTTAAATGATCTAATTGGAAGATTAATCAAAATCAATATTAATCTCATAATGATATAGAATCTTTATCTTAGATCATACCAAAGATGCAATAGGGAGATATACTACACAATCAAATATCTTATAAATGTGAGCAAGTCAATGACCAATCATAATTTGTAATGGTAAATAATGATGGTAGGTGGTGAATCATAGATGAATGCATCAACATGTAATATAGAATGTCTCATATAGAAATTGGTAACTGTATTGTAATAATAAAGTTCTCGTAATTACCTGGAGACGTTTGATAATCGATTCCACTGTTCTATTCTGATTATGAGTATATACAAAAAAATGGATGTTAAACATCGATCTCAATTGGAGACGTTTGATAATAAACAAACATGTGACCATCACGTAGATGCATCAATCAGTACTATAAAATAATGGAAGGGTTCATTTTGTGGATGAATATATCAACATATACCCCCTTGAATGATAGGGATTCAAAACCGACTTTAAAATAAGATGGTTTATTTGGTGGATGAATATATCCACATACACCCCCTTTTTGATCAATGATATAATCCAGATGATAAATCACACAGCTTTTCTATAATGAGTTTCTAGCCTTAATCATGTACATATATTCAACACTCTTTATTATTCATAGTTTTAATATGACATTAATAAAGTTATATGCATGTGATCTAAGTAGATTTCTTTATGTTCTGCTTGAATGATATAAAGTATCATTGATACACAATTTAATACCATTTGGTAATAAGATTGTGGCTATTCTAAAACCTTTAATCAGATCCATCAAATCCGCTGAATCTGATCTAATATTAACTTTAAATGCCCTTGAACTAAGCATATTTCCTTATGTTCTGCTTGAATAATATCAAGCATCATTGATACATAATTTAGTATTGTTTGATAATAATATCGTCGTTCTTCCAGAGTTTTCTATCAGATCCGTTGGACCTGATACATAATTTAGTATTGTTTGATAATAATATCGTGGCTCTTCCAAAGCTTTTTATCAGAGATCCGTTGAACTTGATACATAATTTAGTATTGTTTGATAACAATATCGTGGCTCTTCTAAAGCTTTCTATCAGATCCATTGGACCTAATACATTATTAACATATGTTCTCAGCAAAGTCAAATTCATAAAATATTTTTGACTCCGCAAAATTGTATGAGTCGTTGCACTAGCGGCAAGACATCTCTTCTTTACCCCATAGAGATATTGAATAGATATATTTTCCCTTCTGAGAATTTTATGTACATTATTTATAATGTCATTTTATATCTCATCTGAAATGATAATAATTCCACAGAATTGTATGAGTTGTTGCATTGTCATCATTGCATGGATATATTTAATGATCCCATCCATGTAGTAATCATGGCATGGACCCACGCTTTCAATTTTACAGCAAATATATATACATAACACCATTAATACATTATTCGAAAAAACACCATTAATACAAATATGGAATATCAATAAGTGAAACAAGAGAGAGAATAATACAAACTCAGATGCTTGTTCGAGGTGTATATCTCTCTGTAGAAAATTCTGATCAACAATCTAATTGATAAGATTGTAGAAACACGAGTGAAGAATGTTCTGACAAAATTTCAACTCAATAGGACCACAAATTAAAGAGATATCACTCTTCGATGAAATTTGCGCAATACTAGAATTTTCTCCCCTGTTTTCTACCCAGCCCTATTCGGAACTGCAGAAATCACTACATGGAATTCTGATTGATAATCCCACCATCAGATTCAAGAACTACAAGATTATAATGTGCTGACTAAATTTCAGCTCAATCAGATCTTAGACGACGGAGATATCAAAGTTTGATCAAGATTGTGTAGTGATGTTCTTCACACAATTTTTGCACACACACCTCCCTTTTCTTCTCTTTTCTAGTAAAATATTTTCAATTTCATTATACATTATATTAAAATCTTAAATCATTTTCATGATACTCACAACATCATGTTGGATGTATAGATCCTTCTTTGAATATTGCTCTTCATGAGCATCAAACATGAATGAAATAAATAAAATATTATTTTCAGTTTCATTATATGTTATGATCTTAAATCATTTTTATAATACTCACAACATCATGTTGGATGTGTAAATCCTTTTTTTCTCAAATGAGTGATATGTAAACATATCACTTCATATATATGAAATAAAATAAAATCATAGATCATATTGATTTTTCAAACTTCCTGTTCGACCATGAACTGTAAATTCATACATAAAATTCAAAAAACTTCAGATTCTAAATGGATTTAAAATCCCAGGTTCCAAATAATGAAGTATGACATTCATGAATATAACACTGGATACAGAACTCTAGGTTCTCATCGGTTTTCAAAACCATACCGACTTAAATATCATAATTCTAGAAACTTTAAATTTTAGTTAGTCGGTCTAGCCGTCTCATATATTGTGTAAAAAGAAATATTGAATATTTAAATAATTTATCTGGAGACATAACATAAGCCAGTCCCGAGACACAGCATAATCCGGTCTCATATATTGCATAAAAATAAATGCTGAATATTTAAATAATTTTAAACATTTATCTGGAGACATTGCATAAGTCAGTCTCGAGACACAGTATAAGTCAGTCTCGAGACACAGTATAAGCCAGTCTCATATATTGCATAAAAATAAATACTAAATATTTAAACAATTCTAGGAGACTGAGCTCACCTATTATATGCAAAAAAAAATGGATACAAATATTTAAACAATATAAATAAATCCAGAACTATATATAAATGATTCGTTGATGGCATAAGTCTATTTTGTATACGGAACTATAAATAGATCCAGAATATTGAGATGTAAGTAAATCACCCATCAGTGGATTCTTTTTACTTACCCACACGAATATTGAGCAGTAAGTAAATCACTCACCTGAAGATACTTTTTACTTATATACAATCGTGTTGATAACGTGTTGTAAAATAATGAAGAACATAAGAACAATAAATAATAAACTAAAATGAGAGAGAGAATAGAGAAGAGAGAACACGAGAGACAGCTTTTCTCTTTGTATTGATATCAGTTGACCAACCAACAAATAAATTTCAAAGCCATATATATATAGACAATCACTTTGTTTAATGATGAAGTTTATAATAGAGACTTGGTATATATATAGACAATCACTTTGTTTAATGATGAAGTTTATAATAGAGACTTGGAAGGAGAAGCCATAAAATTACAACAGTTAAATTAGTCGAGCATTATTCAATGCCTAATTAATAAAAGCTTCCGTTTAAACCAAAAAACAAAAAACAAAAACAAAAAAAAACAAAAAAAACAAAAAAAAAAACACCTTCCAGAGAAGAAAAATATTTGTTGGGACTCCAAAAGGCAAAAGTGCTAATATTTTTTAATTATTAAGTTGTCAAATCATCTCTCTCCTCCTCTCCTTCCATGCAGCGGTTTGTTCAGTATTCACATCAACACCCAGTTACAGTTCTAATTCACTGTAGAGTGTAGACACTGAACAAAACCATAACTGATGGCTATGGCGACTCATCAGCGAGAAGAAGAAGTCAAGTGGGTGAATCATTATTCATCAAGTCATAAAATTTTGTTGGTGGGTGAAGGAGATTTCTCATTCTCTTTGTCTCTAGCACTCGCTTTTGGCTCTGCTTCTAACATCTGTGCTTCATCTCTCGACTCTTATGGTATTGCATTTCTCTGCTCTTTTTGTTAATCTATCAGAGTCTTGTTTGTTGATCATTTTGATTTGCATCAATTTGTATAAGTTGAGATTTTAGTTGCTTTTTAAATTTTAAGGGTTTACTGTGGTTTGCTATTTGCATAGACTCATGTATCTTGGAAAGAATATTTACTTTTTTTTTAATAGTTACTTAACTTATGTGATTATTGCTAATGGACATGTAAATTTTCATGTTTCCACATTTGTTTTTGATTTACTGGAGGGGAAATTATGTAATTGATGATTTGATTGATTAGATGAAGTGATCAAGAAATACAAGATTGGGGGGTCAAATCTGCTCACTCTAGTGAAGATGGGAGCATTTGTTTTGCATGGAGTGAATGCAACCAAAATGAAGTGTCATCCTGAATTACAAATGCGGAGCTTTGATCGAATTGTCTTCAATTTTCCCCTTGCCGGATTTTATGGGAAGGAACACAATAACCATATGATTGGGTGAGCTGTTTTATTCTAATTCTTGAGAGTTTTTTGTTCTTTCTCAATTATTGACTTGAAACTTGTATCTTTTTGCAAAATCTTTTAGCAATTTATTTGGAAACTTGTTGAAATGAAGCTTCCACTTTGTTTTCCTTGGTTATTGAATTTGGATGATTCTTGAGAAAGATATTATCATAGGTCTTGACTATGGCTGATGACTTGTTTCGGCACCTTGAAGGAAATCACGGTGAAGGAAGAGAAAAATAGACATCTATATATGTTAGTATAGTGTCATCAAACATGTTCAATATGATTATATGAGTGTTTTTGTTAGATAAATGTATAAAGTAAAACATATAATTAGTTGTTGTTTAAGTAGTAAATGGTTTTAACTTTTAAGTAAGTAAAACATATATTTTCTCTTATTATCTGCTTTTGGTGAATCAAAGGATGCATCAGGATCTTTTGAATGGCTTCTTCGAAAATGCAAGTCCAATGCTAAGGGCTAATGGTGAAGTCCATGTAAGCCATAAAACAACACCTCCATTTGATTGCTGGAACCTGAAAGATCTTGCCTTCAAAAACTCCTTGTCATTAATTGAGCCTGTTGTTGAATTTAAAAAGGAAGAGTACCCAGGTTACAACAACAAGAGAGGAGATGGTCAGAGATGCGATGACCCCTTCCCCTTAGGAGAGTGCAGCACCTTCAAATTTGAATTGTCCCCTGCTGCTAAGAAGAATTTTAAAGCGTAGAGTTTCAATGGGTTTCCTCGCAGAAGATCTCAGCAACTTCAAGATTTTTCTTTCCAATATCAGAAACAGGAGACTTCATTTGATTCAAGACATATGAATGCTTTTACAGGCCATGTGGAATTACCTTTAGCTATGAATATTCAAAGAGAAAGCCCCCATAATTTTAGTGGTTGCTTCGGTAACGTTTCAGAGACATTTGGAAGAGCTGCAAATCATGTGGGGTTTGATAGTTTTGGACAACCTCAGAGAAATGTCACCAGAAATATGAATGACTTTCCAGGGTATATGGGGTTTCCTTCGACAAGTGATATCCAAAGAGAAAAAGTAAGGATCTCTGATGGCTGCTTCAATAATGTCAGGGAGATGCATGGAAGAGCTGGCAATCACGTGGACTATAATGTTCATGGATCTAATTTTACTGGTTTCGGGTGGTGTATGACAAATGCACCGGGAAGAACGCTAAATGGAGATTTGTCAGTTTCAAATAAAGCTCAACGTATGACCACTCTGCATAGGATGGTGAGGGATTATGGTGCTTAATATATGTATCATACTTTAGTAGAGGCTTAAGTAACTTCTTGCCTTTTGTTGTGAATGGTAATTAAACTTATGTACTGTGGTTATTGCTTTTGTCTGGTGGTGTTTTGCATATTGTTGCCAATTTTCCTATTTCTCAAAGATTGATTATTGTGCTGCTATTAATAGTAATTAAATTAGTTTTACTATGAAATTGTAGTAGTTTTTGGTAGGAAGAACAAATCATCTCATGATCTCATCAAGTTTAGGTGTTTATGAAAAATCACCACTCATAATGGTGGTTGGAATAGATGACGAGGTAATCCATCTAATTGAAGACTTTTTCCAAATTATAAATTTAAACATAATTAGAGAACAAGTGGATAATTTTTTAGAATAGGATACCCTTTGTAAGGCAAGACATCTATGATTGATTATGTTTTTCCTCAGCTTGCAGAATTCATTTTTCATCCTCTCTCTTGATGACTTTATAATATAATAGCAATTGGTTGCATTTTATAAAGTCCCCTTGTTCTTGGTTTGGAAAATCTATTCAGCGGAGTTTTATTTCTATGAAAAGCAGCTTGTTGTCCTTGTCCTTGTCTGATGTTCATGACCTTAATGAATATGATATTCAACTTGTTTTGAGTAGTCTTGGAAAAACAAAGCATTCTCTGACTATTTCAAAGATGAGACTCTTTTAGTTTTTGGTGAAGAGATGTTGGTTATTAGTATATTTGAGATTTATAGAGAAAGTATTCAGTGATGTAAACTTCTTTGTCCATTGCAAGATTCTACAAACTTTTGAGACGATCCGTGTTGTGATTGCAGTTTCATTGTCAGTCACACTTGGGACAATTTCAAATTTAGTTTTTAGAATAAGAGATTTTCATGAAATTGTTGTAGACTGCCAAGGAGGAGAATTATGATACTTCTTTCTTCTTCCTTAAAGCCAAAGAGAGTAACAAGTAGCAAAATGGCGGATATTGCTGTTTCGGCAGCGCTAGTTCTGGTTGAGGAAGTCTTCTCCTTACTTGAACGGGAAGCAAACCTTAAAAAAGACTTGAGAGATGATTTTCAAAAGATCAGAGATTGGCTTAGTACAGTACAAGCATGTTTACAACGCATGGATGGAAAAGAAGGTGATGAAATAATTCAGAAAGATTGTGTAAGACAAGTTCGAGATTTAGCTTACGAAATTGAGGATGTTCTTGATGAATTCAAGATTCACATGCCACGAAAATTTCACCGGCACAGACTCTCCAAGTATGCTGAACAATCTCAAAAACTGTTTCTTGTATTTTAGCATTTTTCCAGAAGATTACTCCATTGAAAGAGGAAGGCTAATTCGCTTGTGGATAGCCGAAGGATTTATTAAAAAAAGAGAAGGAAAAACACTGGAGGATGATGCAGAAGATTACCTCAGTGAGCTCATAGGAACGAATTTGGTTGAATTAAGCAAATGGGATTTTGATGGGCGAGTAAGCAGCTGCCGAGTACAAAATCTCATCAGGGAATTCATCATTTTGAAATCCAAGGAAGAAAATTTTGTCAAAGTTCTTGCAGAATCAAATTTAGGCATTCCAACTGATTACAAAATCCGACGCTTTTCTATTCATCATTTGAATACTCGATGGTCAGATGTGAGCGGCTTGAGTTGTGTTCGCTCCTTATTCATTTTTGAATTTGACAATTCTTTTCATTCCAGGATTCGGAAACTCCTCCATGACTTCAAGCTGGTGAGGTCTCTAGACTTGCAGGGAGCACCTTTGGCTGAATTCCCTAAAGAAATTGTTGAACTCGCCCTTCTAAGGTATCTAAGTCTGAGAAGAACAAAAATAGCTGTGGTTCCAAAGTCCATAAAGAAGCTAGCGTACCTTGAAACCTTAGATCTTAAACATACTTGTGTGACCAAGTTGCCATTTGAGATCTATGGACTCAAATTTTTGCAGCATCTTCTTGTTTATCACTATAATGTAAAGAAATATGTAATTTTTGACTCTGCACAAGGAGTAGATGTTCCTGCAGGTGTTCAGGGTTTATCTGCCATACAGAAATTGACACTTATTCAGGTAAACAAGCACCGGAAAATTATAGTGGAGTTGAAATTTTTGGTTGAACTGAGGAAGCTGGGACTAATAGGTTTGAAAAGGGAAGATGGAAGGGAATTGTGTGCATCAATTCAGAAAATGCAAAAGCTTTCGACTCTGGATGTGCGTTCATCATACAAGGAAGAGTATCTCGAGCTGGATGATATGGACGATAACCCTCCTAGTCTTCTTCAACGTCTATATCTAAAAGGGCTCCTGCGTAAGTTTCCAGAATGGGTTTCTTCTCTTGACAGTCTGGTCAGGATCGGTTTAAAGTGGTCGAGATTGGAAACTAGCCCTCTTGAGGCCCTTCAAGCTTTGCCAAATCTGGTGGAGCTAGAGATGGTTGATTCTTACACAGGGAATGTATTGGAATTCATAGCTGAAACATTCAAGGAATTGAAATTTCTACATCTTGAACAAATTGACAAGCTAAATACGGTGATAGTGGAGGAAAAGGCAATGCCAAAGCTTCGAAAACTAACCATTTGCAAGTGTGAGAAAATGGAGATGCTTCCACTAGGCATCTCCAATCTTACTCAGCTTCAAGAACTGCTTGTATATGATATGCACAAGAACTTCGTCGAGAGACTTCAAAAGAATAGCGAAGATCGCTGCATGATTGACCACATTCCGGTCATTCATTCTTTCACTTCTGAGATCAACCAGTTCTGGTCTCTCCAAATTTTTTCTTGATCTTTTTCACCATAAAGAAACTGTTTTCTCTGGATATGAAGCTGCCTCGGCATCCTGCGTTCAGGCCTGGAATGAAACATCACCAAACTCTGTTGCTGCAGCCATATTTGGTTCTCTGTATTGTTGCTTTCAACTAATTTTCATGCTTTACAATTCTTAGTGTACCTTTTTTAAAGCACTTGGGATGAAGTTATAATGTTATATAAGCTTCTTTTGAATTCATGGTTTGCATTGAGAGAGCTTATAATTACCAATATGGCAGTCATTCAAATGTTTGTTTTGTTCTTCTTTTCAAATTTTATAACCAAGTTTGCTATTTTTTTTCCTCTCGGTTTATTTTCTTACAGATTTTCCAGACATATTATGATTTGTATCAATTCTTTTGTAGATTTTATTTTTGATCTTCCAAAGTTAGTTTAATGTTATTTACAAAAAAAAAAAAAAAAAAAAAAAAAAAAAAAAACCGAAATCACACCAAGAATTGCAACCGAAAAAACCTAATCTCTGATGAAATGAAACCACATCAAAACTCTAACTCAATCATTCAAAAAAATCATCAAACGATTAATATCACATTCAACCCTATTACTTTAGTGAAAACGAGGAAAATGGAGAATTGGGGATGGGGATGGATATAAGTCCCCCCAAAATTCTCTAAAATTCCCCAAATTGGGGGGGTGGGGTGTGTTGTTGGGAGATAGGGGAAGGGCCTGAGAAGTGGGAACGGGGATGGGGAACCTATATCACTCCCCATTCCCTAAATGTGCATCTCTAATCATACTCAAAATCTACCACAACAATCCAATCGACTAAAGAAAAAAAAAAAAAAAAAAAAAGCCATATAATAAAGATGGTTTCATCATAAAATAAGAAGAAAAAACAAGCCATGCGAATGAACGTGATAAAACTGTATATAAAGATGTGGAAATGGTGGGAAATGTCACATTTTTAAAGTGATGTTGTATGAAAGTCACCACTTTAATAATTTAAGTTTAAAAGGCACCTATTATGATGAACGGATAAAAATGTCCTTACTTTACACACATTCTCTTACTTTGAAGTTTATTATTATTATTATTATTATTATTCTTTCATTTTCTTCATAGAGGTCTATTTAAGAGACATCCGATGGAGGTTGAACATCATTAGATAATTAGTTTAGTAGGGCTATGCAGATGCATTCGGGGGTCGAGCTCCCCGGTGAGCTCGCGGGGGTGTGGGGGCAACGCTCTTGGAGATTTTTTTGGTTTTGAATCTTCCATTGTTGAGCCTTTTCATTTTGTTCTTCAAGTCTTTTGTAAACCTTAAGCTGGTTGTGTGAATTTTGAATCTAATTGAAAAGGCTCGGAGACTATTTACAAAGTCTCGGAGATACAAAATTAACAAAAAAAGCTGATGATTAAAAAGGCTCGAAAAAGGCTCGAACAGTGTATGAAAATTCTCAAAGAACTGTTGAAAAAGCTCGAATACAATGTTAAAAGTCTCGGAGATTCAAAAAGTCTTGAACAAAGACTTTTAACATTGTATTTGAGCCTTTTCAACAGTTCTCCGAGTCTTTTCCGAGCCTTTTTAATCATCATCTTTTTTTGTTAATTTTGTATCTCTAAGACTTTGTAAATAGTCTCCGAGCCTTTTCAATTTGTCTTCGAGTCTTTTCAATTAGATTCAAAATTCATACAACCAGCTTAAGGTTGTTGTTTTGATGTGGTTTTTATTGTTCACTGTGAGTTCGCCTGTGAGTTCATCGTGAAGTTTTCAGGCATATTTCTTGCAGCCGATGTTTTCTCTCTCTCTCTCTGTCAACTGTTTTCTCTCTATGTTTGAAAAGACACAAACTGACAAAATAAGGGTGTTTTTGTCTGGTCACCTTAATAGGTGTCTTTTAAACTTGAATTAGTAAAGTGGTGATATTCTTACAAGAATCGTCCCAAATAGTAACAAAAAAATTTTGAACCCTATAAAGATTAGAGATGAAGTGTATTTTTATTTTTATTTTTTATTTTTGAAAAAGATATGGAGTGTATTAAGTTTGAAAAATAAGTAAAAGGTAATCCTGAAAATAAATTAAAAAATTAATAAACCTATTTAGTTTTATATACTTAAATTAAAATTTAAAAAGTGGGGTATAAATAGTTCAGTAAGAAGCACCGCTCATTACAATGTCTTTTTCTAATAAGATAAAAGCCACTAGCACAGTTGGACTATTTCTTTGTTCTTTCAACTAATATCTGAATTAATACATTTCTAATAGATATGACCAAGTTTGTCAGAAAGAGCAAGAATCCAAATAAGATTGTTAGACAAAATATATCCATCTCACTTAAGATTGATATGGGTAAATGTATCTTCACTTTGGTTGTAAATTCTACAAAAGCAAGGAAACTATTTCAGGAATTAAATTGGTTTTATAAAAATAGGCTCAAACTACAAAATAACGAATGACTTTTGAACACACCACAAATAGTGATGTTAAACGGAGTAGCTTCGGATTATCCGAATTTTTCAGATTTTTGAATAAGTTACCGTATTTGTATTCATCCAAAAATTGAATGTACATCCAAATTAATGTTTTAACAAAATTTCAATATTAGCCTAAACCAAAATTACTAAACATTATATAATCCGTTATCGATAAAATTATATTTATACACTTTATTCCATACTATTTTATCTGATATTTGTTTTTGGGAAAAATTATAAAAATCTCAAATTTTAGACTCTCTTAAAAAAAAAATAAAAAAAAACAAAAAAAAAAACTATAGTTTAAAATTTATGTAAAAACATTTTATTGTTTCAAAATTTAGTTAAAAAAATTCTTAATTGCATACCAAAAACCCCTTTTAAAAGAGTTATTTATTTATTATTATTTTTTTTTTTATGAACTCAAAACATAAGGTTCTTTTTTTTCATAAAGGTTCAAACTTTATTATTTTTACAGTAAAAAGGTTCAAACTTCAAAGACATTTTTTTTATTTTATAGAAGTTCAACTTTCAACATAAGCATGCATGGTGAAATCTTAATTGGTTGTAAATTCTCCAAGCAAGCAAAGCATTTCAGGAAACAAGTTGGTTTTATAAAAACAAGCTTAAAGACTATTGAACACCGCATGCAGTGATGTCAACTCCAAAAGTTTCGGATCTGGATTGAATTCGGTCCGAAACAATTTGAGCTGGGTTCGTATCGATTTTTATTTTTAATACAAAAAAACAAAAAATTTCTTCTGATCGTAATGGTTTCGGATTTGGATCGGAATCAAATTTTTTAGGGTCTGAATTGGATTATTTTTCTTACAGAAATCATATTTTTTTCAGATAGGATTTTAGATTTTTAACTTTTTAAAGATATATAACTTTAATTTCTTTGATCTTGAATTTTAAAGTTAGCTGCCAATTTCAAAGTTCAAAATTTTTATTTTTTCTTCTTAGTTTTCTTTATATTTCTTACTATTAAAAGAAATTCGAAACTTCACAATACTGATTGTTAAAAAAAATTGAATAAATTTTTTTATATATAAACTTTTTTTTTTTTTTTCATTTTCCATTTGTTTTGGATTTATTTTCGGATCGAATATTTTGGAATTTTAATTTCTTTTAGATCACATATTTCAAATTCGGTTTTGGATTGGATTCGGCTAATTTTTTGATTGACAATGTGGTTTGAGTTGTCCAGCACAAGTGGTATATATTAACTACAAGATGAAAATATTTTCAACTTTGAACCCTATAAAATTTTGTGTCTATCTTTTTATTATTCTCTTACATTTGTGTGTTTTGATTATTAAATTTGTGTATTTTCTAACGATTTGTGCAATAATTTAATGTGGTATTGTAATTAGCAGAAAAAGCAAAAAGCAAATAATTGCTTTGCCCTTTCAATTAGCTGACAGTCATCAAAGAAAAATCCAAAATTGACTGAACAGTGTACTCATGTGACCAATTACAATTTGTAATTTTTAAAAATTATTGAAACAGTTACTGTCATATTTGCATAAAATGGCAGAATCAGTAAAGAACACGTAGAGTGAGAGAAAACAAGTGTCCTGCATGCAGCATGCTACATGTATTATATGAACACGTATAAATATTTGTTTGCATGACAATCGACAAATATACACGTATAAATATTAATTGTATTTTCTTAAAAGAAAAAAAAAAAAAAAAAACACAATTCTTATATACAAATAAATAGAACTGGATTTTTCAAAAAGAAATTTGTCCAAATCTTTTTAGATTTTGTAAATATTATCTAAATCATAGGATGATATTATAAAATAAATATGTAGTTAAAATTTACTGAATTCTATGTGTGTATATAATATGTATTCACAACAATTTTTTTTTTCATGAAGAATAAACAATACATTTTTCCATAAAAATATTTAGATTAAAAAAAAAAAGAAGATAATGAATTCCTTAAAAGAAACATGTAAATGCTTTATTTATAACAAAAAACAATTTTATTAACCTCTATCAAATATTTTAAAATAAAATATACAACATACATAATTATTTTCAACAATAAACCGATATATCCAATAACAATAAAAAAGTAAAATGAAATAGATGTCAACTTGTATCTCTATAAAATAGTGAATGTGAAATATGAGAAACGATTGGTATTATATTTATATACTTAATTTCATAATATTGTAGTAGCCAGAAATGACTTATAGGCCCAACATGCAAAGGTCCAGAACGTAATGATGTTAGGATCAGCCTAGGTCTGCAACGTTAGTCAACCCCGACACTGCTATCAGTATTGTTGACTGACCAAGTCAAAAATACTATCAACACCGGTAAAAAGAACCATTCAAATGTGGAAAGAATCTCTCATTAAATCTCTCCACGTGATTCTAGCATATTCTGACCGTTAAAGAGAACATGAGCACCTATAAAAAAGACCCTCACTAACCTGAGAAAGGGGGAGAAAAAAGCTTAAGATTAGCATATTGAATTTATTAAGAATTATGTCAATCAGAATTGGAGTGGATTTTTAGATCACGATCAGACTGCTCCGCCCAAGCGTACCTAAGGCTATCTAATATCACATATCCCACTTTCATCATTATATCATTTCTGTTCTTTTTGTTTCCTTATTTGTTTGCAGGTTTGACGGAGGCGACAATGAGTCATAGTCAAAAGACCATCTCATGAGCAAAACCATCTTCGAACGACATTCTACAACTGACGAACCAAGATAGTTGCTTTGGGCCTAATTCAACCCGACCCGATCCTTTTTCAATCGTCGATCGACCCCCCTACAATTTGGCGCCCACCGTGGGGCCCATTGCAACGTTTTTTTCAACATGTCTGAAGATGGAAACACCCTGACAGTAGAAGAACAAATTGCGGCATTGGCTGCTCAAATGACCACAAATGCAGCGAAATTACAGGCACTCGAGGCAGAAAACGCTGCAATTCGAGTGACTAATGAGGAACTAAGGGCCCTAGTTGACGACGTTATACCCGATAGTGAAACAACGAGACCTCTAGTCTCGGTTATAAACGACGAACAGGAAGTTGACCAAACAGTTCTAGACAATCTAGCTGGACGAGTTTGATCAGACGCAAATCCCAATCCCGGCAATAATCAGAGAACGCTACAGCCGGCCAGAGTCGAAATCGACCTCAACGATCTGCCGCTCTGGAACGAAATAGAACAGGATCTAAATGCAGGCAGGCGACCTGAAAACCTCTCAAAAGCCCCTCTATCAATCCAATCGACCCCATGTTTGGTTAAATCCGGATTTGAATTACCTATGGCTATTAATAGTGAATTTTCTCGTAGATTCGCAAAGATGGAAGCTCTTACACAGAGAATCCCTAGAGTTCCTGCTCCGATAAAGAATAGTACAGCCAACAACTTCGCTGACTCACAATTTGTCGACGACATAGCCCTGACCGAAATGCCTAGGAAGTTCAACTTTCCAAACATGAAGCAGTACGAGGGAATTACTGATCCGGACGACCATATAGCGCAATACAAGAAGAGAATGTTCACTGTATCAATTCTGCGCGACCTGCGTGAAGCATGCATGTGCAAAGCATTCGGATCCAGTCTTAATGGTCCAGGTTTACAAATGGTATACTAATTTGCCTAACAATTCAATCAATTCTTTTGCATAACTTACAGATGCGTTCGTAGAGCAATTTGCAAGCAATCGAAAACTTGAGAAGCAGTCAGACGACCTTTATACAATCACACAAAGACATGGCGAAAATTTAAGGACTTATGTCGGACTCTTCAACAGAGAAAAAGTGCAAATCTCGTACTGTAATCAGGCGACCGCCATCTACGCCTTTAGAAAAGGTCTCAGGTTTGATTCTGATCTTTTTAAAGAACTCACGAAATATCCATGCAGGACAATGGAGGACGTACTTGCAAAAGCATGGGCCAAAATCAAATGGGAAGAAGACGAAGCCAATTTTATAGGCAAAGTAAATAACTACTCAAACCGCAGAAACGATCGAGTTGACAGAAAGTCGAACGATCGAAAATCAGAACCTTACCTGACAGGCACTAGAAGAAACGTACCGCCCCGGTAAGAAAATTCAAATGGAGACCGACCGTTTGGGCAGAACTATCCAAGAACAAATAAACCACGGTTAGAAGTCCTAGAATACAACTTAAGCATCGAACCAGTCGACCTTGTGTCACTCATGAAAGAAATGGGCAAAACCATCAAGTGGCCATGAAAGATGGATGCACCTCAGAATATCGAGACGTAAGACTAAGATGCGAATTCTACGAGGATCATGGCCATCGAACAGAGGATTGTGTCGCTCTCAGGCTAGAAGTCCCAGAACTTCTCAAACGAGGACATCTGCAGGAGTTCTTGACAAATAAAGGGAAGCAAACTGTGGCTCAACGCAACGAAAAAAGGCCAACGATCAATAACGGTCCTCCTGATCCGCCTAGATAAGATCGAGTGATCAACTACATCACAGGAGGGTTCGAAGTTAGTGGCGTCAGTTATTCTGCGGCCAAAAAGCATACCCAACTGGTGTCGAACGCAGAGATTCAGCCTAACCAAGAACATCCCTCAAGTACCGACAAAACTGTTACCTTCAAGTCGACCGACAAATCAGACTTGTTTTCTCCACACCATGATGCACTGATTATCTCATTGCACATTGCAAACTGTTTAACAAAACGTATATTAATAGATAACGGCAGCTCATGTAACATTATGTTCAATAGTGCTTTACGAGAAATGCAGGTCGACAATACTCAACTCAGTCGTCGAACGACAATGTTGATAGGCTTTAGTGGAGAACAAAAAAGCACCCTTGGCAAAATCGTACTACAAATCTATGCAGGAGGAGTCAACCTTTATATCAACTTCCTAGTACTCGATTGCCAATCTCCATACAACGCAATCTTAGGCAGGCCTTGGATACATGAGATGAAGGCAATCCCGTTGACATATCATCAAATGATCAAATTCCCAACAAAATGGGGAGTACGAGAAATAAAAGGTGAACAGAGGGTAGCCAGAGAATGTTATCAAAACGTAATGAAGAAAAAGAAAGAAGAATTATAGCAATTACAGAGAAGCAACGTCGAGCCCACTCTAAAGACGCTGAGAATGGAAGAACTCAATGAAATATCGATAGATCCCGATCGACCAGAGAGCAAGGTCTTCATCGGATCTAGACTACCAAGCGAAATACGTGAGCAAATGATTGATTTCTTGAAGGAACGACGAAGCAGTTTTGCCTGGTCGCATGAAGATATGATCGGGATCGACCTAGAAGTAATAGTTCATAAATTACAGGTAGACCCCAAACACCAGCCAGTAAGATAAAAACGAAGGAAATTTGCTCTAGAAAGAAAAAAAGTAATCAATGAAGAGATACAAAAACTGCTCGATATCGGCTCGGTTAAAGAGGTGAAATACCCAGATTGGCTGGCAAATGTAGTAGTCGTCAAAAAGAAGAATGGCAAATGGCGCGTTTGTATCGACTTCACGGACCTCAACAAAGCATGCCCAAAAGATTCATTCCCTCTACCTCACATTGACATGTTAGTCGACGCTACATCAGGACACGAGCTACTCAGTTTCATGGATGCATATTTAGGCTACAATCAAATCTTGATGCATCCATACGACCAAGAAAAAACGGCATTCGTGACAGAACGAGATACTTTTTGCTATAAAGTAATGTCTTACGGTTTAAAAAATGCAGGGGCGACTTACCAAAGACTTGTCAACAAAATGTTTGCCGATATTCCTGGAACGATGATGGAAGTATATATCGATGATATGCTGGTCAAATCGCTAATGGCTCAACAGCTTATTGAGGACCTAAGACAGTCGTTCGACGTTATCGACAAATACGGTAGGAAACTAAACCCTGCTAAGGGCTTGTTTAGTGTCTCCTCAGGAAAAATTTTAGGTTACTTGGTCACCCAAAGAGGCGTCAAAGCCAATCCAGATCAAATTCGGTCAATCCAAGGGATCAAATCACCAAGGTGTATCAAGGATGTACAGAAACTTACAGGCCAAGTGGCCGCTCTGAACAGGTTCATCTACAAGTCCTCTAAGCGGTGTCATCTGTTCTTCGATACCTTAAGAAAAAAACAGAGCATTCGAATGGAACGACAATTGCGTGAAAGCACTACAAGACCTAAAACATTATCTAACCTCACCACTATTACTGTCGAAACGCAAAGATGATGAAATATTACTTGTGTACCTAGCAGTATCCGATACAGCAGTAAGCGCCGTCTTAATTAGGGAAGAAAGTAACATTCAACACCCAGATTACTACGTGAGCAAAGCACTTCTCGACGCAGAAACTCGGTATGGTCGACTGGAGAAATTGGCATTAGCACTTGTCGTCGCTGCTCGAAAGTTTCAACCATACTTCCAATGCCATACTATTAAGGTATTAACTACTTACCCACTTAAGAGTATATTATATAAACCAGAGCTTTCATGTCGGTTGACGAAATGGGCTGTGGAACTGAGCGAGCACGAAATCAGCTTCCACCCACGGACGGCGTTGAAATCTTAGGTATTAGCCGATTTTATAGCAGATTTTACTCCTTCTGAGAATGTGCAGGCCGAACAAGAGTCAGTAGCCATGACGGAAAATATAAAAGACTAAAAATGGACATTGTCGATCGACGGTTCTAGCAACATAAAGGGAAGCAAACTAGGTTTGGTACTCAAATCCCCATTGGGAGACATCTTAAAATAATTGATCCACTGTAACTTCCTCGTGACGAACAATGAAGCCGAATACGAAGCCCTGATCGCCGAGCTTGACCTTGCAAAGAGTTTAAACATCAAGAAAATCCAAGTTCAAAGCTACTCACAACTGGTTGTTCGACAGATGACTGGTTCGTACGAAGCCAGAAATCAAAGAATAACGGCATATTTGGTAAAAGGCAAACAACTTCAGTCTGCATTCGATGAATTCGACATTCAACAGATTCCAAGGACAGAAAATTCACGAGCAGACGCATTGGCAGGCCTTGGGTTGACAACGTCAAGTTCTCTACATAGCAAACATCGTTTAGAGAATGTTGCATTTGGTGAATGTAGCTCATCAAGTGCCCTTGTTTTCTTCTTCTTGGGTTTGCCCGCCTTTGTTTTTTTCACGAGCGGTTCAATATTCCGAGATAGGGTATTCAACCATTGTGTAAACTGTGGATTCAAAAGTATGAAGTAGAAACAAACATACAACTTTCATGGATTTTGTTTTTTCACTACAAAAGTTTCACCAGTTAGGCTTTTTTTTTACTCCACCAATAAAATAATGATGGTTCTGACTCTAATCATACTGTAGGTTTCGTCTCCCAATGCTTTGCATGCTAGTTTGGTCTCACTTCTCATTTCAAAGTCAAATAAAATAAGGGTAGCTTTCAACGCCTATTCTGCATTTATTTGTTTTTTTCACGGGCGGTTCAATATTTTGAGATTCAAACTCAGGCCACCTAGATTCATCAGGGATTAGGTTGATATTCCCATCATATGCCATTTTCCAAGCTTCCTTGGAATAATACCAATGCACATGATCATGTGCTTACTCTCTGTTATACATGAACATGGTAATAGCATGAATGCATGGAAACCCAGTCATCTGCCACATCCCACAATCACATGTGTCACCATCAGTGTTGACCAGAATTTTTACACCTGCTTAGTCAACTGTTTCATACCAACATCCTCTTCCATTAATAACTTGCAGCTTCCTTGCTTCTTTTTCATTCATCATCAAATTTTCCCTTGCATATGGAGTTATTGTATCATTTAACTTCTCCGCTTCAGCCCAATTCTCACAAAAACGTACCATAATTTTCCTTTCGAAATTCTCTAATAGTTGAAGTATATGCTTGTCCCTATCCCCTCGTGTCCAACTATTGAAACTTTCTGACATGTTAGAGACATGATCAACTTTGAGGGATGGTTCAAATGCATGTCTTGCCCATTTTTCAACTGGCTCTAAGATCAACTAGTTAACAACATGCTCACTTTCTTCCCTAACTGAAGTTAAAGCTTGTTCGAAACTAGCTTGGTTAGCAGCTTTAGACACATGCCACAGCTCCCAATTGATTTTATAGTTCTTGAAGGTTGACATGAAATTTGCAATGATATGTCGAAAACAATACCCAGTATATGCATTCAGTCATTCATTCGCCCAGGCTTTCAATAACCCTTTCTGTCTCTAATGAAGCAAATGCATCTACTGTCATCCCATACCAAAGAATTCTGTAACTGCCTCAAAAGCCATATCCAACTTTTAGAGTTTTCGGACTCACAAATACTGATAGCTATTGGAATAATGAAGTGATCCCTATCTAAAGCAGTCGCTGATAGTAATACTCCCTTAAATGTTCCTAACAACTGACACCCATCGAGACCTATTAGGGGACAACAACCATTCAAAAAACCTAATTGACATGCTTTAAAACTTAGGTAGAATATGAGGAATGTTGGATTGTCTGACTTCACATCGGATTCATTGTTACCATCGCATCTGTCCCCGGGTTGAATGACCGTATTACATTTCCATACTTTCTCAGCTTCGCATATGCCTCAATATAATGAGACTTCAAAGTCTCAAGTACAATCTTCTTTGCCCTATAGATTGTTTGGCTATCAACCTTCATTTCAAATCTTTCTCGCAGTTTATTCTTAAATAATTTTGACTTTCCATTAGGGTTTGAACAAATGAAGTTTCCTAAAACCGATGTAACCCACCTTGATGTAGCCTCTTTGTTTTCAACCACCCTCAGGCACATCAAGTGGCTTCCCCAAACACTCTTGATCATGAATGTAACCTTATCTGTAAGACATAATGCATGTAGTCTCCAATCACATGCATCTGTATAAGTACCTATCATTTTTTATTTTCTTTAAGGTAAGCCCCTGTTGGATGGCATACCTCTTAATAACCTCCAGAGTAAACTTCCAATAATCTGACCATCTTAAAAAAAAATGGTCCCATTTGGATTTAAGGCCCATTGGTGATTCTAACAGTATCTAGCAATCCCCGTCAACACTGTTTCTTCATCGGAGGACACTACAACAACTATTTCATCGCCATCAAGCTGACAATGGTCTTTGTTTCCATAATCCTTATTGCCATTTTCATCGACCAAACTCACATTTGAGTCATCCTCTGACTCTTTACCAACCTCATACTCGTTGTCAACCGAACACTTATCACTTCCATCATTTTCTGCATCTCCACCTACATTCTCTTCTTCACTATTTTCTTTAACCAGTACAACATTGTCTTCTTCATTGTTTGCTTCAATTGGTTCAGCATAGTTCTCTTCTACTAGTTCAGCATTATTCTCTTCTACTAGTTCATTGAAATAAAGCAGGCCAGTCGGCTCATCTTCAAGGAAATGGATAGCATTAGGGACCAGAATGAGTTTGAACTTAATGATGCCTATGTGACGATCGTCAAACAACTCCAAGCATAACATCAACTCTTCATCTGTTGTTAGCATATGTTGCTGGCCATTCCACAGATATGTAATGTGTAATTGCTAAGTTTCCCAACTGTCGATATGATGCCCACTGAGTACCTTCTTAGCATCATTTATGAGGCTAATGACACTACAATCTCTTGGTTCAATGAGATCCATGTCAACAACTCTGTCAACATACTTCACATGAACTCGAAACAGTAACATTTGAAAGATAATACAAAATATAAAGAAGAAGCTATTATAAGAAAAAAATACCAGAATAATGAATTCCACACATATATTTTCTGTCAACCCATGCAACACACGTCATCAAGTTGGCCTCTAATTTTAACCAGACTTCACAGAAACGCCAATATCAAACAAATAAAATTTAGAACAGACCCTTACATCATATACAGCAAACCTTAACATTCGAATAGATAATACAATATCATAAACAACGATTCTTTTTCAATAAAAATGAGAATTATATGTTCTTTAACGAAGTCCAAGCAAACAAAAAAAAAAAAAAAACCTAGGAAACAACCACTTCTCTCCGAAATCAAATAAAACACAACACAACAATAAAAAAATATATAAATTTTTTTCAAGAAAAATGACATCTACCGGTTATTTAACCAAATGCATGCAAAATCACAAAAAAAATAAAATAAATAAATAAAAAATAAAAAATAAAAAAAATAAAATCCACTTCAACAAAAAAAAAAAAAAAAACAAAAACAAAAAAAATCAACACATCAACACATCAACTTACTAGTTACGATGTTCTTCACTTTCGCCAGTGATGAGGGACTGTCGTACTCTTCTCGATCTCTTCAATGCTTCGACGATCGTTAGTTTGAGGTTTTGGGAGAGGAATGGAAAACGCCCGAAGGTTTGGTGTCTCAGGAAAGAAAAGGTTTGGGTTTCGTTTTGATGCTATGGATTTTTGGGTAATGTTGATCCTTATCTCTGTCCCACACCTTTTATATTTTTTTGCTTCTTATTTTCTTATTTTTATTTTCATTACACGTGGCTGAAATCTATTACACCATTGTTAAATGACCAAAATATCCCTCTTTCTGTTAACTCAGACTAACCTCTGACTGACAGAAGGACCAAAATGAGTGGTTTTTAAAAACGTAGGACCCAATCCAATGAAAAATGGATAAGTGAGTAAAAAATATATATTTCTAAAAAACATAGTGACTAAATGAATGATACCCCTTTAATTAAGAGGGTTTTTATTTTTTTAATCTGAATTCAAAACTCGAACATCTTTTTTTTTTCAAAAATGTTTGAACTCAGGCACTTTTTTTTTTTTCTCTTTTCAAAAGTTCAACTTTCATATAGCCAACAACAGTTGTGTAAAGATTTAGCTGGTAGTTGCTGATAGTGATATGTGAAAGAGTTATTTTTTTTGTTTAATTTTTAAATATTTGATATTTATAAATCATTGATTGAAATCTATTGACTAAACTAACCCTACAAGGTTTTTTTTTTCTTTCTCTTAAGTATTAAAATTTTAAGTAATATCACTTAATATTTAAGACATTGTTATTGTTTGTTTTTTTTTATTTAAGAGTATCCCACTTAATATATAGTTTTGATTTTACTATTCTATTTCTATTTTAACAAATCATTTAACTTTTAAGATACTTTATTTTGATTTTTTAATGTATTTTTTTAATATTTATTTTTATATAAAAAAGTTATTTATTTTCATTTACAATTTTAATTAACAATTTAAATATTTTTATTTAATCTATCTATAAAAATGGAAAAATTTTCATCAAAGAAAGAATTTTTAATATAATTTTTTTTAATGAAAAAAAAGGGTTAAAAACAATAAAGATATATCTTGTTTGCCAAGAAGACGACTCTCAATAACATATAATATAATATATTTTAATTTATTGAAATAAATTAAAATATTTTATATTGTTGAAAAAAAAAAAAAAACAACCATCACGACCAAACAATCAACCCTTCACAGCTGCCGCCACCATCACGTACCAACATTGGCCGCCGCGAGTCACCCATCATGGTCGATCTATAAAGATTTACTAGTCACTGATCAACAAACCCCCGCAATCGAAGTCGCCGATTTGTTCACTTAATCACAAACGAAACCCGAGAAGATTCAATTTTGCAGACCCCGCCTCTGCCGCTCCCACTTCCACTACCACACCTCCTTCACCCTATAAACTGCCTCTCCTTGTTCCTTTGATGGTGCTCAAATTGAATACCTCACCATCATCTAGTCTCTTTCGATTATGGAAGAATTCTTCGAAACTCAACAACATGCCTTTCCCTTCCAATTCGACGTCGAGTGGAAAGTATTTCTCGACGGCCTCCATGGTGGAAGCAAGCTCCTCCGGTCAATCCCAGGTCAATTTAGGGTTAGGGTTAGGATTAGGGTTGTTTAGGAAATTTTACAAGGTTAATTGTGGAAGTAATTGTGAAGGTGTTAATTACAACTTATTTCATAAGTGAAAAGGCAATTTTTTTTACTTTATATATATATATATATATTAAAATAAGATATAAATTGAAAAAAACAAACAAACCTATTCATCTTAATTTAAATTATAAGAGATAATAAAATTTTAATGAAAAAAAAAAAAAGCACCTAAGTCATATATAAGTAGGGGTGGATGTTTAATGGATCGGTTCATTTTTCAATAGAATTGATAAAAAAAAATAAAAAATAAAAAATAAAAAATAAAAAAACCATAAAGTTCAGTTTCTGAAAGTATGAGCCAATCCAATAAAATTTACAAATATCAACCAATTAAAAACCAACCGAATTGGACCGATTCGGTTCAGTTTGGTTTTTTTCGGTTTTGGTCCCTACTAGGTCAAATTCATGGGTTTTAATTATTACACATATTTTTTATATTTTAATCTTTTTGGGCCTTTGACCAAATTAAAAAAGGGCTTGAATAATTTAAATTAATATTAAACAAAAAAAAACAAAAAACAAAAAACAAAGAAAAAAAAAATATCATGTGACACACAGTTATAGTTTTATGGACCGTTGAACATTAAATAAGGATTTTTTTTTATATATATATAAGTTGGATCTCGGTTCGGTTTTTCAGTTTGGGATAGTCAACTGAAAAAAAAAAAAAAAACGATCAAATCGATTTTTAAAAAAATTAATCGAATTGAACCGACCAACATAAAAAAACTGGAAAAAAAAAACCGATTGGATCGATACGGTTCACCGGTTCGGTTCGGTTCGGTTTATTGGTTTTTTGTCCACCCTAATATAAGTAGCTGAATCCGTAGGATTAAATAACATCGAATTTTGCTTCCCAATTAACCTTAAACATTCCTGGAAAACAAAAGAAAAAAAGGAAGAAAGATCCTTAACGTTATCCAAAGCGACCGAGCAAAATGTTTGCAGGTGAATCAAACATCACGATTAACGATACAAAAAAGAAACACCACAACAACAACAACAACAACAACGTATGCATGTAAGAGATCCTAATAATAATAAAAACAGGGAAATTAAAACGGTCATGCAGTGACACGCGGACGGTCGATGTTGCGGCCCCACATACGAACACCGAATTGCAACTCAGCAGCAGCAACGAGAAACTCGACAGCTTGGCGAGTGGTGAGCATGTCCACCATCTTCTTGAGTGTTCTGAGCCGTAGATCGTCTGCCTTATGGACCACGATCACCAGCCGTTCGATCATCAGGTCGAAATCGGAACTCGCAGTCAGCAACTCAGTTGCATCGTCTTGCCATGCCGACATCTCACTGGTTATCTTATTCTCCTCCTTCACCGTCTCACACTGCATCTCACTCACTCTCCTGTATACATTCCACAACACTGGTCACTAACAAAACGGTAACGTTACCGGGACACATAATAAGAACACATGTATACAACATCATTTTTACAGTACCAAAATGTTATTATCTTAATTTTATATATGCAATTTTAGATATATTTATCTAAAACTTGTGCAGTTCAAAAATACATCTCAAATAACAATATTAATTACTTTTTTGAGAGTATAAATATAATATTATTCACAATAAAAACCTGACAAATTAATTAATACGATAAATTCTGACCGTATCAAATGTTTGAAAAAAATCCCAAAATTATATTTTACTGACGAGAATCAGTGAAAATTAATCATCTTTATTGTATATCCGACTTTATTTATTTATTTTTCAAATTTTTATTTATTTATTTAGGCTTCTAAAAGCTTTATGACTTGTGATGAGTTTTAATTTATAGGTTAAGCTATTATACTATAGATGCTAGGTTAGTTTGGGTTAGTTTCTAGTTATTCAATTTCAATTGCAGGGTCTATAAAAATTAAGGATTTAAAAATTAAAAAAATTAAAATAAGAAACTAATTCTCACTCACCGAACTATTCAGCAACTATATATAATTATATATATATATATATGTTTCATGAGAACAAGATCAGGTTATGTGTTCCCCAAAACCCGAATTATTATAAACAATTAGTGTAACTATTGATTCGGTGGTAAAACCTCTTACTCTCACTCTCACACCCACACTATAAGATTATGAGTTCAAATCTTTCCTCTCTCCCGTTAAACCCTAAATTATTATAATATTAAAATAAAATAAAAAACTATTGGCCCAGAGATTTTATTTTATTTTATTTTAATCTTGAAATCAAGAAAAACAAGGAAATAACATAAAAAGAAAATTCAATAGCTACAGAGTAACTATATATAATGAACTTGCCTGAATTGACTAGGAGAGAGATCATCAAGATCACCGGTCCTGAGTCCACGAAGAATGTCCATAATATTAGACTCGAACATGATACTAGACTCAGTGTAGACCAAATGGAACACAGTGGTTGGTCTCCACCCAGTGATCCAATGGAGAGACCTCTCCAGAGTGGAGGCCCAAGGAGCTGTGAAGATGTTGAAAACGTCACGCTCGACGGATTCTGACTTGACCCTGTAGTACTCGGCGTAGTGGGTCATGGTCTGTGTGACCAGGTTGGCAAGGTGCTTGTGTTGTTCCTCGGTCGTGGGGGGTTTTGGGGCCGTCGAGAGCTGCTGCACCAGTTGGTTCAAGTGGTCGAACCACGTCTCATAGAACTTGTTGAAGCTGCTCATTTTTTTTTTTTAGGGTCTGTGAGCGCGTGTGTGAGAGAAGAGGAAATTTGGTATTTAAGGTTGGAGGGTTTGGGGTCCACTTAGTTTAAAGAAAAGAAAAATGGCTGCCACGAAAAGCCACCGAGCTCACTACGTGGAGGGACGGAGATGGTGAAATATGGCGGTTCAAACATGGAACTGTATCTTGACTCTTAAGGGATGTTATGGTATTTTCACCTTTAATAATCCGTGGTGGTTTATTAAGAAGAATATGGATATTTTGCTAAGATAGATCCAGCGATATTTGTAATCGATAGCTGAAATTTATTTATTTTACTTATTTCATTTTTATGATTTTAAATGTAAAATATTATTTTCAAATGATTAGAAAAAAAATGAATCCAAGATGTTATGGTATTTTCACTTTGAGTAGACTCTAGACCGAAGTTGTTTATCGAATGACGAAATGAGATTAGTTCGATGGTAATCTTCTTACACATATATTATGAGATTGGATCAAGATCCTCTGCTATGTTAATTTTTTTTCTGATCTAAAACACTTGAAAATAAGATTTTATATTTAAATAAAATAAAATAAAAAAATAAAAGATAGCTATTGATTACATATGTCAACAAATCTATTTAAAACATGACAAAAATCAGCTCAACAGAGGATCTAAATTCTATGAGATTATAGATTCGAATTCTCTCCTTCAAAAAAAAAAAAAAAAAAAACTCATTTAATAGAATGTAGTGTTTTATTGAAGGGTGTTATGGTATTTTTCACTGTTAAGTTTTAACAGACGGTGGTGTTCTATCGAAGGATGTTATAGTATTTTCATCTTTAATAGAATGCAGTTGTTCATTGAGGGGTGTTATGGTATTTTTGGTAGCAAGCCATCCAAAGAACATAGCGAGAGAATAGAGAAAAAGAGGGAGAGGTTTACGTTGATAGAAATCAGATATGACCGGAGAAGAGATCGCGGGACCTGCAGCCCCGAAGGTTCTCCGCTTCGTCTATTTCATCGGCGCCGGATGTAAGTTGCGCTTTAAATATTTATATGCGCATATATCTGTTGTCTCTCTTACAATAATTTGTTAAGAAATCGATTTGTCAATGTTACAGTTATCTTGACAGCCGCCATCAACAAGTATAGAGAACTCGAGCGCAAGTCTCTACTGAAGAAACAGCAAGAAGAAAATCTGTTGTCGGAAAGCTCAACGAATGCGGTACAAAAAGCAGTCAAATGAACTCTTTTTTTTTTTCCGATTATTTTTAAATTGGGGATTTTAAAATCTCTGGGTAATAAATACTAATGCTTTGATTATACATTTTGATGAATGTAATTTTGATATATAAGGTTTTGGGTATTAGGGTTTACGTTTTTGGCTTTGGGGTTTGATCTTCAACTTCTATTTTAGATATCTTGTTATGGTGTTATTTCAATCCAGAACCGTTTGACTTAAATTTACACAATATTTTTTATCAGATTAGCATCCTATTAGGCATTAGCTTGTCTATCAAATTTTAAAATTTTACTTAACATAGCTAGGTTGTGTTGTTCTGGACTGTTTGGATCTAATTTGGAGCTGGAATTGGACCCTCGATTCGAAATCTATTTTTGGATGTCGTATATGACTTTAGATGTAGTATTGAATTGTAATTCCAAAGTGTTAATTACGTAAATGCATTTCTAATGAAAGCAACAAAAGTAAATGTCTCAAAATGTGAGGGAAAAAACCTTATTGGAGCTTAGTAAAATTATTGTTTTTGGATACCAGGTTTTTTCCATAACAACCAAACGTCTGAAAATTGGTGAAGAAATCTTATCCTTGGATATCGTGTCAAAGAAAACATCTTATTACCCATTAATTGACTGTAGTGCTTGGAAGAACTTTGTGTTCTTACTTTCTCTTAAGTTCTTTAAATGTTTCGTTTTGATCATTTCAAGGTAATTGAGAAATCTATTGATGTTGGCTGTAGTTTCAGCAAGCAAACAAACACACACCAGCTAATTTATAAGGAGAAAAGTGCAGTAAATTGAGAAGAAAATAGGGGAAAAATCAATGTATACCATATTTGTTTCCTGAGTTTTCTGATTTTTTTCTAGATCATTATAACTCTAGAGACTGATTTATATTTTGGCACTTACACTGAATTTTTTTTTAGTGCATTAACTAAGCATTTTCCCCCTTAATGTGTTGTTGAACTCCTGATGCTTCTCTAAGTTGATGGAACTTCTCCCTAGGAAGTGCTTTGGTCAGAATGTCTGCAATCTGGTTTTCTGATATGCAAATCTCAAGCAAGAGAGTATTAAAGTTAATGTGTTAAATTTACTACTCTACAAATTAATGTGTAATTAGCTAATATTGTGTTATGTTTAAACACTTGTAAATATGTGAAGCGTCTCTAGTGCTGTAATGATCTGGAAACAGATTCAGTAAGAATACAAGCATGAAACGAATCTGCTATAGACTGACTTCTCCTTTAGTTTCTTCTCAGTTTGACTGCAATTTTGTCTTTATAAATCAGTGGTGTATGCTTGTTTTGCTTTGCTAAAACTACATCCAACAATTGAGCTTTCTGTTCTGGAGTCAGGAGTCATATGCAAACTGTTTTAGTTAAAAATAAATCTTCCGATGATATTGACATGGAACTCAATTCATTGAATTTCCTTGTACATCCTAAACCTCAAATCATTTTCTGGGCAGAATGGAGAAGTATATCCAATTTTCTAATGAAGAACTCCTTTCCTTCATTCAGTCAATACCATTAAAAAACACTCTGGTTCTAATTCTGATCCTTAATGTGGTTACATAAACAGTTTTGCTAATCCAACTCTATAACAAGTTCAGTAGATTTCTGAATTATCTCCAGGTGTTCAAAACAAAATACTTGAATAATCTAAGAAAAGCCTAAGCATGGAATTATTCAAGTACAACACTAACGTAATTGATAATATGTTTTCTTCTTCTTTGACAAGACATCTAGAGAAAAAATTTCTTGATCAGTTTCCGGACTCTTGGTTTCTAAGGAAAACTATCTCAGTCTTTGGAAACAAGAATCTTACTAAGCTCCAATACATTTGTTCATGGTACTTGCTGAGTATTGATGCTGCAATGGGATCATGAAGCATCCAACCATTATACATTTGTTTGTGAAAGGCAGATTGGTTTGGAAGCTTGATACCTGCTTGAGAGCCATTCCTTATTCTGTTCAAGTTTGTAAGCTTTTCCTCTCTTAGTAACGGATCTTGTTTGTTGTTTTGTGACTATATCTCTTTATCTTGTTCTCATTGCTTTTTGTGTATATTGTTTGCAAGTATGCTCTATGGTTTCCCCTCAAAGTAGACCCTCCACACTTGAAACTTAAAAATAAGTTAGTGATGTAGGACAAACATCAACAAAATAACTCAATAGAAATGGTGTTAATGAGAGTCTAATGAATAATTGCCTCAACATTTTTCATCTCGCATTTATCTGTTTTGCTGTTAATGTTACTAATGGTGTTAATGAGTCTAATGAATTATTGCCTTTTGTATATATATATATATATTTACATTCAATCTTTAAAGCTTGGACAACAAACTATTTCCATATTCATCTTATAGATGCTCTCAATTGTTACGATCTGGAGATGAAGTCATGTAAATTGTTAGTATTGATAGTAGTGGTAAGATGGATGGTTGTTAATTCTATGACCTCTGATTTCCAGACTCTTATGTGTTGGATGTTATATATGAATGGTATAGCACTGCTATTCAGCACATTTATGCATTTAATGGCATAACTAGGTGTGCAAGCATCTTTTGACCACTAAGATCACTCTGATTATGCTATCTTTTGGCAGTTATGCACCGTCTGATGGTCCAGGATCATTTTAGGAACCATATTAACTGGTACTACAGCATTACCCCAATCTTTAATTTTATTATAGTCAGTCCTGTCCTGTGTGAAGATTGTAAACAAAGGTTACACTCTTAGGGTGCATTTGGTGCGCGGGATAGGATTGGACTATTTTTAAGGGATAGGATTGGATTGGATTAATTATAGTGTTTCCTGTGTTTGATGCAACAAGAGATTGGACTAAAAATAGGACTATCCTGTGTGTTGGTATGTAATGGGATTGGATAAAAATCATATAATAATAAATTGTAAAAATAATAAGTTATTTAAAATTAAATAAAAAAACAATCAGATGAAAGATTGGATCTTTCCTTCTCTCTCATCCCAGCTGCTTTCTCTCCTTTCTCCAGAACTTTCCATTCTCTCTCCTCTTATCTCTTTCTCTTATTTCCCTCTTAGTTTGTTACTACGTTTTTTCTGGTTTTTTTTTTTTTAATTGATCTCATCTCGGCCGCCGAGTTCCTTCTCTCTCTTCCACCTTCTTCTTCTTTCCATCTCTTATCATGGGGCAGTGGCTATCGTGGTGAATGGGTTTCTTTTGGGTTTAGGTTGGGAGTGGTCGCCGGCGATTAGAGCGTTGATCTCCTCCGCTGAGAAGAGATCAGCTGAAGGGTGGTTGGGTGCTTCCGGTTGTTGGGGATGATGGTTGGATTTAAGTGTTCAATTTTTTGAATTTACTTTTAATTTGCTAAAAAAAATGGTGGTTACTTTGATTTTGGTTCTAGTTTGACTTTATCTTTTTCTTTTTCTTTTTCTTTTTTCTTTTTCCGTTAACTTAGAATCTAGTGTTGAATGGAGTTACAGGTGAGGAGTTGGGTGGATTCGATTTCGTTTGTTTGTTCTAGTGGGGTGTCGGTTTTTGGGTTTCTATTTCTTGCTGGTGCCTTGGTGGTGGTGGTGGTCTATGGGAGCTGGTGTGGGAGTTTGGTTGGGCGATGACTAGTGTGGTGGTTTGTGTTCGTCTGAAATTGTTTTTTCTAGTTTATTTTTTAATCGATTGAAGAAGAAGAACAGTCGAATTGGAGGGGATAAAATAATCCCATTGATTTGGATAGGATTATTTTATCCCTTTTTGATGGGATAAAAATGACTATGGACTAAAAATAGTCCTGATGGGATTATTTTATCCCTTTTTGATGGGATAAAAATGACTGGACTAAAAATAGTCCTGGTTGCCGGGCATCACCAAACACGGGTCCAATCCTGGCCAACAAACACACCCTTAAGAGACAAGTTTTAAGCATCATGTTCACCGCATCGTCATGCTGATGTAGTGCACCGGGCACACCTCTGACAATTTAGCACGATACAGTTTTTTCAAAACATAAGATGCTGTTTGGTATCATTCTCAAAAACATGTTTTTCATTTTTTGAATTGAAAATGTAAAAATTCTGTTTTGTGGGAGTTATCTAAAAAACAAAAACAAAAACATATAAATCAAGTGTCTAAAAGGACGTGCATTGAAAATTGTTAAAAGTTGATCTTAGGGGTTGTCATGTAAGCGTTTTTCATTGACTATTTTTCAAAAAGAAAAATAAAAATGAAAATGAAAATGAAAACAGTGTTTTTGGTTTCAGCTTCGAAATTTGAAAATGCGTCTGGTAGCATCTACTGAAATCTATATTTTGAAAATGAAAACGGAAAAATTGCGTTTGTTAGGTTATCCAAAAACTATCAAAAATTGAAATATCAATTTTTACATTTTATATAATATTATTACAGTCATAAACAAATTGATTAAATAATTAACCAATATAAATTTTGTATTGTAATTTATAAATTGAACACAAGTAACACATAACAAATTACTTCCAAAAAAAAAATTAATTAATCAATTAATCAAAACTAAACTCTTAAATTATAAATAAGTATCATTTTAATAAACATAAATAACAATAAATAAATATATATTAAAAAAAAATTTAAAAGAAAAAGAAAAAGAAAGGAAACCGGATCGGAGAAGGAGAAGAGGAAGAAGATCAGAGAAAAAGAAGAAGCAGTGGATCGGAAGAAGAGGAGATTGTGGGTCGATCCGCATATGGAGGAGCAAATTGGTGACGAAAAGTAGATTAGAAGAAAAAGAGATCGGCGGCAAGAAGATGAAGAAGACGAATAGAAGAAGAGAAAAAAAAGGAGAAGATCTGTTGAAGGAAGAAGAAAAAGGAAGAAGGAGGAGACAAAGATTCACGTCGAAGAGAAAAGGGGAAATTTTTTTTTAATTTCATATTGTTAATTTATTAGAAAAACAAAAACAAAAGCAAAAAACAAGTATTTAGTGTTTTTCAAATATTTCACTGTTAATACTGGTTTTGTTTTTCATTTTATTTTTTGTTTTTGGAAAATAAATAAAAAATGGTTAACAAATGTGAATTCGAAATCATTTTTGGAAAAAAAAAAAAAAAAAAAAAAAAGGGGCTGAAAAACAGCTGTAGGATGGAGCCTTAATGCCTGTCATGTATCGTTTTACAGGTCCATTTTTATTTTCATTTTCCAAATCCAATTTTGAATACGCGTTCGTTACCGTTTTCTATTTTGTTTTCCATTTTATTTTCAAAACAAAAACAAAAACAACAACAGTAATAAAAGTGAAAAATTTCCAAAAGAACTTTTTGATGTTTTTCATTTTGTTTTTCATTTTATTTTTCAATCTAAGTAAAAAACTTTTTTTTTCTTTTTTTCTTCTTCTTTTCTTCTTGGTTGACCGACACTTTCTTCTTCCCTTTTTTTTTCCTCTTCTTTTCTCTTTCTCGCCGGCTTCTTCTTCTTGCTCGCCAGAATCTTCTTCTCGCCGGAATCTTCTTCTTCTCACCGGGATCTTCTTCTTCTTCTTCTTCTCGCTATCTTCTTCCTTATTCCTCTCGTCGATCTTCTTCTTTCTTCGCCGATCTACTTCTTTCTTCGCCAATCGGCTTCTTTCTTCTTCTCACCGGCTCGCCGATCTGCTGTCTTCTTCATTTTTCCGTCAGTCTCTTTTTTCCGTCGGTCTCTTTTTTCCATCAAGATCTGACTAAAATATATTTAAGATTTTGTTTTCTCTTTTTTTAAAGATTTTAATTATTGTTCATTTAAATTATATTTAAAAAAATCTGAACAAAATAAAAAATAAAAAATTCAACTCATTTTGGCCCGTAAAATGATACCAAACACGTTTTTTACGTTTTCATATTCGGAATCCAGCTTCCAGAAAATGCTACCAGACGCGTATTTGGATTTCGAAATTGAAACCAAAAATACTGTTTTCATTCTCATTTTTATTTTCGACAAACAAAAACAAAAACACCTTTGAAAAACGTTACAGGATGCACCCTTAGCTTTTTGATTTCATTTTCGTGGGCCTCGTTAATTAAATGGCAAATCATACTAACTTACCCTGATTATATATATAATTGTATTAAAACCAATGAAAATATTATAATAACATTGACTACCCTTGACCTGTTGACTAACAATTGACTAACCGTTGACTACCTTTAATCACTAACTTATGAAGGGCAATTTGGTCTTTTGCAAAGTTATTAAATAAAAAATAAAAAAAGAATATGGGTTGCCCAATTAAAGTTAGCTACATCAGCCCTACAAACTTTTATTATTATTTTTTTTTATTAAAAAAAAAAAAAATCTACATTCTCCTCCACCACACAAACCTGAAAAAAACAATAAATAAATTTAAAAAAAAAAACAGTAAATCTTATATCTACATTAATAGAGTTCAAAATCTCCATTGATGGAGATTAATCTTTATCAAAGGAGATTCCAGATCTCTTTTACAAAATCTAATAATAAATAATAAAATATAAAAAATAAAAAAAAATAAAAAAAAGAGATCTAGAGATCGTAGATCTTTGAATTTAAATAAGGGTGATCTTTGAAATCAAACAAGGTTCATCAAATCTATGCTAGAAGAGTTTGAAATTGTCGTTAGACTATTTTTTTTTTTTTATTTGAAATCCAATAGACTATTGTACTTTATTGTTTTGTGTTTTGGATATTTTGTTTTATTAAAAGTTTTAAATTGGGTTTTCTCTTTTTCTTTATCTTTGTGCAGAAATCATAGATCCATTGATGAAAATGGAAATCTCAAATCTTCATTAAAAGAGATTTGGAACAATGCAACAAAAATTGTGTATTCCATTAGATTGTTAGATCTATATGTTAAAATAATTACATCGAATTATTCATTGTCTTGTGGAAATTTTCTAAAAATATACAAAATTTCCTCTCAATTTTGAATCTCCATTAACCTGTAATGGAGATTAGTAGAGAATTTTTTTTTTTTTTTCAAAAAAAGATTTTTTTTTTATATCGTTTTAACTATTTTTATTTACAATTAAAAAAACAATTTTTACATTATTTTTAATTCAATAATATAATATTGATTATTGACACTGTTCAAATATAAGTGCAAGGGTATAATGACATTGCCCCTTTTCCATAGTTGACTAATGGTGGTCAAACATTAGTCAACCAGTCAAGGGGTAGTGAGTGTTATTATCATATTTTCTCCAGCTTTTGTGCAATTATATATATAATCATGGTAAGTTAGTGTAATTTGCCCTTAATTAAATTATTAATTGTTTTATTTTTTTCCTTTATATGAGGGATATTATTATTTTCCCGCCTCACTTATGAGGTATTGATCATTTTGGCCCCTCTAGTTTAAGTAATGGTCATTTTACATATTCTGTTAACTTTTTAACAAAAATACTATTATACCCTTCTATCTCTCTTTTTCGGTTTTTAATTTTGTTAAAAAAAATTAAAAAAATAAAAACAATTCAACATCTTATCACCATCATCGTCCAAAGATTCTAAACCTAGAAAAAATTATTGACATTCAACAAAGCACCAAACTTAGAAAAATATATATATATACATTCAACACCCACCACCAAGACTAGAAAAAAAAAATTATCAACACACCAGCAGAACCCATAACCTGACCTTCATCATCACCATCATCAAAACTGAAACCTAGAAAAAAAAAATTCAAACCTAAAATCTAAAAAACAAAAAATACAACCATTAATTTGATCTAAAAACTACCAGCATCATCATTATCACTTCCAAACTAAACCACCATTACTGACACACTATAGATTCACAACACAAAACAAAAAACAAAAAAACAAAAATTAAACAAGAAAGAATGAAATCAACATAAAGCCAACATCATCATCACCATAAAACCCATAACAAAGGATGCTCCGCCGATCACCACAAAAATCCACCCATTAGCCCCATATCTCCGGCCATTGCCTCAAATCAACCATAAACCACCACCACCTCCATCTCCAACACCACCAGCTGCCCAAATATCACCCGCCGTTAGCCCCAAAATCAACAATCTCAAACCCTAAACAGGAATGAGAGAGACATTAGAGAAAGAGAGAACCAAAATCAAAATCCCTAAATCGAAATCAACCAAAACCACTAACCTAAATCGAAATCAACCAACCGCAACCCTCACCCTTAAATCAAAATCTACAACAACCACCACCCCTAACCCAATCCCAGAAACCAAACCCCTCACCAATCACCCATACTCATCACCGAACCTAGAAACCAAACCACCAAATGCATATCCCAACACCCAAACCCAGAGAAAGAGATGAAAGAAATGAAGAGAGCGTCGGGGGAATCATGTAAAGAGAAAGAGAAGAAAAGAGCAACAGAAGAGGAAGATTGGAAGAGAAAGAAGAGAATTGGGGAGAGAGAAGCCAAAAGAGAATTAAAGAGAGAAACAATTTTGGGTTTGAATTGATTTTTTTTTTAAATATTATTCCTCGTTGAGTTACGATTATACCCTAACCTACATGACAGAAAATTTCTATTTTATTAACAAAATAGTAACAGTAGGGGGTAGAATGACAATTAACTCAAATTAGAAGGTGTAAAATAGCCAATACTGAAACAAGAGCGTATAAAATGACCAATACATCATAACTCTGGGGAAAATAATAATATCCTTTTATATTATGATAATATTTTACCACATGGACAATAATATTAATAAAAAAAAATTATATAAATCATATATAATATTTCAGAATGCTTATTATTATTATTATTATTATTATTATTATTATTATTATTATTATTATTATTATTATTATTTTGAAAGCTAATATTATTGGGGTTCACAAATATTTTGTCACTATTTGAGGTACTTTTTGTAAGACAGGAACCACATTACTAATTTAAGTTTAAAAGGTACCTATTCAGGTGACCAGACAAAAATACTCATTTTTGTCGCTTTGTGTCTTTTTCAAATGTTGAGAGAAAACCTTTAAGAGAGAAAACTCGATGGCGCAACAATCCTAAAGTCGACCTAGATCTGATGGCGAACTCACCGGAGACGGCACTACATTACTGAAGTCGAAAAGAACTCACCGGCTAACTGAAAAGACAGTGGTAAGTTTTTTTTTCTCATGCATTTTTTTTTCTTGATAAGTTTATGTGTGTTTGATGTTGGATGCCATTTTCACCTGGTAGATTAGGTTTGATTTGATTTGTTCTTGGTTATGTTTGTTTGATGAGGTTAGGTTAGGGTTTTAGTTTATGAAAAAAATTGTTTTGAAGATGATGAAGATCTGAGTTTTCGAGCCTTTTTACACTTTGTCTGAGCCTTTTAAAATAGTCTCCGAGCTTTTTAAAATGTAACCCGAGTTTTTGCAAGGAAAATTCATAGGCTAATCAGTTAAGAATCTCCGAGCATTTTTACACTAGATTTGAGACTTTTAAATAGTCATCTGAGCTTTTTTTAATTTATATGTGAAAATTCAGTCTCCGAGCCTTTTAATACAGTGTCCGAGCATTTTCAATAGTAATCTGAGCGTTTTAATTTGTATGTGAAAATTGAGTCTTCGAGACTTTTTACACTGTATCTAAGCCTTTTCATACACAATCCGAGACTTTTCATCAGTAATCTGTGCTTTTTAATTACTTATGAATAGGTAAGTGAATTTTGATTCTCCGAGACTTTTATCAAGTCTTTTCATACACTGTTCGAGCCTTTTAATACATTGCTTGAGACTTTTTGTTCAAGCCTTTTTATCACTGTCCGAGTCTTTTAATGAAATGTTCAAGCCTTATCATAAACTTATATGCTTTTTTTCGAATCTTTTCATGAACTTATATGCTTTTTTTTTCTTCTGTGAATATGCAGATGAGGAATCAACTAAAGGATTCACTTAAAACCCCAGTAGAAGAATGGTACAAGGGAAAAATTACTCGACATGACCATTTCCATGACCTTAAAGATATCGACAATGCACTTGACAGTGTACCTGAACATCTAAGGATCGAAAACCGACGTTGGTATACTGAGTCGTGTTTTGGTCATTTCCTTTAGATGCATCGTGAGATTCACTTTTCGACCGGGATTGTCCATCGGCTGCTTATGCGCGAGTTGTATCACGATGGGCCGGAAGATGAGATGAGATGAGATGAGATTTTTGTTAGGTCATCATTCAGTTCGGTTCTCGAAGGTTGAGTTCTGCCTAATCACCTGCTTGAAGTTCAGAGTCATTCCCAACATGGCGAGCTATGATATGGTAGAGAATGGCATACACGAGCGGTACTTTCAGGGTCAAGACATCCAGTTTGAAGAGCTGAGAGCGGTGCTGCGGATTGATATTTTTATGGACCAGTACGATGCGGTGAAACTGTGGTTATTGTTTATGCTCAACTGGATACTGATGGGGTTGGACGAGAGAAAAAAAAGTTCTAGTATGGCTGTTTCACATAGTCGAGGACTTGTACGCTTTTGATGTGTTCCCGTGGGGTGCACACGTGTATAAGTAGTTTAATTTTGGTTTCAAGTATGCGTTGGACGGACTATGGCAGCGGTTTGAACAACGATAGTGAGAAAAGGGCACTGACGTACAGACGACCGAGACGTACAATATATACGGTCTAACTTTAGCACTATTGGTGAGAATTTAGAATTTAAATCTGTACTTTAATTAAAAAAAAAATTTATATGACTGATGTATTTACTTCTTATCGTACTTATCTATTATGCAGATATTTGCTTTTGAGGTTATCCTCGAGCTTGTCAATAAAAAATGTGGGACTCGCAGGGTAATCAAGCTACACCCCCACGTATTCTAAAATGGGAGTTGAGTGTGTGATCGAGGGGGACAAAGCTGGATAGCATTTTCATTGAAAGGGTAAGTATTATTGTTGTTATGTTCATGGTTCTTAGTATGTATACAATTACAATGATCTAACTCCGATTTCAGATGTTTGCGCGGTGTGAATTGCTGCCGATGGATGTTGACAAGGCTAAATGGTACTATGACGGCATAAACCTAGGAGGCATTCTGTATGATGCAGATGCTGGTGATATACCTGTTCACGTCCCGGATCCCGAATGCCATACGACTGCCGGGCTTAGTGATACTAAGGGTCCGTCTTTCGAACACAGTGAAATGTAAGCTTTTGACTCGAAGGGTAGTAGTAGAAGTCCCGTAAGGAATAGGCGGGTTAGATTCACGTTGCCCAAATAGCTTCAAACTGGAGTTGATTCATCTGGAGGCGTTGGAGGGCATATAGAGGTACGTATTTAATTTCAAACAAGTGAATGGTTATAGTACTGACAAATTCAAAATCCTTTCAGGACCATCAGTATACTAAACTGATGGATGCGTTCCAAGAGTAACAAAAGGAAGTGCAAAAGACTAATGAGAAACGAGATCAATAACATTAGGAGTTACTGGATTTTTGTCGGGGGCTTCAGGGTTCAACCTCGCACTTCTGTAGTAAAGGTACACGGTTGGATGACCCATCATTCGATGACGGAGACGGACACCGAGACTTTAATCCTAGAGGCCGAACAGGTGGTCATTAAGACGGGGCTGACTAAGAGACCGAAAGTCAACTACAACCTACTACATAGATAGTGTATAATCAGTAGGGGCTTGGTATGACACCACGAGAGGAGGTTTCTAGTGGTACTAGTGGTACAGAGACAGCACCTATGGAGATAGAGTAGGTATCTCAACTGGTTTTACCAGACCAGCATATTCATCCACAGGACTTGGGACAGAGTGCCTTCTTACAGCACACCCCTCCGGTCGAACCTAATGCAACGTACCCTTCCATTCATTCCATAAGGACTGAGTTCATCAGTCGCGGCACACCCCTTGGGTTTATCCTAGCAGAGCTCACACCTCAAGGCTATCCACGGGGACAAAGTTCCTATATACAGCGCACCCCCACATGCAATCAATGGGGACAGAGTTCCTCCATACAAAGCACACCTGCAAAGGATCTATGGGGATAGAGTTCCTCATTACAGTGCACTTATCTGGTGGATCGCAGTGCTTTGGACCGGATTTTCCCACCCCTTTAGCGTTAGGAGTGGGTTCACTGGCGAGGTTGGTAGCAGCAGAGCCTATACATTGACCCCTGTCGGCCGAATAGGCCAAAGATTATGCCACATCCAGCACATGTATGGGCGCCCCAAGCATTGATAGATCCTGACCACCTTGCGGCGTACCAAGCCTACAAGAGGAACCTGATGGGGGAATTATAAGTATAATAATAAATATTACAGTCTTTTTATAATATTTTGAAACACCTACGTAAAATTCATTGGTTATCTAACTTCTTCTACAATTGTGTAGACGTGATGTGGATCTATACGAGCCAGTGGGTGTCCCTTGGTTCCACCAGTTTCAAACCAACAGGATGGAGTTGGAGGTTACAGTATGTTCCGTACTTGAACTGTCAGTATAAGTTTGTTTCAAAAATGGTAGAATCTTAACAATACAAAATGTTGAAATTGTCAGCACATTGATGCGTATTTGTATATTCTGCGGAAGCGTCAACGAGCATACCCAGATGTCTATGGTGTGAGGATCAACAACTAGATTCACAGTTCTATGTAAGTGTTTATATTGTATGGTTTTCGCTTGTGCATTGATGTGTTTCATACATCTTTTACCTAACGTTTCGGTAAATTTTCTATATACAGTCATTGTTATGTCATGACTGGGAGAGATTGATGGGAAGTAGGGCTAACAAACCCCATAGAGGTTGGTCTTTACTGAACCACCAGTGATCCGCCGATGACCTTACAGTGGTACGTGGATTGCTCTAAACAGAAAACCAGTGAAAACACGATGTTGACGTGGTGAGTTTTTATTTTACATGCTTTCAATATGTATAATAAATAAATTTCACATTGATAACACTTTGTTGAAACACCTACAGGTTCTTATTCCTTGCAACCTTGGACGTACACATTGGGTCCTAGCCAGGTTCGACCTCACAACATGGAATATCTACCTGATGGACCCGTTCAGACAGCAGGTACCATTTTACCACAGGAATGCGCAACTCGCGTGCTTAAGGTATTTTTTTATACCCTCGATGCTGCATGTGGTAGACTTTCATCGTCACAGACGAATGGGTGATATGACGTACGAATTGAAGAATAAGTCTTTTCTGATGAGCATTGTGTCTAGAGAACGTTGATCACGCTCAAGATCTTCACATTTAGTGCTCCCTTACTTAGGTTTTGTAATTGTTTTCCGAGCCCTTTTATGTGTTTAATGTTGTAAATAAGTGTTTTTCAGGTATTGTATTTTGTAAATAAGGTCAGGGGTCCTGCATATAGTTTGCTAGCCAATGCATGTAGAAGGCTACCACGTCATAAGAGGGACGACGT
Source organism: Acer negundo (assembly GCA_035582765.1). Taxonomy (NCBI): domain Eukaryota; kingdom Viridiplantae; phylum Streptophyta; class Magnoliopsida; order Sapindales; family Sapindaceae; genus Acer; species Acer negundo. Next base: position 15,453,974 of record CM069235.1, read on the forward strand.
CATTTTGGGTTGATGTCATGCACGTTAGCGATGACGTCATCGTTATCAACCTTAAAACTGGGCATACCAGACCTGCGTGACCTGACTTTAGACCAGACGCTCCAATAGCTTTTCTGGAATTGTTTCCAACGAATCTTCGCCTAGATCGACGACCGACGTTTCTCCGATCAGTTTGCCACCCATTCAGCCTCCTATTCACATGACTTTCTCTCCACCAAATCCCCCAAACTCCAACTCCAAACTCCATAGCCAAACCAAGCTATCAAGCTCGTTCCAATGGGATCGTTATGTAGGGAAAAATAATAAATAAAAGTGGTAAACGCAGCGGAATCGATACTAAAAACGATTTAGTGACTTTTAAAATTTTTCCTTTATTAACCTTAAACCCTTTTAATCAATAAACATGCATATATGTTAACAAAAGTAAATTACCTTTTGTCGCGTGATCCGATTGACTTACGTCGATGGTAATCCGCAAGACCTTCAATCCGAGCACGAACGTGGATCACCTAGGAGCGTGGTCTCCCTTTTTTTGAATTGCAAACCTGTGAATGGACCAAACAAAAAAACTTTCTTTTCTTTGTTAGTCACAAAACAATCAAAAGAATGTCAAAAATTATTCCGGTCACTTTTGAGTTCTCAATCTAATGATCGAAACTCGCGTGAACCTAGATCGATATCGTATACACAAGCTTATTGATGATTAAGCAATAGTATACTATCAAAGAATAATTTCACACTCTCTTTTGTCTTTTTAGAATAAAAACTCTCTCTTGGAATTAAGAAGAAGAAGAAAGAAATAAAAAACTCAAGCACAATCGATTGTGGTGGCCGAACCCTATAAGAACACATATATAGATTGGCCGAATTTTTTCTTCTTTTTCCTTTAGGGTTGCCGAATTCTATGTAGTCTAAGATTAGGGTTGGCCGAATTCTATAATGTCACTTATATAGGGTGACTTAAATTCAACCCTAATTCTTTTCAACTTAATAGACTTCAAACCCTAATCGAACTCCTTGATTTTTATTCTTTTATTTTTGACTAAATAAAAAGACTCCTTATTTGATTAAATAAATAAAACTAATTTATTTATTTCCTTGTCAAACAAGTCTTTTACTTTTAGGAAAGATTTGTTTCTTTAATTAAACAATTAATCAATAAATTAATTAATTCTTATTTAATTAAAACAAATGAAACAAAATAATATTTTAGGTTAAAATTTTAACCTTGCCGCCTCACTTGATTAAGATTGGGCCTAACATTATTTTCTTATTTCATTTAATCCATTGGACTTTAAATAAAAAGCCCACATGTGAACCAGACCCATTCTTACTAAAAGAAACAAGCCCACATGTCTTTCATTAATATATTAATATAATTGAGCAGCCCATTATTTAAATAATGTGCAAATTATATTCTTAATATATTAAATGCAATTCTAGATGGACCCTTAAATTGGTCCGGTAGAATATATCAAGTGATCCATGCAAGTCCGTGTGGATTGGGGATCTTGGCGGGCCATCTAAATTTAAGCTTCAATAGACATAACCTAATCACAATCAACAAATGATTCACTTAGGTCCGATCCATTAATTTTAACTCATTCCACTAAAGAGCTAAAACTGAACTCTTAAATAAAGATAGAAAAGGAAGATGCTCCTCATTCATACCCTAGACAATCATATTGGAGATAGTGTATCCTCGTGATTAATATCAGTAATCGCCAAGAGTTCATAGACCGCCTATAACTCTCCAAGTTACCATATTTACTCATATGACCACGTTTTGAACTTGGATATTTTGACTTGTCCAGAAGCCATGTTTTCAATAGACACTATCGAAAACTCAACGTTGAGATTTAATATCCAATTACCTCAAAACATCCATATGATGATATTATACTCTCATTTAATTAAATGGAGCCACGATGTCCATATCTATAAATGAAGTCCTCTATCGATTAACAAATGAATATCACCAAACTATCGAGGATAGACTATGCGATATAATCGTACTCATTGATAACTCAAATGATATCACTTGCAACCATAAGTCCATCATTTATCTCAGGATTAAGATAGACCCTCCGATTGTCCTGATAATGAAAAGACTATTATCTATTGACGGTTCTAGATAAAGCTTTTCATTGTAATCCAGTTCAATGCACCCAGTGCACTAGATCCTTTTGCTCGAAGACACTCCGATGATTTTAGACTCATCATATCTCATTTGATCCCACTCAAATGCTAGCAAAAGAATTCTACAACTTTAACAAGATAAAGGTGCCCAACCTTTAACTTAAGTTGTGAACATTATTCAAGACTAACTAAAGAATTGTGTCTACCACATACATATCCAGATGTACGAACAATTCTTCTTTTCCCATAGTCTTTAGACCTTATGATTATTTACTTTGACAATTATAATATAAACTATAAATGCTATACGATTTGTTAAACCAGAAATCTCTTTATTAATATGAAAAAGATTGTTAATCACAACATTACACTCTTGCTATTGAGCATAATCCTAACACGTTACACGTAAAGATGTCCAAACTCGCGTGAACTCTATGACTTCATACCGATGGAACGATCCCGCGAACCAGAGGGGCTGAAACTCGCAACCAACTTCCATTATTCTCTGCAAGTTCCGCAAGAGAGAACAAACACGCGAGCCTAGTGTTTTGAACCAGCGAGCTGGCCGACTTGAGAGGTTAATGTGGTCTTTTCATGCCATTTCGTCCCACTTGCCTTTCCCATCACCTTATCTTTTGAAGAGGATCACCTTACACTACACACCTTACCTTAGACCTTATTTTAGTTTTAGAATCTTAGAGAAAGAAGAACTCTCTCACTTGGTTTTAGTTTCTTATCATTTTTCCATCCTTTTCTAGGTAGCCAACACCAATTTGAGTTGCTTAGACTTGATCTTTTCGAGTTGCTCTAGAAGGATATTGTGCTTGGATTGCAAGGAGGAGTCATCTTGGCCAAGAAACGAATCCAAATGGGTTTGTTTAGCTCTTCCTTTGTAGTTTCTTGTTTTTGTACTTCTATGTGTAACTAACCCCTCTTGTTGGGAGATTAATGTAACTCTTGTAATTAAACCATTGATTCAATCAATCCATTTATTGTTTCACTCTCTAAGGCTTTGTATGTGTGTATTATGAACTCTAATGATATATGGATGATATGTCTTGCATATTCATCTATTTTTACACACTTGGTAGTTGATATTCATGCATAAAGTGTCCAACAATGTGTATGAACTTTTCACCATCCATTTTATAGAAATTTCACTAAGTAATTCATAACTTTGGTTAATTAGAGAATCTCTACATCACTATTCCGAAATTCTCTCTTAATCACTTATCTATGACTTTAGATTATGTGTAAGATGATGAATTTGGTACTTTACATTGTTGATAATGAAATGCATGCCTTAGAATGGTTGTGAATGTGCTTAATGAATGATTGGTTAATGAAATGGTTGTTACTTGAATGAATCAATCCCCTAGGATATTTTAATCTAGCTTAATCCTAGTTCATTGCAAGCTTAGTATAATTTACCTAGATAGCATTCAATAGTGAACGTGTTTAGAAATTAGAAATCGATAATCAATGATAACCTAGAGCTTACATGTTAGCTAAGTCACCTCCTTATGGGAACGACTACCCTTGCGAGTGTACCATTTACAACTCGCATGACTTGTACACTTGCGAAGGGTGAACCACCCGCACGCCTTTTAATTCACCATTGTAGTTTAGTTGTTTAGCATCCTTGACCTAGGATCCACTTGGCTTTAATCATCCTTATTAGTGTAATTTAATTAGAACCAGTTTTGGCGTGTCAAACGTGTGCCCCAACAGGATATAGGGTATGACTGTTTCAACATCTTATTCTATCCCAATTGGTTTTAATAACATTCTATTCTAACGATTGTTCATGTGGTGAATTGCAGGGGTAACTGTGGTGCCCATACTTTGAGATTGATAGAATACCTGGCGGTGAACAGGAATACGTTCGACTAGTCGAAAAAGAATATAGGGACTATCTGGGAGAAGATTGCTGTGGAGATTTTTTGTAACTTGAAGCACTGTTCTTCGAGTTAGTGATTTAGTTGATGTTCATAACATTTGAGTAATGAAATGATAAATTTTTATTTTAAGTGTTTGCAATTAAAAGTTGAACACACATTTCATACATTGAAATCTATAAACAATACAACGAATTCTGAACACTATAACAAAGGATCTAGTATGACATTAAACGAAGAACTAAATTCAAATCAATTTCAGAACAAAATAAAGATCATAATAGTTCAACATAAAAGCATAAAAACCAAAGGTCTCATAACACAACTGTATCAAGCATGTTCCTAAAGTCTGAACAATGTTGGAAGACATCAAGATAGAGACATGTTCCCCAAGGTTCTTTTTAGCATTTTGTCTTCCCACATTAGCAATCGCAAGCTTTTCTGGTGGTAATTCATCTTCCTTTTGTACTACCTTGTTATGTTTGATCGCCTTCCTCAATGACTCCACTAATTCCACAATAGAGTCCTTCTCAGGGCACATTTGTTTGTTGTATCCAATTGAATGACAGATGCTGCACTTGCGACGATATTCCTCGGGAACAATTTTGTTGGGACTTTTATTAACCATAAGCGAGTTGGAACACCTTCTGCTATTATGTCATGATTGTCCACATCTTCTACACGACTGTGTGGGTTTCCTTTCCGAAGACGAGGCATGTCGACCCTCCATCGGGCGACCTGATTGTCTCTTCGACTTTGGATTTAAAACCACTCACGCTGAGATGTCAAATGGCACTACCCATGAAGAAGGATAGCCAACAGGCATAATAGGAACCGAGTATGCATCAATAAGTGACTCCTTCTTGTAGTAGTCCGTACAAAGAGATGTGAAATCCAAGTTTCGCTCCCTACAACAATGAAAACAGTAAGATTCACGTTTGGGTAATATAAAGCGTTAACTGTAACATCTCATGTACCTTGCCGCTGCGAGTGCGTGAGAACATGGGAAATGATCCATTTGGAATTTGTTGCATGTGCAAGTCTTCAAGGCTAAATTAACCGTCCACTGAGTTCCCTTCAGTTTGACGAAGAATATGTTCTAGTCAACTGGATTTACGATCATATAACATCACTTCTTGACATGTTTTAGGATCACAAGATGTGATGCGTCGGTCAATTAATGACGCATGGAACGTGCAGCAATATGACGATCGTGAAACCACTTTTGTAGCATATTCCTAATGAACTCTGCTAGTGTAATCATTGGCAGTTGTCGTGCAAATATTAGGCATGAGTTTATGCACTCTACAACATTTGTAGTCAACATTCGTGGGACCACTTGTGTGTACCGGCAGCAATGACATAATCGAATGCAGCCTTGTGTAACCTACGTAACTCCTCTATGTGCCAATTATAATTGAATTCATTGTACGTCCTAGCTGTTGAATCCATTATGGCAACAACATCCTTTCTGTGGAATCGCTTCTTCATATTTTCACCAAAATACCAGTAACATATGGTATGGGTTGTATAAGGGAACACTTTAGAAATCCCTGCTTTCGTGCTTACATGATGATCGGAAATGAAAACAAGATCATCTATATGACCAAGGGCACCTCTCAAGCATTCAAAAAACCACTCCCATGAAAGGTTGTTTTCTGAGTAACTGTACCCAAAAGCAATTAGATACATCTGTTCGTTTTTATCTTGTGCAGTTGTAACAAACATTGTACCCCAAAATCTTCCCTTCAAATGGGTACAATCAACTGCAATCACATGACGCATACACCTCTGGAAACCTTTAATTGAGGACTCTAACAACATGAAAAAGTAGAGGAATGTAACATCGTCTACACACTGTAAGTCGGTGATTGTGCCAGGATTTTGCTATTCCATAACGTATGCAAAAGATAGTAGCAGTTGGAAACTTTCTTCATGCGTTCCATAGGTCAATGACAATGCATATTACAGGGCATCATGTGCCTTACTGTACATGACTTATATGTCATAGATTGTTTTCATATCGTGATTATGTCCTTCGGTCGCATGAGACTACCATCATGTTGTTGAAATCTAGGTGCAACGACTTCTCCGATTATGACTGCACTAACTTATTGGTGGCGACGGTGAACCTCCTCTAAGGGACAACTGTGTTCGTTGACAAAACTTCTGACTTAGAAGTAAGTTCATTCTTCTCTCCTCACTGCTCTTAATTTCCATGTACAGTCGTCATTAATGCAAACCAGATGTAACGTTGTCTTATTGGACCTTTTCACCTTCTATTCAAAGTTCTCCCGCATTGAAAAATGGCCAACTAGCTTCTTCAGATCCTTTTTACTCGGAAAAAATTGACCTTTATAAATCATGCTTGTAGGTTCTTGCGCAACCAATGTGCTGCTTCTTCCAATACCAAACGTGTATGAATCTGCTTCGGGAATAACCCACGTTGTCGCATTATCAGAATTAGATACATTTACATTATGCTGGACTTCGGAAGTCCTAAGTATATCTAGTGCAGTGCAACTAACTCCTTGTACAAGTCTTCCTCGTGTTTGAATTTGTGCAGGCTCTTCATACACATTGTCTAGATTATCTACCTGTTCATTATTTGCCTTATTATCCACCTCATGGTTCGGGTAATTGTACTGCTCATTTTACTGCTCAATTCGACAACCAAACACATCGCTGAATTAAGGTTCAACTACATCTGCATGGTCGACCGCTACCAGTGGGACACCACACATGTTTTCCCCACCTTTAGTGGCACTCCTTTGGGTGAACACTTGGTTACTATAGTTAAAAGATCCAAATTGTTAGGTATTTTCAGGAGGAATATCATTCTCTATCACATCTCCAGCTGTCCTCTGAGTTAGACTTACATATACTTAAGGGATCTCCTGATCTTCCCCTAGCATAAACTGAACATCATCATCATTTCTTATAAATGTGCAACATATACTGCCAGGAACACTTGATATTGATGACAGATCAACATTGAATTTGTTTACATCATACTTCACAATGGTATACACGATCGCCACCGATTCTTCGTAAGTCTTATTCTTTGACATATACATTCCCTGGTTATCAGATCCAATAGACCTCTGACTTCTGTCAGGTAACTGTTCCTATCGACCGTTGTAAGATATTACTATTCTAACCCGATTCATGATGCTGTCAAATTAATCATCGCAAACCATTAATAAAAACCCAGGACTACAAAATATTTTCACATATTACATTTACAAAGGCTCGGGTGAGGATATTTAAAAGGTTCGAAAAGGCTCGGACAAGACTTGAAATGACTTGGATAGTGATTCATTGAAAAGTCTCGGAGAAGACATGAAAAGGCTCAGAGAAGACTTCAAAAGACTCGGATAGTGATTCATTGAAAAGTATCGAAGAACACATGAAAAGACTCAGAGAAGACTTGAAAAGTCTCGGAGAAGACATTAAAAGGCTCGGATAGTGATTCATTGAAAAGTCTCGGAGAAAACAATAAAAGGCTCAGAGAGTGATTCATTGAAAAGTCTCAGAGAAGACATTAAAAGGCTCGGAGAATATTTTAAAAGGCTCAGATAGAGCTTTCAAAAACTCGGAGAACAAATGAAAAGGAACAAATGAAAATGTGAACAAATTAAAAGAAGTATTTGCAAGAAATATTACCTTGTTGTAATGAAGCACGTCCAGTTGTTTATAAGTTGAAGAAGAAAGGGGAGGCAAGGTAACCTTCAACTTTTATTTGTACATAGAGAGAGATATATATATATATATATACTGAGTTATCGTTTTTGTTGGAAATGTGGAGAGTGAAAAATACAAACAGAATAAAATAAATGTTCTACTAAGGGCAATTTTGGTAGTTCACCATAATAGGTGTCTTTTAAATTTAATTTATTAAAGCAGTGACTTTGTCACCAAATCGGTTAAAAATAGTGACATTCTCTACCAATTCCACATACTATTGTGTGTGTTATGGGTTTGTCGAGACTTGGCAAGTTTATACACTGCAAGCACGATTCGTGATGCAACTCCCATATAAGAGTTTTGAATGATGTCGTAACTGCATGTGGTATATATATAAAAACAAAATAATTTCAATAAATACATATTATATTTAATAACTTTCTTTTCATAATATTTTTTCCAATTATTAAAAAAAAAAACACAAAAAGTCACAAATCAATTTAAAATTAATTTATATTTATTGTATTGATTACAAAAATAAAACCCAGATAGGAATTATTACAAAAAATTTATTTATTAAATTTGGACATATCTCAAGATAACATGATACAAATGAACCTAGTTAGGAATGAGATCGCATTACAATCGTGAAATGACTATAATAATAGATAAACATTATGATTAATTAAACTTTTTTTTTGTATGGTTATTATCGAAATAATTTATTAGGTGCTATAACTATATTTTTTTTTATAATATTAATATTATCTTTTTTGTTGTTGTTGTGTACTTATTGTTTTAATATTAAGTATACTACTAGACACGTTTTTAATGTTTTCATTCTCGGGATATCATTTTCAATAATTTCTACCAGACTCGTTTTCAAAGTCGAAAAATAAAAAACAGAAAACAAAAACCGAAAAACAAAAATAGAAAACATAAAACATAAAACGAAAACATTACCGAACATACCCTAAGTTGAAACCCCAAACCATTCTCACATAAAAGTTATCTTTTCTTCCTGACTACTGCTTTCCTTCTGCATCAAATACTCACTCCCTTTTAAAATCTCCTTTGGTTTACTCTCTCGAGTCTCTATTCTCTCCCTTCCCAGTTTTGGTCTCTTTTCTTATGGGTTCAAAAAAATTTTGTCACAATTTTGGACAGTTTTTGTAACAATATCACCACCTTACTAATTCAAGTTTAAAAGATACATATTTAGGTAATCAGACAAAAATACCCTTATTTTATCAGTTTGTCTTTTCAAACCAAGAGAGAAAACAGTTGATAGAGAGAGAGAAAACATCGGCTGCAAGAAATACGCTTGAAAACTTCACGACGAACTCACCGATGAACAACAAAAACCACATCAAAACAACAACCTTAAGCTGGTTGTGTGAATTTTGAATCTAATTAAAAAGGCTCGGAGGCAAATTGAAAAGGCTCGGAGACTATTTACAAAGTCTCGGAGCCAGTGTTAAAAGGCTCCGAGACTATTTACAAAGTTTTGGAAATACAAATTTTTTTTTAAAAAGCTGATGGTTAAAAAGGCTCGGAAAATGTTCGAACAATGTATGAAAAGTCTCGGAGAACTATTAAAAATGCTCGAATACAATGTTAAAAGTCTCGGAGATTCAAAAAGTCTCGAACAAAGACTTTTAACATTGTATTCGAGCATTTTCAACAGTTCTCTGAAACTTTTCATACACTGTTCGAGCTTTTTCCGAGCCTTTTCTGAGCCTTTTCCACCATCAGCTTTTTTTTAAAAAAAATTGTATCACCAAGACTTTGTAAATAGTCTCCGAGCCTTTTCCAAACCTTTTAACACTGGTTCCGAGACTTTGTAAATAGTCTCCGAGCTCGACCCCCGAATGATGTTCAACCTCTATTGGAGGTCTGTTAAACAAACTTCTATGAAGAAGATGAAAGAATAAAATTTAAAAAAAAAACTTCAAAGTAAGAGAATGTGTGTAAAGTAAGGACATTTTTGTCCGTTCACCATAATAGGTGTCTTTTAAACTTAAGTTATTAAAGTGGTGGCTTTCTTACAAAACCACTTTAAAAATCTGATATTTCTCATCATTTTCACATTTTCTTATTCCTTTTTAACTTTTGGTAATGCCATCTCTAGAACCCAAAATCTGCAGGTTTTACAATTAGGTGCTGTCCAATATCATTCTCAAAAGCATGTTTTTTCGTTTTTTGAGTTAAAAAATGTAAAAATTTTGTTCGGTGGGAGTTTTCTAAAAAAAAAACAAAAACAAAAACATAGAAATTAACATTCAGTTTTAAAGTGTCTAAAAGGGCGTTCATTGAAAACAGTTAAAAGTTGATCCCAGCTTTTGATTTCATTTTCATTGCCTCATTAAATAAATTATTAATTGTTTGATTTTTTAACTTTTGGACAATAATATTAATAATTTTAATAAAAAAAATTATAAATCATATATAATAGTTTAGAGTGCTTATTATTATTATTATTATTTTGAAAGCTAACACTATCCGTGATGCAACTTCCACACAAGCACAATCCGTGATGTAACTCCCACACAAGAGTATTAAAAGATGTCGTAATTGCATGTGGTATATATATAAAAACAAAATAATTTCAATGAATACATATTATATTTAATAACTTTGTTTTCATAATATTTTTTCCAATTATTAAAAAAAGCACACACATAAAAAAGTCACAAATCAATTTTAAATTAATTTAAATTTATTTTATTGATTATAAAAATAGAACCTAGTAAAAAATGATTACAAAAAAATTATTTATTAAATTTGGACATATCTCAACATAACATTATACAAATAAACCCGGTTAGGAATGAAATCGCATTACAATCATGGAATAATTATAATAATAGATAAACATTATGATTAATTAAACTTGTTTGTATGGTTTTTACCGATATAATTTATTAGGTCTTATAACTATTTTTTATAATATTAATATTATCTTTTATTATTGTTGTTGTTGTGTACTTACTGTTTTAATATTGAGTATACTACCAGAAGCGTTTTTAATGTTTTCATTCTCTGAATATCGTTTGCAATAATTGCTACGGGAAACCTTTTTAAACTCAAAATATAGAAAACAGAAAGAAAAGCAAAAAAAAAAAAAAAAAAAACAAAAAAAAAAAAAAAAACTGAAAACAAAAACAGAAAAAGGAAAACAAAAACGAAAACGTTACTGAAGAGGCCCTTACTAAACCGATAAACCACTTGACTGTTGTTATTTTACACATCACAATGTAGAAGATGGCTGGACTTGTAGAAATCTCAATCTCTCATGTAGCTCTCCCACGTCCAGAACAATTTTACGCAGCCCACAACAAACACAACATAGGTTTAAAGGAATCTTGCGTTTGCAAAGATTGGCGAGAGAGGGGATGACATCTTGACAAACCCTCCAAATGAACACTTTAACCTTAAAAGAGGGATGTTGAGGTTCCATAATGCAGTCTATCAATTAAAATCAGAGCTATAGAACTAGAACAACAAGAATAATTCCCATAAATTTTGTCATCCAATTTCCCCATTTACCCTATACCTACTCTTAACAAACTACACCCTTTTCTTGTCATAACTCATAATGCCATGTTAGACAATACAGATTTGTAAAACATGAACTGATTTAATAATACAAGATTAAACATGCAGTATAGGTTTTTTTTTTTTTTTGTTTTTTTTTTTTTTTTTTTTTAATTTTATTCTTTTTCTTTTGCATTTGTTTTTCTAAAAATCTTTTGGAGTTGTGCAGACCTCCAACAATGAAAGATTGTTAGACCTTTAATGGAGATCTGTTTGATATTAAAAAGAAATTATCTTTTTATTATTTATTTTTTTTCAAATATATATTAAGGGCATTCATGTCAAAAAAGTGAAAGGTTTGATAGAAACAATAAAACTATGGGAATCATAAATTTAGAAAGCCCTATGATTTTAAAGCTATTTTATCTAAATTTAGTGTTCAAATAATGTGACATCACTATAATCCATTTATTTAAATCATACAAATCTAATACAATTTAAATAAATGGATTATAGTGATGACACATCATATAGGCATATTATATGGGCACTAAATTTGAACAAAGCTACTATTGTTCATAAAAAGATAATCGAAAGAAACCATTAAAACTATATATTTAAAAATAAAAATAAAAAAACTGTTAAAACAATCATTAGCATATTTTATTATTTTTTTTTGAAAAGATCAGCATATGTCATTTCTGAATTTTTTTTTTTTAGGAAAAGTAAAATAATTTATTTCTACAAAATTAAATATGACTAAAATAAATCTTCATCATTGTAAAGTGAATCCTATACTAGTACTCTAGTAAGCAAAATTTGAACACATGAACAATGTTATATCATTTCTGAAATTCTTTTAATCAAATATCTTGTATAAAAATTGATATTATGTATTTTTTTTTTCTTTACCGATCATAATGAGTAAATACACACAACAAACCGGAATATTTCACATTTTTGACAAAGAATCTCAACACATATGCAGAGTATCAATATCTGATCGTATGTGCATAATAAATAATCTCATGTACATGGGTGCATAGAGCCATAGAGGTCTCGAAGGTCAATAATGTGAATATGATCTTGCTAGGTCGGGTACATATTTGGTATCTTGAAATCTCAACGATCTATCTTCAATTGTGTCTAAAAGCTTAAATAATGATTCTCTTTCTTCGTCGAAAACAATATGAATAAATCTCAAAATCTGAAAAATACTAGTTTACCTTCTTTAAATATATTTTTCTATATCTTATAATTCTCAAATATAAATAAATGGTAATACAATCTCTGAAGAGTAACTCAAATTCTTGAATCATGGAATTTTATAAATTACGCGCGTTTAATAATTAAGAATAAAATAATTGAGAATTGAATAAAAAGAATCAAATTCCATAAGGAACCTGGTAAGTCAAATGATTGAATCAAAATTCTTAACAAATTTTCTCTCAGCTATTTACCTTGACAAATGACAATGGAGGTTGGCCTTTTCATTATTAAATAATCTAAAAATATAGTTTATTCTGTGAATCAAAGAATAATAGATGAACAAGAAATAATTAATAAATAAAAGAATGACAAATAAGAAACAAAGATGAGAGAGAGACGAGAGAACGAGAGAGAACAAGACCAGATATATTTGTGTATCAAAAGGGGTATCAGTTGCATTAACAATACCAAGGCCATATATATAGGCAAACAACCAAGGGCTGCTTATCGCAATTTTCATCAACAATTGCCACCATGAGACACGTCTCAAACCAAACACCAATTTGCTGCCACTTGTCATGCTACGCATCATGGTGGAAGCCACCAAATATATTCATAACACTCCCCTTTGGATTCCACCATTTGTATCTTTGTTTGCTAGGAAAAACCCAGTGGAACAAAAACTTTAGAAAAAGTATATGCAATGATCTTTAGGATCAAATGTTGTGAATGTGTTCAAAATTGCCTCATTAAAACCTTTCCGGTAAAACCCAATGGGACAAAATCCGGTAGAAGGAAAAAAAGTACAGTACACATATGTCCATTCAAAATTTTGCTCCCCCTGAATGAAACTTCAATATCAATCCTGTAATTTACAAAGCCGACACATGTCAATTCCAGATACCAGTTTTTCAAAAGTTGATGTAGTCAATGCTTTGGTAAACAGATCCGCCAGATTATTTGTAGACCGTATTTGTTTAACATCAATTGGTCGGCTATGTTGAAGTTCATGAGTATAGAAGAATTTAAGAGAAATATGTTTGGTTCTATCTCCTTTGATATAGCCTCTCCTAATTTGAGTAATACAAGTCACAGTATCTTCAAATATTAGTGTCGGCATTCCTGTAGATAATGAAAATCCACATGTATTTTGAATATAAATAACTGACCTTAGCCATAGACATTTTCCGCTTGCTTCATGAAGTGCAAGGATCTCAGAATGATTAGAGGACGTAGCAACAAAAGTTTGCTTTGTGGAGTGCTAGGAGATTGCTGTGCCATTATAGGTAAAAATATATCCCGTTTGTGGATGAGCTTTATGGGGATCAAATAGATACTCGGCATCAGCATAACCAAATAAACCTGAAAAGTTGTTAGATTTTAAATAATATAATCATAAATCTTTTCAACATATGCTGATTGATGGATACGTATTCCGATTGATTTATGCTCGATCTTCAAGTCGAGACAATATTTTCTCTCTCATGTCTATCATTTAAAATTCATTTTACCAAATATTCAGTAGTTTTTATGAGCTCTTTAGGAGTTCCAAACCAACATAAACGGTGAATATAGCAAATCCAGATTCTGATTTTTTTATGAAGACATATAAGTATATTATATCCTTATTTTATCGGATATTTACTAAGACGGTTATACCACATCCGTCCAGATTGTTTTTAATCCATATAAGGATTTTTGTAGGTTCATCAAATACAGATTATGAGATCTCGATTTACATGCTTCTAGCATTTTAAATCCTTCCGGGATTATAAATATCTGCATTGAGTGAATCATATAGATAAATGATTACTACGTCTAGATGACGTATTTCAAGCCTTGTAAAGGCAACCAAATTTATCAAAAATTCAAAACATAATTGTATTCATCACTATTGAATATCAAGTTTTTGTGAGAAACCTTGTACTACGAGTCGTGTCTCATATCTCACAATCTCGTTTTTTTCATTACGTTTTCCCTATAAAGACCTTTTAGTATCCAACTAGTTTGACATCTTCAGGTGTCTGGAGAACTATTGGTCTAAATACTTTATATTTGGCTTATGAAATCAATTCTTCTTGAATTGTTTTTTTTCATTTAGGTCAATCATGCCTTTGTCTACAATCATCGATACTATGAGTTTCATAATCATCATTTCAGTAACTACTGTATTTGAAAATATATCAATGATGATTGTTTCTTCACTATTCCACATTTCTCATGTATGATTTATAGAAATTTATTAATTTCAATATACTTGAATCTCTATTGAGATTTCTTCCATTTCAATGGATTTAATCATTTCATAGACTCGTGTCTCTTTGGATATATCAAACTCTTATTGAGTTGATTTAGAGAAAGTGGATTTATTTATTACTCGAGTTTTGTTTACATTAGGATCCTGATAACAATACCTTTCAAAGGTTCATAAGCTTATGATATGCATCAGATGATTTATTTGTTGCATTTTACTCAGATCGTTCTTTAGGAACAATCACCTGGCCGTGGTTTATGAGATAGCAACTTATAAAATTTTGTCACTTTTAATATATCAAGTAACTGATTAATAATTATCTAATGATCAATTATCTTTCGTATTTGAGTGATACGAAGACTGAAATGAGAAACATTTATATATATATATATAGAGGATCGAACTAATATCTCTATTTTGTATAAGAATGACTTTTCATTTATTCTCTTTGGAGAAACTTTCCATTAGTAAATTAATCAATATAATAATACGTAGGTCGTTCACAATAAGATAAATTAACAGAAGCATAGACGATATGATAAAAGATTAATCAAAATTATTATAAATCTTATAATGGTAGAGAAATCTTATCTTAGATCATGTCAGATGTGCAATAAATGCATACACAATATAATCAAATATCTTTAAAATGAGCATGTCTATGACCAATTACAAGTTGTAATGGTAAATAATGATGATAAGCAGTGGGTCAGGAATGAATAGAATGTCTCCATATAGAAATCGGTAATTGTATCGAAATAATAAAGTTCTCACAATTACCTGGAGACATCTGATAAGTGACTTTGCTAATCCATTCTGAGTATGAACACGTTGAACTGGATGTTCAACATCAATCCCAACTGATCTGCAATATTCATCAAATGTCTTGGAAGTACATTCACCAGCATTATCAAGACATATTGACTTAATCGAATGATCAGGAAAATGTGCCCGAAGCCTGATAATCTGTGCAAGTAATCTTGCAAAAACAACATTACATGTTGATAATAAGCAAACGTGTGACCATTTGATGGATGCATCAACTAGGACCATAAAACAGTGGAATGGTCCACTTGGTGGATGAATAGGTCCATATATGTCCCTTTGAATCCTTTGTAAGAGTGACGGGGATTCAAAGTCAACCTTAGAATGTGATGGTTTTATTACTAATTTCTCTTGTAAACATGCAGTACATAAATTTTCATAGGATAAAATCTTCTGGTTCTTTAATGGATGTCCATGAGAATTTTCAGTGATTCTACGCATTATTGTAGATCTCGGGTGACCAAGACAGTTATGCCAAAACATAAATATTTTTGGGTCTGAGAACTTCTGGTTCATAACTGCATAAACTTCTACACCTCTTATAAGAGTGTAATATAATCCAGATGATAAAGCACCCAGCCTTTACATAATGAGTTTCTAACATGAATCATGAGAAGTAATGCACATATACTCAAGATTCTCATCATTTATAGTTTCTATGTGATATTCATTACACCGTATATCTTTGAAACTAAGTAGATTTCCTTTGGATCTGCTTGAATATAAAGCATCATTGATACATATTTTAGTATTATTTGGTAATAATATCATGGCTCTACCGGAGTCTTTTATCAAATCTGCTTGACCTGATATTGTATTAACATTTGCTTTAAGCAGAGTTAAATTCAGAAAGTATTTCTGATTCCGCAGAATCGTATGTGTCGTTGCACTATCGGTTAGACATATATATCTTGTATCTTGCTTTTCAATATCATCCAATTTACCGTTTAAAGACATATTTATTCACAGAAAAAAATAAAGTGCATATTAGACAAAGTGATCAAAAAGTATAAACATATAGATATGAAAATATATCACTTCATAAAATAAAATCATGAATCATATTGATTTTTCGAACTTCCGGTTCGACCATGAATTGCAGGTTCATAAAATTCAGAAAACTTCAGGTTCTAAATAGAAATAGCAAATTGATTTTTTAGATGAAAGAATCGTAACTTGATCCAATTCAAAATATTTGGTTCTAATAAACTTTGACATAAAAGTTTTAATATCACAATTTCAATTGAATTCAGAGTTTCAAGTCTAATTAGAACTTCATGTTCAAAACTTAAGAACTTCAAGTTCAGATTCAATGCTTTGTATTCAAAATTAGAACTTCAGGTTCTATATAGAATTCGAATTTTGGAATTTCAGGTCCCAAGTATGACATTAATGTACATAGTAATGAATCCAAAACTCCATATTTTTACTGAAATTTAAAATTTAGAACTTCAGATTCTGATCAGTTCGTAAAAACTGCGTCAACTTAAATATTATAATGATAAATAAAAAAACTTCAGATTCTGGTTAGTCAGTCTAGCCGAGCTTGGTTTAAATTCCAGAAACTTAACGATTAACCTAGTTAGGCTCAACATATAATTTATACAAATCCATAAACTTTAGGTTTTGGTTAGTTGGCATACTCAGATACATAAATTGCATAAAATTAAATAGATGCATAAAATTAATATAATATATAATATAACAGAAATAAGATGAAGAAGAACGAGAGAATAACCGTATGAGATAAAGTGGAAGGGGAGAAAATTTACTGTTAGCTTTTATTGTTGATTTCGAATTACATCCCGACCACACAATTTCAGCTGTATAGTGATTTTGAATAAAGTAGAATTATACTCAGAGACTGATCTAAAGTCTTGAAAATGTAAATGTTGCCACTGATACCTGGCATTTGGTAATGCAACATTGGGTTGGTTATCAAATCGGTCTTTTAGTTCCTGCCATAGAACTTCTGGTTCTGTGACTGTTAGGTATTGAGATTTTAGATCCTCATGCGGATGGTGACGGATAATAATCATGACAGTAGATTTGTCTTGTTCATATGCTCGGCCCCATTTTCAATACTGTAATATAAGCCTTTTGATTTTAGGAGTAATCTGGCATCAATAACCTAGGACATGTAATTGTCCCCAGACACTTCTAGTGCAGCAAATTTTAAACTTGCAAGCTTTGACATTATTACAACTTCTGGTTATCTGAAAATCACAATCGGAGTCAACTTCTGGTCTAACAAAAATCCGAGGAATTTAAACCTTCAGATATATAAAGGAATATTTCTAAATAAATAAATCAAGAAACTTCAGGTTCTGGTAATGATAAATAAATCCATAAACTTTAGGTTCTGGATGGGTGACCTAACTCTTTAAATAAAAATTGAAAAGTAAAATGCGTAATAATAAATGCTAAAAAAATAAATCCATAACTGCAGGTTCTGGTAGGTTGGTATAGCCAATCTCATAAAAGCGTATAAATAAATAAATACGAGAAAGTAAATTACGTAAAAATAAAATGCAACAAAGTAAATTCAGGACTGCAGGTTATTGTATTAATAAGTAAAAATTTAGAAGCTTCAGGTTCTAGTAATAAATCTAGGAACTTTAGGTTCTGATGATAATAAATTTAGGAGCTTCAGGCTCTGGAAATAACAGCATCGTACTAATAACGTATTATGAATCAAAGAATAATAGATGAACAAGAAATAATTAATAAATAAAAGAATGACAAATAAGAAACAAAGATGAGAGAGAGACGAGGGAATGAGAGAGAACAAGACCAGATATATTTGTGTATCAAAAGGGGTATCAGTTGCATTGACAATACAAAGGCCATATATATTGGCAAACAACGAAGGGGTGCTCATTACAATTTTCATCAACAATTGCCACCATGAGACACGTCTCAAACCAAACACCAATTTGCTGCCACTTGCCATGCCACGCATCATGGTGGAAGCCACCGGATATATTCATAACAGTTTATTTATTTTAATGATAGTCGTAAAAAGACAGAAAATTTTAATGATAGTCATCAAATTGCTGTTTTTTTCTTTTAACAAACTGCAACTTGCTGTTGACATTAGCAACAACAAAGCAATTTCCTAGCTTCAAAAATTAAAAAAACAAAGCAATTTCAATTCTAAGAAAAAAATTTACAATCGATTTGGATCTCGTCCTCACCTTAACTGCACTTATCTTGATAATATATTGTTATGTGTATTTAAATTAATAGTCTAGATTAATATTATCTTTTGGCAGATTAAAGACATATAAATTAATAAAATTGATCCAAACCTTTGAATTTACTATATTAAACACGCGGTAATAGATCATGAAGGTAAAGATAATAGATCGTGAGGGTGAAGACAATGATAAGTAAAGGGTGGAGATCCATTTCTACTAAGGGTAAGAACATCTCCAAAATATCCATTAATCAAGTCCCTTAACTTAATTAAGGGAGAAGCAACAATGTTTACAGCTCCAAAAATTCCTTTAATGGCTCCCTTAATTAGAATCCAGTGGTGCTTACTCTTTTCATTAAGGGAGTCTCCCTTAATTAAGTGGGTTCCTATATAAAAAAGAAATATATATGATGAGTATACAAAAAAATAATAATAAATAAGTGGGTTCCATATAAAATAATAGTAAAAAATTATAAAGGAGTAATTTAAGAGAGTATTATTCCTCTTAAAGGCCCTTTTACAACAACATCTACCCTTAAATAAGGGAGAGAGAACTAAAAATAGTCATCCAAAACATTAAACTTTCGTTTCTAATCACTTTTTTTTAAAAAAATTCAGTATATGTCTATAAATTACTAAAGTACCCCTAAACTTAGTTTATTTTTTTAAAACCCGGAAGTAAACTTGAAATCACGACTAAAATCTGGAAGTAAACTTGAAATTATGACTAAAAACTTGAAATCTTGAGGAAAAACTTGAATTTTTCAACTTGAAATCTTGTAGAAAAACTTGATTTTTTGTAACTTGAAATCTTGAAGAAAAACTTGAAATCTTGACATGTTTCCTTTCTTCCCCAAATTAGGTTTTTTTTTTTAGTTTTTTTTTTTTTTATGGTTCCGTATATCACAACGCCGGCGAAGGGGAGGCCCCGACGGCGCTGTTGCACGGCACGACAGCATTATCAACTGATTTAGCCGCGGCGGCGCATCCCAGTAGCTTGGCAGCACCTTCGTTGGTGGTGCACGCCTAGGAGATGACGGCCAACGGATGATTTTGAAGAGAGAGAGAGAGAGAGAGAGAGAGCTAAAAACTTGAAATCTTAACTAAAAACATGAAAAACTTGAAATCTTGAAGAAAAACTTGAATTTTTCAAACTTGAAATCTTGTAGAAAAACTTGATTTTTTGTAACTTGAAATCTTGAAGAAAAACTTGAAATCATGACATGTTTCCTTTCTTCACCAAATTATGTTTTTTTTTTTTTTTTTTAATTTTTTTAAATTTTTAAAATTTTTTTTTTTTTATGGTTCTGTAGATCACAATGCCGGCAAAAGGGAGACTCCGACAACGCTATTGCACGGCGAAGCACGACAGCGCTGTCGACTGGTTCAGTGCACCACCTAGTTCAACGCTGTCCAAGTAGTGCACCACCTGGTTCGGCGCAGCCCAGGTAGCTTGGCAGCACCTTCGTCGGTGGTGCACGCTCAGGAGATGACGGTCAACGGATGATTTTGATGGGAAAGGAGAAAAAAGAGATGAGAGAGAGAGAGACACACACACACACACACACTCTCTCTCTCATCTCTTTTTTCTCCTTTCCCATCAAAATCATCCGTTGACCGTCATCTCCTGAGCGTGCACCACCGACGAAGGTGCTGCCAAGCTACCTGGGCTGCGCCGAACCAGGTGGTGCACTGCTTGGGCAGCGTTGAACTAGGTGGTGCACTGAACCAGTCGACAGCGCTGTCGTGCTTCGCCGTGAAATAGCGTTGTCGGAGTCTCCCCTTTGCCGGCGTTGTGATCTACAGAACCATAAAAAAAAAAAAAAAAAAATTATAAAAAAAATTATAAAAAAAAAAAAAAAAAACATAATTTGGTGAAGAAAGGAAACATGTCATGATTTCAAGTTTTTCTTCAAGATTTCAAGTTACAAAAAATCAAGTTTTTCTACAAGATTTCAAGTTTGAAAAATTCAAGTTTTTCTTCAAGATTTCAAGTTTTTCATGTTTTTAGTTAAGATTTCAAGTTTTTAGCTCTCTCTCTCTCTCTCTCTCTCTCTCTCTCTCTTCAAAATCATCCGTTGGCCGTCATCTCCTAGGCGTGCACCACCAACGAAGGTGCTGCCAAGCTACCTGGGATGCGCCGAACCAGGTGGTGCGCTGCTTGGGCGACGTCGAACTAGGTGGTACGCTAAATCAGTTGATAATGCTATCGTGCTTCACCGTGCAACAACGCCGTCGGGGCCTCCCCTTCGCCGGCGTTGTGATATACGGAACCATAAAAAAAAAAAACAATAAAAAAAACCTATGATTTTTATATGAGGACATCCAAGTAAGTTACCAAAAAATGGTTATTAACAATTAAATTTTCGTTTATGGTTATAAACAAAATTTCCATGTTATATGTAGTCATTTCTAGCAATTTCCACTAAATAAGGAAGTCTCCAAATGAGACTTTTGGAGATCCTCTAATGCTAGGCTTCTCAAAAAATTTTTCCAAAAAACCTTTTCAAATCATGTTTGGCATGTAAAGACATATAAGTTGTCAACATTACATCCCTCACCATATAAACTCTATTTTTAAGACGTTAACTACTCACTTGTAAATTATGAGTTTATATGACGAGAAATATGATATTGACAACTTACATATCAATATGATTTTAGAAAATTTGGAAGTTTTTTGGAAGACAAATTTGGAAAACCTAGCACTCCCTTTTACCGATGCCTAAAAACTATCGGTTTATCAAACCACCACTATAATCTGTACCCAATCAGCATCAAACACGTTTCAAACACCCGACAATAATTGGCTTGTCAAAATTTCCTCTGACACACGCCAGTCACCGTAACGTTTCTCCACGTTTGTTTTCGTTCCTTTCTATCTCCAACCAACAAAAAACCAAACTGCTCTCCCTCTCTCTCTCAATAAAAACCAAATCTTTCTCCTTTTAAAAAGAAAAAAAATATATACAGAGAGACTCAAATTAATTCAAATGTATCTGAGAAAATCGTGTCTCTCCCGGAAGATCTCTAGATCGTATAGAGAGTCGCAAAAATCGTCGAAAGAGACTCGACCGGGTGGTGGCTCGGTCGAGTCGTCATCGACCGGGTCGGACCTGGCGGCGGGTGGCGGAGCCGGGTCATGGGCTGGGATGTTCCCCGAATTGCTTGGCGAAATCATTAGGCGTGTGGAGACGAGCGAGGATCGGTGGCCGCAGCGCCAAAACGTCGTCGCTTGTGCGTGCGTTTGCAAGAAGTGGAGAGACATAACCAAGGAGATTGTTAAGTCTCCACCGGCTCCAGTTGGTGGCAAAATCACCTTCCCGTCTTGTCTCAAACAGGTATATATTTTTTTCTTTTTTTCTTTTTTTCTTTTTTTCTTTTTGTTGTCTTTGTGAGATAATTGATGGATGATGATGGTTGGATTTTCTTAATTAGCGTTTGATTGATGTTCTGGGTTGGATTTTATTTTACTTACAGTTTATATTTTTCGCTTGTTTAATTTGGGTATTTTGTGGTTTGATCTTATTCGTTTATTGGGTTTTGTAAATTCTGCATATTAGCTTGGGATTTTGCATTTATGTCTGTTTCTAAGACGAATTAACGTTGGAAAATGAAACAGTTCAAACAATTTTGACTGTTCATTGAATTGGAAGAAATAATTAATCAATTTTTACTTAAATTCTCATTCTTGCATCATATTTCATTCCTTTTTTCCTTTTTCTTTTTATGATAAGTATAGAGCAATAAGGATGTACTTCAAATTCAATTGATTGGGGGTTTTCTCTCTCTTAGGATCAGACCCATAATTTTTGGTTTAGAAAAATTAAAGATGCATTAAGGCCTTGTAAGGCTGTTTTTGTGTTGCTAATTTGATTTGACTTCCTAGTAAACAAAGTTAGAAAGATTTTTTTGTGAAAATTCTACAGAAAGTGGTTATCTTTTTTTTTTTTTTTCCTCTCCTTTTTCTTTTAGACAAGTGATATCAAAGCATCTGTCATGTTTTTCTCTTGGTTCTGCATTTTGGTTTTGATTTGGTGTTGAGCTTTGGAATATTTTCCAGTTCTAGGATTGATTTTTTGTTATTATTTCTTCTGAATGCAGCCGGGTCCGCGTGACTCGCCCCATAAATGTCTTATAAAGCGAAATAAGAAGACGTCAACATTTTACCTTTATCTTGCTCTTACCCCATGTAAGTTCTTATTGATGGAATTAATTTTGCAACAAACACATCAACGTGAAACTTATTTATTGGTCAGACTTTTTCCAACGTTTTCTTACCAGCAGCCTTTGACTGGGTTGGCATAACACTGACATGTATGCTACTAGTATTAAAGTTGAAAGGGACATATCTCACTTTGTCAAACTTGTAGATTGACTTTTTAGACATGTAGGATCATGACTTTTGAGTCAAACTTGACTGGGTCTGAACTTGGAAGTTTAAAGGTTGGTTAGAATTTAGAAATGAGAATTGTTCTGTGTAGTGTCATATATATATAAATATATATGTGTGTATAATATATATATATTCTGGCTAATATATGAAAAGCCATTTAGATTTAGATCCATATTGTTGTAGATGGCTGTGGTTATTTTATTGAACCAAACAAAGAGTCGGATATTCCTTCTGTAATTAGATGCAAGACATTTATCCCAAATGTCAATTTTTCCATTTATACCTTGTTAATGTGATGTATATTTGTTTAAATGCATGTCTAACACTGTACATCTTGATCTTGTCTATTGAAATATCCATGCAGTGAAGGTTCTCATAGGATTTTATTCCTCATAACATGGGTTACATATTTGGCCCTGGGGGACCGGACTTGTGTATAGACTTGTATATAGACTTGTCTCTGGTACCCATGCTCCTTATTACATCATGCTAGGATCGGTTTTTGTCATGTTGACAAGTTTGGTATACTAGTCTGAGAAAGATTTTTTTTGGTTGCTCAATATTTCATAAAGTTTAGCATTCTAATAAATCTCATCCTTGTATCTTCAAAACCCCCCTTGCTAGGAGGAACGAATGAGGTACATACAAGGAATATCAATTTAAGAAGAAACTAAAAAGAAACCAGAAATGCATTGTGTTGTCAGCCATTGACAAGAACTTTAATTATAATCTTTTGAGCTTACAAAGAAGGTTTGGTTTTAATCCATACCGATAATGAATCTGTGATCAATTCTAAGTAGGGCTTTGAATAATTCAATTTCTGGGCCAGATCTATCTTTGATCATAATTCTTTTCTCAATTGCTATAGGTAAATGAAAGTACCATTTTTGGGTTGGCTTTGTCTATATTTTTTCCGGAGGCTGTACATGGATGGATAATTTTTTATGTTTTTCAATAGTTATAGGTTATATCTGTAAGGTCCCGTTTATGAACAAGCATTTCTTTTCTTTTTAATAAATTTTTTGTTTCAAAAAAAGTATATCTATAATAATTGGCAACAAATTTATTAGCTTTGAGTAGACTTCAAATTTTGAATCTGGTTTTCTTATTTTTCCACATCACTCTTCCACCACCTCAAAGACAGTAAAACTTCACTACAGAGACTAACAGTGAATTTCAACCCACACATAGCTGCCCATGTTGCAGGTCTTATGATGAATCTTTGACCAGGATGATTTAGATCTCTTTCCTTTTCCTCTCGTTAATTTTCTCTGTTTTCAAAGCCATCTCATTACTTTTTCAATAGCCACGATCAGTTCCAGGACATCACCCGTACACCTGTTAAATTTATTTAGGATTTGACTTACAATTCTCTGCTGATTTACAAATAGAATTGTTAAATCTGCATTCAAAGAAATTTTCTACCCGACATTGCATATAGAACTTGCTGCAAGCCGAATTCTCATCCCTAGTACTCTGTAGGTGCAACTCTTTAAGAAAATGATGGTGTCATTGCCTTTTTCTTCCACCAAATATACTTAGGTCCTTGGAATTTCTAAATTATGTCTTCAGCACATATAGGAAACACAAGCAGTGAATTTGTGCTGTAATCGGTTATTGGTTTCAGCCTATTAAGAAAAGATAAGTAGAAAAACAAAACTGGTCATTGAAGGAAGTGAATTGACCCTGTCTTCTATTTTTTAGGAATAGAAATGAATTTACCTTTAGAGTTGCAACACTATGTTGATAATGGCTGTCTAGATCTTATCTTTTCTATCTGTATTTCTTTTCAGCTGATTTTGTTCTTGGAAGTTCCCATTGTAAGGGTGGGCAACTCAAGAACATCCAGATGCAGTCAATTTATTATTAAAATGGGTTTCAACAAAGATGTTGTGCTGTTGCCTGTTATGCATTTGATGTTTAAAAGGATTATGCCGCTTGGTTTTGGGATTAGAGTCTAAATATACTTTTATGAAACTTTTTGAAAGATATTTAAGTGAACTGACTCAGCAAGGTAGCAAGATTTGGATTAAATAAATTTGGAATTTCATAAGAAAGACACTATGCCTCTGCTTTTGCTAAATTCAGTTGATTTTGAAAAATAATAATAATACTGCATTCTTGCTTTATAGCTTTTCTTGGAAACAATTGTGGATTTGGGGCCTGTGTCAAAGTTTACTAATTTATTAAACTTAAATCATAAATTTGAATTTGGCTAGTGTTTCAGGCTTCAGGTTCTTTATCAGTAGTGTGTGAAAACCAAATTGGTTCTACCGGTGTAAAGTTAGTTTTGAGATTTTGAGATGTTTTGTTCTAATTGTGATTTTGGTTTTTTCTGACCTTGGGGTTAGCGGTTACCGTTATTTTCCCCTCAATTCCTTAGAATATGTATTGCTGTTTTTTTGTTGTCTTATCATAACTTGAAAGATTTTAACATTTGAGAACTCCCTCATTAATATTTGTTTTTCCATTTTTGTCCATTCCAGCATTCACAGACAAGGGAAAGTTTCTTTTAGCGGCACGAAGATATGGGCGTGGTGCTCACACTGAGTACATTATATCACTTGATGCAGATGATCTATCCCAAGGAAGTAATGCATATGTTGGAAAATTAAGGTCTGATATATTCACTTTATAGATATTTAGCTGATGCATTGCACCATGACTTTTGAGACCTTTTTAATTATATTTGATTAGCACCTAGAGCATGTTTTATTACTTTAGGGGGATAAATTTTATCTTTTCAAGCTTCTGGTACACGTCTATCTTCTAGAAAAAGTACCTCTCTTGATTATGTCATTCATAACTAATTTGCTTTTCGAGGTTCATCATGTAATAATGATAGGAAATACTGCTTCCTTTTGCAGTTTTTAGTTTATATTCTCACATAATTCCAAAATTGTTGCAGTTCGGATTTTCTTCGCACAAACTTTACGATCTATGACAGCCAGCCTCCCCACAGTGGTGCAAAGCCCTCTAGTGGCAGAGCTAGCCGACGATTTGCAAGCAAGCAAATAAGCCCCCAAGTTCCGGCAGGCAACTTTGAGGTAGGACAGGTCTCGTATAAGTTTAACCTCTTAAAGTCAAGAGGT
The DNA here is from genome assembly GCA_035582765.1 of Acer negundo. Taxonomy (NCBI): domain Eukaryota; kingdom Viridiplantae; phylum Streptophyta; class Magnoliopsida; order Sapindales; family Sapindaceae; genus Acer; species Acer negundo. Next base: position 15,480,210 of record CM069235.1, read on the forward strand.
CCAAGGAGGATGGTTTGCTCAGTGAAGTGTCCATCATCAGTTGAAACGGATGAGGACAAACATCTGGACGATCTTAAGATGAACAAACCAGAGACTTCTGTTTCTGGGTATACTATTTTGAAAAATAAATCTCCAAGGTGGCATGAGCATTTGCAGTGCTGGTGCTTGAATTTCCACGGCCGGGTAACAGTAGCATCAGTGAAGAACTTTCAGCTGGTTGCAACGGTGGATCAAAGCCAGCCAGGAGGAAAAGGAGATGAAGAAACAGTTCTGCTTCAGTTCGGGAAGGTGGGGGATGATACTTTCACGATGGATTATAGGCAACCGTTGTCAGCCTTCCAGGCATTTGCCATCTGCCTTACAAGCTTTGGTACAAAACTGGCTTGTGAGTAATATATTTTTAATTGGTTATCTATTCTTATAAGTCGGGTGGATGTTTTATACAATTGTTCTGTCCCTTATCTATATATCTTTGAACAGTTTTGAATATGTGGGAAGAAGCATATATAATGTACATGTTGCTTTTGTATGAATACAACTTTTGTTGAAATTATTGGTTTCTCAAGCACCTGCCTATCCCGGAAATTATTGCTTGTATAACGTTTGAGGTCAGCAGTCATCCTGGTATCTGATAAAACTTTGTTTTTTCATTCACGTTGTTTTAATGGATCTCCATCGTCAATCTTTGATATGGTGGTTATTGGGCGACATGGGAGTTAAGTGTTTGTTATGTTTTTTCAAAAGTTGATTACTTGTGTCAATGCAAAGCCAAACCCTAACGACAAACGTTTGTGAGGATTTCATTTGGGTAATTCTCTACAAATGTGGATAAGTCCTATTGTCATGCATAAGCATAACATTGCTCTTCACAACTAATTCTTAATATCATTAAATCCACAAATGAAGCAAACATCTTCACTATCAATTATAGTTTTCTCCTATACCATTACTATTCTTCATAAAAAAAACAAAGGAAGGAAAGAAAGAAAATGATAAAAGTGATCACTTAATTGATGAAATGTTGCAGGAAGTTTACTCTTTTTATAGATCAATGTCAATGAGATCACATCCGTTTACATGTGTTCATCCTCAACCGGTAGTAATTATATTAGCATGACTCATCAATCAATATATATTTATATATATATATATATTTAATGATTTTTTTCCTGATCTAAAGTACTTAAGAGTAAGACTCTGTATTTAAAAATAATAAAATTGAAATAAATTAAAACTATTGATTACGTATATCAGTATATCAATATAGATGAGGACAAAGATTAGTTCAATAAAGGATCTGAATTCATATTATAATACAACAAGGGTCGTGTTTCTTGCATTGAGTTATGATGAGAAAGAAAAGTGAAAAAGAGCTATTGATGATAAAGGGAGTGTGAAGAGTAAGTTGGTGTTAACTTGTTATTTATTTTCATATAAATACTTTTGAATAAAGATATTTTAGCAATTTTTATTCAAAGATGCGGTGGAAAGAATAAAGTAAACAAACAACTTTACCACTATTTTTTTTGTTTTTTTGTTTTTGAAAAAAAAAAAAAAAAAAAAAAAAAGTTTTTACAAATGGATCCAAACAGCACCAAATATTTTAAGACATCCTCACCCTATCAATATACCAATAAAAAAAAACGTTTTTACAAATGGATCCAAACAGCACCAAATATTTTAAGACATCCTCACCCTATCAATATACCAATTTTTCTTAGATAGAAACATAATTTAAAAATATTTAAAACATACTAATACATATCAACACATTTTTACAATATAAGATTGTAAGCAACATAACTTCAATCATAATAATAAACCAAAATATGGTGATACGTATTAGTATTCTATAAAGGATAGTGTTAACATGTGCTCTAAGGGTATATGATAAAACACTATAAATGGAAAGATTAACACTGTATTTATCGTCTTTAATCACAATAAATACATAAAAAAAGACAATAAATACACTTTGGTTTTCCTTTTATAGCGTCTTATCTTGTGCCAAGATTAACGCTACCCTTCTAGAAATATACCTACAAGAAAAATTGATCAATATATATTGAATTTTCTTAATCTTTCTTTCATTTTCATGATACTCAAACACTATTATACTGTTTTCTGTTTTTTCTTCTTGCATTTGCTTAGTTCTTCTCGATGGATCTGCATTTTCTTATCATTTTCACATATTTCTTTTTTCTTCTATCTGCTTAGGTCTTTTATTTCATTTTTATAAAGTATAAAAAACCTAATGAATTTTGTCCATAGCTTTAGCTTTGATATTTGTTTTCGTATCGTTTGTCTAATTTCATGTTGTCGTTGGTTTTTCTATTAGCTAAGTTACGTTACATAATTACATAGATATTAAACCAGGGTGATTATCAAATTTTCTTTATAGTAGAGGTAATTTCATTAAAGTCTTTGTTTTATTTTATTTTTTGGTAAAATATCACATATTTAAACGTTTTTAACATATTAGTAACTTTAGTCCCTTGTTTTTTCAAAATACATCACTTTAGTCATTTGACCCAAAAATTAACGGTCAACTTTGACTATATGTGTAAAAGTATAAATTTACCCTTGTTAATATATAATACAAGCCTAAAATGTCAATTTTGCCCTTGAAATGTTTTGTTATTACACCTTAACTTTTCAAAAAAAAAAATCAGAAAATGTCAAGATTTTAACATTAAAATGATTATTTCAGAAAGAAAAATATTATTTTATCAAAAATAAATAAATAATATTTAAATGACTTATAAAATTAAATTAACACAATTATTTTTTGAAAGATACACAAGATTTATTAAGATATTAAAAAACAATTATGGATAATAGAAATATATTTTAAAAAAACTGATACAATTTTAAAAACAGAAAAAAAAAAAAAAAAAGATAATAGAAAAATATTAAAAAATAGTTAAAATATTAAAAATAAAAAAAGGGAAAAAAAAAAAAACAGAAAAGAAATCATGCAGCAATAGAGATCGTCTGGATCTCCACTTGCTTGCCATGGCCATCAATTTATCAAACAAAGGAAAATTTCTCTCCTCCCTCATATCGATCTCATCCAGTTTCCTTTTGTTTATATTAATTTTAACATTCAATGATAACACAAACAAAATCCGAATCCAACCAAAATAACCAAACTCCGGTGGTCAACAATTCAAGATTTTTATAGAGAATGAAAGAGAGATAATAGAAAAGTGAGAGAGAGATCATTAATATTTTTTTCTTAAATTAACTAATTAAAACACATGGCTCTTGGATGTAAAATCCACTAAAGATTTCTAAGCAAATCTGAGATGGTTGGGGTTTCTGGGTTTTCATTGAGAGAGAGAGAGAGAGAGAGAGGTGTAGGAGAAGCCGAAAAGATGAAGATAAAAATTTATAATCTTTTTTTTTTTTTTTTGAAATTATTAATTATCTAATAATATATCATATCTTATTTTGATGTTTTTTAAGCTAATGTTTTTTGTTGTATGTTATTATGAAAAAGACTAAAATAACCCTATTTTCCTTAAGTTTGACTAACCTTTGAGTAACGGAAGGACTAAATTGATGTAATTTGAAAAAACAAGAGACTAAAATTGCTAATATAATAAAGACGTTTAAATATATGACATTTCGTCAAATAGGAACTTTAATGAAATTACTCATTTATGGTAAGTTGCTATGGCAAGTTATTGATTCTTAATTTACCATATAGTTGGACTGATTTTTAATTTACTATATAGTTGTTGGTTATTTGATTCCACAAAACAAATTACTCAAACTTATAAAACGGCTTCAAAGCATATTTGTACATCAAATCAACCTCAAGCATTGGATAGGTTGAGTTCCACTATAGTAGTTTTAACTTTTAACTTCTTGGGACATCTCATTTTTAATTAATGTATTGTTGTACCCTAAAAAAGTTTCAGCCTTTTGGTTGATTGTGACCAATAAATGTTAAGTTTCTCTAACTTAGTTTGAACAAGATCATGGCACTTCCATTAAATAATTCAACTTAAAATGTGGTCATGAAAGATAAAAGCTTCATTAAACGCATTGACATCACACGATTCAAACTGTCAAGACAATAGCGAGCCACAATGGTAGAAAAAGTGCGCATATACACCCACCAACTTTTAAGACTCACGTACACAGGAACACAAACGACAACATTGGGAGTTCTGGTAGCTGTTTATTTTTCGATCCCTTCTCACTTCTTTCCTCGCAGCTTCACACCAAGAGTCCTCTCCAGCTTGGTAAGTATCTGCTGGTTAGGAATGGCTTTTCCAGACTCATACTCCTGTATGATTTGTGGTTTCTCATTGATCATCTGCAAAGAAAGTATATGATTTGGTCAAGTGGTCCAACCAGAAAAGATATATATAGTTTATAACAGATGTTTCGTGGGGTGAGAGATACATACCTGAGCAAGTTGAGCTTGGGTGAATTTCTTATCCATTCGAGCCTGCATAATGGCTTTCTTGAGTTCAGTTGGTACCCGGTCATCTGTTCATTGATGGAAAAGATAAGAAAGGCTTAAAATGATTTTATCATCTAGTAGCAAATTAATACGTATAATCTACAACACGTGAAATGTTGCAAACAAGACAATAATGCAAGCAATTGAAAGTTGGAAACAAACCAACTTCACATTAAGCTAATGAAAAGCATGTTAGCATTATTCTCGGTCATGTGCGTGTGCAATTAAGGTACTCCCATCAAGGATAATTTAAAGACAAATGATTATGCTATGTAATACACTTGCAGTTATGACCACAACAGTCACGACCAAATTAAAAAAACAGGAATGAGTATTAATAAGTTAATATCACAGCTCATGCATACATTAAAATACACAACCAAAGCATAGAGGATTAAGAGCTGGTTTGAGGCAGTAGCAAGCTCAACCAAACAAACATCAAGTTGTTTCATAGTGCAGCCTGAAGCTAAATGACCCATTCTGAAGCATGCAGAACTGCTAATTCTTCTACATAGTCTAAACTCTAAACAAACCAAATGACAAAAGAGTGGCAAAAAACTGTCAGGATCTATGAAGGCTGATCCAGAGACCTGGGACATTGGCTCAACAACAAATGTGGGGTAGCATACCACCACTTTTTTTATTGTCCAAACCAAGGCAGGCCTTGAGATTTTTGCGAGCGATTTGCATCAAATTACTTAGATTTGTTTTTGAATTTTGAATCAGTATATTTGATTGTCTGCTAAGTAGATTTGATCTGGCAGATGGTTTTGTAAGAATGTGGTCCTTTCTTTTTGAAAGAAAGAATGTGGGCATTTTTTTTAATCAAACATATGTAGTTCTGTTTTTAATTATAAGTTGGCTACTTGGCTTTTAAAAAAAATCACATGTAGGTCAGCCCAGCTGTTAGATTTATGTCGAATATTAACAATTAAAATTCGAAGGCTCTATATTTTAGAGGGCCCTAGACGGTTGCCTCACTGGGCTACACCTAGGGCGTATATTAAGAATATATATGCTGATGTGTTTTGAAGACTATAAGAACATAGACGGTATATTCTTTAATTAAAAAACACATAGTAGTGAGGCAACCGCCTAGGGCCCTCCAAAGTATAATGCACCGGTAATTGTTAAACATAAATCTAACAACTGGGCCAGCCCTCATATGACTTTTTTTAAAAAGCCAAGTAGCCAACATATAATTAAAGAGCAGTGATATTTACACCCCTCAAAAACTGTATGAAAATATATTTTTAAAAATCTAATAATAAACTTGAGTAAAATTACCAAGACTAAATAGTTTGTAAGTACACCCACTAATAATTATTAATTAGTTTCCTATTTTAATCTTTTGTTAAAAAAAAAAGTTTCCTATTAATGATTAGATATTAAATATTTCATTAAAAACTCTTTCTACTTTCTCAAATCCTAGATTCTTTGTCAAATACTAATTTCAAATATACTTTCAATTTTTTTTAAGGAAATATAAATTGATTGTTAAGTATGGAGAATGAATCAAAATCTTCCAAAATTGATTGTGAAAATTTTAAATTAATTAATATTAGTTTCAAAATCAAAATTTCTTTAGATTTTTTTTTTTGTTATCAATATCAATTGTTCTTCAATTCCATCAAAAAAATTTCTACTTGCAAATCAATTGGGACATGGCATATACATCTCTGCCACTTTCACAAACAGAAAATGGATTTCCAACCGGAAAACCTCAAATCGTAGTGATTTTTTTAGACAGAAAACAATCAATAAGAAACAGAGAGAGTTGTTTGACATGATGAGAAAGAAAAAAGAAAAATAGAGTTTGATTTTGTGGAATGAAAACATAGAAGAAAAAAAGTGAGGGAAGAGAAAGAAAAATGATATAATTAAAGATAATAATAAAATTGATTAAATAACATAATAATAAGTGTAAGTGGTGTGTACTTACAAAAATTAATACAATTTAATTTTAAAAAGGATATTTTTGGTATTAAGTGGGGTTTATTTACAAATTATAAATTTTTATATAAAAATTGATGGGTGTGATTACAAAAGGGGGCATACAATTTTTAAGAGGTGTCATTACCGCCATTCATAATTAAAAATTAAACCACATGCTTGATTAAAAAAAAACCCCACATTCTTTCTTTCAAAAAAATGGCCCGCATTCATTCTTTTTTTTTAAAATAAAAAATAAAGGCCCACTCATTAAACACAAACAACATTCTTACAAAACCATGACAAGCAAAGAAATTTTTTATTTATTTTTATTTTTTAATATCAAAGGTCCTTAAATATCCTCTATGTGAAAGTTCAATAACAAATCTCAAGCAATTCAATGCAATTTGACGCAAATCACTTGCAAAAGACATGGAGTGTCAAAGGACTCATTTTCTATAGTTCGCCTCGGGCCCCGAAAATCTCAAGGCCGGCTCTGGCTAGTTGGAGTCATCAATTTTTTTAGTAAAGGGCAAAAGTGAAAGTTGGCAGTTTCTTTTTTGACAAAAAGGGTTGACTTTCACACCTATATATATATATATAGATATATATTTTTTTTTTTCTTTTTTCCTTTTTAAACGTTGGTTAAAAAAAAATATATATATATTGTTGAGTCACCTCTCTTTTACCTCAGAATGAATCAAGGCATTGAGGCAGCCGCCTCAGGCAAGAGTGGTGTACCCACCCCATAAGAGGCCTAAGGCAGCCACACCGAAGCTCCTTTAGCTGCGAGGCACTCCTCGGTTTGTTTTTTGAAACATTGGAAAATCATCTCAGTAAATATAAAATGATTGCTTGATTTTTAATTTTATTTTTATTTTGCTTAGTGGGTGGCACTGATTACCTTACAAGAAGCACAAGGCAAAATCACTACAACTTCCAAGAAGGCCAAAATCAGAACAAGTCTTTCAAGGTAAATTTATATGAACCACTTGAGAAAATTATAACCAATGGCAACAACTGGATGATAGATTTAAAAAATAATAATAATTAAGGGAGAAGTACTCACGAGAAAGAGTCTCTGAATCTTCATCAAGCTTCCTTGTGTTCAGGGAAGTGCTGCTCGAGGCAGCCTTGTTTGTGCCAGCATTTGCTGCAGCAGAGAATAAGAAACATAAGCAATTAAAACTTCATATAGTTGGAATAGTACAAATGCAACAATCATCACACTTCAATTTATAAATCTTTTAACACATGCATATAAATTCCCATCTTATTACACTTCTTCAAATTGAGAGGCAGTCTACCATAAACAAGATGTGATACAGCATCCACGGTACCATTGTGAGATTTGAACTTTAGTTAATGTCACGATTGACAACATTACAAGAATAAAGAACTATTTCATATAGCATATCAACTAACAGCTTTGGGATTTATGTAAGCAACTTTACATCAATGTCATAATCATCCAAACAACTAGATACCCATCTAGTTATTATAAATTCAATACAAAGTCACATACATATACAAATGATGAACTTGCAGCATAAACTATAATAAAACTCGAATTACATGAAATTCTAATAAAAAATATCCATAACATAATCAATAATACAAATAAGAACCCATCCAGGACAAAAAAAAATGAAAATTGTAAACAACATATCCATCAAAGAATTATAACACAAAATATTTTTATTAAACCTTATATAAATCGCATTAATGGTTTCTCAAAAGAGAATATTTATTTCCCAAAATAATCAAAACAAAGAAACCCTAATTTCTGGTCAGATATATCAGAAAGGGAAAATAGTTTTTAGGGTTTCTCGAAAACCATAAATATCGAATAATTAAAAATAAAATAAAATAAAGGCCAATAATATGATTAAGAATAGTGAAAAGATAAGAAGATAAAAAAGAGGTATACATTTTTTGAGGGTTTCGATCTCGGCGCCAGAACGACGAGCTGCGTTGACGAACTTCTCGTCCTTCTTGGCGGCGGCGGTGGGTGCTTTCTTCCTGATGACGACAGGCTCCCAATCTTGCGAGATCGGTCCGACTCCGGCCATTTTTTTGGTAAGAAAAATATCTCTCGATCGATTTTGATTTGATTTGATTTGATTTTGATGCGTTGTAACACAATTGGTGAGGATATGAGCCTCCTTCCTTCCGTTTTATAGGGCCAACTTGATCTCTCTTGTGTGACGTGGCATTTCAATCCCTACCCTAATCTATATTCTATAAGCTGTCTTTTATTATTATTATTTTTTCTCACTTGCCACATTTTATAAGAGTAAAAAGACTGTAAAAGAAAATAATAATAATAATAAATAAGAGTAAAATTGTAAAAACGGTATTGTATTCGAGTGTAAAAATAAATAAATAACCCACCCAAAAACAATGCAGTTAACAGCAGTTAGCCAAGCTCATGTATTTAATAGTATCTTTTAAAGACTTTGAAAGATTTTTATAGAATTAAAAACTTTAGCTATATTCGATAATAATTTAAAGGGTTAATATTAAATACATCCCCTTATCTTTGAACTATTATTGGATGTATATTTATAAATACTTTTATTTTAGATACCTCCCCTATGAATTAACACCGTTAGCATTCCATTTGTGTTAAGTGAGGTTAACTATGAAAAAGTCTAAAATGTCCCTATTTAAGCTTCAATTGTAAGAATTGACCATTATACCCTCATATTTTTACCAAATAAATTAATAAAATGATACAAAAGACGGGAATGTTAACTTGGAAAGGAGTAGTTATTTTGTGGACAATTTATCTCTAAAAATAACAAAATTACAAATGAACTAAAAGTATTGAAAATGAGTATTTGCTTGGATTTATAAAAAAAGACAAATAAATATATAAATAAATACATATTCTAGTTTATTTTCAATGTTTTTCATTTATTTGTAATTTTGTTATTTTTAAAGATAAAATTGTCTACAAAATAACTTTTCCTTTGCAAGTTAACATTCCCCTCTTTTGTATCATTTTATTAATTTTATTTGGTAAACGTATAAGGATATAATGGTCAATTCATACAATTGAAGCTTAAATATAGACATTTTAGACTTTTTAACGGTCAAACTTAGTCAATACAAACGAAATGCTAACAGTGTTAGTTCATAGGGGAGGTTTCTAAAATAAAAACATTTGTAACTATACGTCCAATAATAGTTCAAATGTTAGGGGATGTTTTTAATATTAACCCTAATTTAAAAGTCATAATAGTCTTTTTAAGTGTATATTTGATATGGCTTTTGAAAGAATCAAAAGTGTTTTTTAATGCTATAAGCTATTTTGAAGTTTTTTTTTAGTTGTTTGGCAAAACTCAAAACTTGTTTTAATATATGAATTTTCTTAATTACCCATTAAAAATGTCATTTTTATGTCTACTTGGAGAAGCCTAAAATTTGGGCTTTTCCAAGAAGCTTTTTTTTTTTTTAAGCTTTTTTTAAAACATATAAATTGTCTTAATTACCCTTCATAAATTTTAGATATTCCACCATAACTCTTTTATTATAAATACAATGTCAACTCATTTTTTGTAATTTACTCAACCAAAAGGCTATTTATAAAATTACATTGTCAACACCCTTTTTGTAATTTATACAACCAAAAGCTTTTTTTTTTTTTTTTTTTTTGTTAGAAACTCTACTCATTAGAAGCTCTACTGCAAATAGATCTACTCTAAAAGCTCAAATTGAAAAATCATACTAAACACACTCTAAAAGTCTAGGGAAATTACCTCGATTATTGGTAAGAGTGCTAATTCAGCTTAACAATGTTTCATATTCGAGTGCTATCACATGTGGTATTTTTATATAAAAAAAAATTAAAAAAAATCTAATTGAGAAGAATTCAAAATCTCAATAACTTTTATGGAATTCTATTATAGAGAAAATAGAAATAAATAGCACCAAATCCAACTTGACTTTTACAACTATCATTGCATTAATAATTCTTGTAAAAATAGCACTAATGCATGTTGTAAGAACAAAATGCCCCCATTTATTCTTTTATTTTTTATTTTTTTATCTCTCTCTTCCTTTCACCTCTTTTTTTTTTTTTTTTTCAAGAACCTCCATTAATGGAGGTCACCACCATCAATAGATGTTGAAAAGACCTCAATTAAAGGTTGAAATGACCACGATCTCCATTGGAGGTTGATGAAGAAGAATATAAAAAAGAAAAAAATTGGCAATAAGTCTCAGGTAAAGCTCTCGAGAATTATTGCCCCCAATTTTTTAATTTATTTTTTATTTGATTATGCTTCATCTCCACTGGACTTTAAGAATTACGAAAGAATTTCATAAATTTTTATAGACTATAATTTTTAAACTTTCATCAATATTGATAGACTTTATTTACTACTAAATATACTATACACTTTGTTGAAATGTTGTGGTAGCCAAAAATAGATTTTGGCCCAACTGTTGAGCCCATGGCTTCCTCAGAATTGGGCTCGAGTTAAATCCAACGACCACGGATCGACCCAAGGCCCGCTTAGGCAAAGTCGTTCAGGAAGCTGCATTAAGATTGAATCAAACTTCAAGTATTATCTGATAATAACTGAAGTTGATCCTTAAACAACCAAATCCCACGAAAATAGGGTGGAATTTCTGGGATTCGATTCTTTCATAACAGTTGCAAGAGCCTTTACAAAGGCCTATAATACATCGCCCCTCTCATAGAGAAGGGATTTAGATTCCTGACTCTAAAAGAATAGCTCTAAGCGGGCTGAAACTCTACCCAAATTGCAATGGAGAAGGGATTCAGATTCCTTACTCTAAAAGAAAAGCTCCAAGCAGGTTGAAACTCTACCCAAATTACAACTCCATTTACCAGAATCCTTCGATTTTCTATATTCAGCATCATTCATAGCTCACATTCTAGCTCTCACATCTAACCTCTATGCTCTTGTCAATTTATTCCATCTCTACTAATACTTTAGCAAGCACTTGACAAGCTCTCTATGAGCTTGAAGATTTGTTATAAATACCAACTCAGATTCACTTGATACAATACATAAGCTAATTATTGTTTTCTTCTTACCTCTTTGAATCCATTGTATACATTACTGACTTGAGCGTCGGAAAGTCCTCCAAATGGACACCCCTCCATTCGCTCCTTTCTTTTTAGTGTTTTCAAGTCTCTACATCTCTTGACACAGCCTCGTAGATAACTCTACAACAAGTTCCTAGTGCCCAAAAATCTACAACTATAGAATGATCTCCTATAGTTTGGTGCCTACCGTAGGGCCCCGACAATTTTCATACGGGGATGTTTAAGGTTCGGTGCACCACCCACAATCAAAGAGCAGCTCGCTGCATTGACTGTCTAAATGGCGACGAACGCTGATATGTTATGAGAACTCGAAGCCGAGAATACTAAGATATGAACTAGCAACGTTGAACTACAGGCTAAGATCAAAGGCGTGACAGACAATATGCCTCATGAACCACCGATGCCAAAGTCAAAAACTCACTAAACGGTGAAAGAACATCTCATGTCGCACCGGGGATTGACATTCAAATGCCAGAGCGACATTTCCATGTCGGCAAAGGGAATACGGCGAGGGAAAATGGTACAGCACGAACGTAGACTGTTCAAGTCGATGCGAACCCCGCTAATCTAGCAGCTCCCCATAGGAAGCCTGGAGAACATAACCAAAACAGTGTACCACAACCAGAAAATGCCTTCAGGACCCCAGTGTCACTACAGTCAACACCTAACTTGCCTTTGTTTACTAATCTTGATGTTTCTCGCAGGTTTGCAGAAATAGAGGAATTAATTCAGAGGATCCCAAGCGTCCCAGCCTCTATCAAGAAGAGCATAGCGAGCAGCTGAGCAAACTTACCCTTTGTTAACGATATGGCCCTTGTCGAGATTCCTCGGAAATTCAGCTTCCCAAACATGAAGCGGTTTGAGGGCACGGCGGATCCCAACGATCACATCGCACAGTACAAGCAACACATATTCACCGTTACAATCCCACACGACCTTAGAGAGACATGCATGTGCAAGGCATTTGGTTATAGTCTTAGTGGTCCCGCTTTACAATAGTATACTAATTTGCCTAGTAATTCTATTAGTTCTTTTGCATAGCTTACAGATACATTCTTAGAGTAATTTGCGAGTAGTTGAAAGCTCAAAAAGTAATCGGACGACATATATACCATAATTCAAAGACATGGTGAGAACTTGAGAAGCTTCGTCGAACACTTCAATAAGGAGAAAGGGTGTCTATCCCTAATTGCAACCAAGCTACTGCAGTTTACACATTATGGAAAGAGTTTATGTTCGAATCCGACCTGTACAAAAAGCTCACCAAGTACCCCTGTAAAACCATATAGGGCATTTTGGTGAAAGCGTGAGCCCAAATCAAATGGGAGGAAGAACAAGCCAATTACATTGTCTAAGTGAACAATAGTAGGGGCTATATGAGGAATAATCAAGAAGACAACAGGTTGATATAAAAGAGGTTTGAACTGTACCCCATGAACGATCAACGAGATAACAGATCCTGCCATGATCGATCAGACTAAAGAAGGCCCAATGCCCCAAATCAACCTAGATTGAGTCGATTGCACACAGCTATCCTGGAGTAAAACTTCAACATCGAGCCAATTGAAGTAGTGGCAGTAAGGACAGAGATGGGTGGAACGGTTAAGTGGCCTAAAGAGATGAACTCTCCCCTAGAGCACCAGAGCTCGCGGTGGAGATGCGAGTTCCATGGAGATCACGAGCATCGAGCGGAGGATTGCATAGCCCTCAAATTAGAAGTAGCTGAACTAGAGGTGTCAAAAGGGCTAGATTTATCTGACCCGGTCCAGGTCCGGTCCAATCCGGCCCTTTACTGTATATGATTCGTAAATGGTCTAGGTTCAATAAGTACAAACCCGAAGTAGGGTTGGGTTTTGGAAAATTATTGTGCAAGCCAAGTCTGGTCCAAATTCGAAAAGCCTGGGCCTACATAGTAACTTTTAATAATTTAGTAAAAAATATATATCAAGACAAATGCATTTATGTCAAATTGGTCTTTAGAAATGATTTTAATAATAATTAAAAAAAAAAAACAATTTCTTTAAATTAAAGAAAAAGCTAATCTGACAATGGCATTAGGAATATAAAAGTGATAAAAAAAAATTTGATAAAAGATTAAAATATTTTGATAAAAAGATAAAAAGGTGCGAGATTTGTGAAAAGTGAATACATTTCCCAAAACATATTAAGTAATGAATAGTTTTTAATTTTTAAATAAAATTTAAAATATTTTTTATCTAGAAAATTGGGTAGACTTTCCAGATAACAGCCAACCACGAGGCATGGATGCCTTGCAGCAATTGGATCCGATTCTAGAGGGATGGATATCGGGTCTTGTGTATTTTTTATGATTCGTGCATGGTGCGTCCAACTGCCCCGGTTGGACCGATCAGACCGGGTGGTCCTAGCAGGGATAACCCTAGCTAGCCTTCTGGGTTGGTACCCTCGATGAAGGGAGATTAATTGGGATAAAGAAAGCCTTTAACCAGGAGTGAACACATATGAGTATGCATGGTTGATATATGATGAAGATGTTATATTAGTTAAGAATATTACTTCTGAGAGCTTACAACAAGTAGCCAAGTAGGATTAATATCACATGCCCAACAGGCTTACAAAGGGGAATGATCCCTTATTGGATCGAGGGTAGGCAGAATTTGGAGTTAGATCTAGTATAGAAGTAGCCAAGTAGGATTAATGCTCTAGTGGTCACTTTATCTTTCTCTAGGTGCTGAAGATTGTGAACCTTTTCCTCTCCTTGAGTTGGGGTATTTATAGGATGACCTAGTGATGGTTGGTGAGGGCTATCCCATTAGGCGAGAAAGGATCAACATGATTCTCACCATCCCTTTGAACCAGGTGTATAGGTGGCATGACTTGAAAGGTTGTGATTGTTCCACCCGTACCTCCTTGCTGATTAGGTGCTAGCCAAGTAGGATTAATGCTCTAGTGGTCACTTTATCTTTCTCTAGGTGCTGAAGATTGTGAACCTTTTCCTCTCCTTGAGTTGGGGTATTTATAGGATGACCTAGTGATGGTTGGTGAGGGCTATCCCATTAGGCGAGAAAGGATCAACATGATTCTCACCATCCCTTTGAACCAGGTGTATAGGTGGCATGACTTGAAAGGTTGTGATTGTTCCACCCGTACCTCCTTGCTGATTAGGTGCTTTAGTGAGTAGGTAACGGTTCTAATTTTTAGGTTGAAGGTCTGCCAAAGAATCCTTACAGCTCCAATGAGTTAGGCCAATAGAGGCACATGCCTTAAAGGGCTGTGCTTGCTCCACCTATGTCCCGTTGCACCTATTAAGCGTTATTCACCAAGCTTTCCTTTCCTTACTTGAAGACCTTTTGCATCCCTTTTGTTGGAAAAATACAGCTTCCTCGCCATATCATGAATGAGGTAGTTAACATTGGGTAGGACTTGGGTGGGATGAAATCTGACCCTTGGTGGGGAACGACTATGAAAGGATCTCAATCGTAGGTTCCTTATCTTTCATTCTTCATGATTGATGCCCTAGCATTAATTGCCCAACCACTTGTCACAGGCTGCCATAGTTTCCTCATTCTCTATGTGACATTGTTTTAGGGATAACATCAACCCTAGTTGTAAGGGGTGAATTTGAGTTTTAAAAGGTTCCATAGGGACCTTAGGGTTAGGTCTAGGATCTAGCAGTGGTTGATGCTTGGGAAGGAGTAGCATGGCATCTTTCTTCTTATCCAGGATTCACCCTTGGTATGGGAGCTGCGCTCAGGCTGGGTTGGATCTAGCCATGGGAGACCCAGTACTTCTAGGAACCGGGTGTTGACCTAGGCCGGGTTCTCTTGTAGTCATGGCACCATCTGGGTTGGGGCCTATCGGGACCGGGTCCTAGCTCTTAGAAATGGGGAAAATACTTCTTTGGAGAGGTTGTCAAGTTTGATCATTAACAATATTAAAATAATAAAATATAATGAATAATCTTGTCAACGAGTCAAAGTCTATCTCTACCACTCTATGCCACCCTATTATTTCTTCAAATAGACTTACTAATTACATGTGTCCTCATTGTCTCAAGACCTAGTTGGGATATACCTAAATCTACAGTGAAGCAATTCTCATCTTTATATGTATTATTTAATTTTTATTTTATTTTCGAATATATTATATTTGTAATTGAATGTTGCAGCAAGTCAACTGTTTTAATTTTGACAATCATGTTTGTGGTTCGATGTTCACTGTGTTCACAATTTTAAGAATAAAATTGATTTTGTAAAGGGCACAAATCTAACTAGGCCCAAGTGCAATCCGACCCAGCATGTTAAGACTTTGGTCTTAAGGTCTAGGCTTAACACTTGTTTTGAAATTACAAATCCAACATGATCAGGTGCGCACAATAGCTAGGCTCGGTCAAAGTCCAAATCCAAAATCTGATGGCTCGAGAATTTCAGGTCGGGTTAGCCCGATCCAGCCTTTTTGACACCTCTAAGTTGAGCTCTTGTAGCGGGGCCACTTAACAAAGTACCTAACTAACAATGGGAAAGAGACGCTCGCCCGAAGTGACAAACGTACAATTAATTTTATTGCAGGTGAATTTGAGATAAGTGGCATAACCCACTCAGCCGCGAGGAGGCACACTCGACAAGTGTCGCACCACAGCAGTGAACGCGAGTCGACAATCGACAAAACAATCACCTGCAAGTTGAGCAATAAATCATATTTGTTTACTCATCATCATGATGCTTTAGTAATTTCTTTATATATTGCTAACTGTATAACTAAAAGAGTGCTAATTGACAATGACAGTTTTGCTAATATCTTATTTTATAATGCTCTACGTGAAATGTAGATCGAGGAATCCAAGATCACTCGTGAAATTCAGCATGGGAATCTAAATTTAGAGCAAAACTCTCAATATAAGAACCTACATAATTTTCTCAAGGGTTTCAAAATGGTTTCAAGCTAGGGATGGGAAAATGACCCGTGGGTAAGAGGCCCGCAGGGACCCGCACTTTTAGGGTTGGGAATGAGTTTCAATTTGGTAAAGATATGACGGAGATGAGGATAGATAGTAAAACCCACAATGGGTATAAGGTGGGGATGAGATTTATAATCCCTGCCTCGCTCGCCCTGTTTAAAATATAATATTTATTTTCTTTTAATGTTTTATGTTTATTTTTAATGTTTATGAGATTATTTTCAATAATTTTTTGAAATTACTTTATATATTATATAATATTCATTGAGTTATATATTTATTATTTTAATAAATAATTTGATAAATGGGTTAAATGAGTTAAATGGGTGGGGATGGGGAAAGCATACACCGCCCCTCCCCGCCCCGCCCCGCTCCGCTCCATATATTGTGGGGTTTTATATGGGGATAGGATTTCAAAAAATAAATGGGGCGAGGTACGAGAAGGGTCACCCTGCCTCGAACCCACTCCATCCATCCCTATTTAAAGCCATCCAATCGCCAACCTAGGTAGCTAACAAATTCCACAACCCAAAGGCACAAATACTCTGCCAACAAAACAGGACCGAGTCGTGCTTTTTTAACAAGTCTCTATCTCAAAATCGTTTACAAGAACACGAAGAACATCGAAATAAGCTCTTAGCTACGCTAGTTCTAAACAAAAGAAAAACAAAATTCCCTAGAAGTGAGAAAAGTAAATTTGACAAATAAAAACAAAAGAAAAAATATTAAAAAAAAAAAAATGGAGAGTGATTTGGAGCTTACAAATGACATTGTTGAGGAAAGCTAACGATGGAAATCTGGAATGGTGTGTAGAAGAAGAATCACAAGAGAGCAGCTTTTAGTTTCTTTCAACGCTAATTCTCTGTTGAATAGGTGGTTGAATGGACTAGAGCAATGATTTTATTTTCACTTCACTGCACATGTCATTGTGATATTGGCCACTAGTAATCACTCCAACAGTTACCTAGGGTAACCCAAAGGGTTTTTTAATTTAAAAAAATAGCGTCAAAGCAAATCTTGTGTACAGAGTATGTACATTTTGGTGTTTTCATTTATTTTGTCTACCAGGAGGAAAACAAATCTTCATGGTTCATGGTGTAAAACCACAAATTAGTAAAAGTATAAAATATTATCAAACATCATACAATAAAAATAAAAAAAAAAATTAAAAAATTACTGTACGTTGTACTAAAATTAATTGAGATTTTCCAAACACAATCACAAAAATTTAACAATAAAATTAAATGATTAATATTAATATAAAAGTTGGCACGACTCGAACCCATACATAACAAGAGTGTAGATAGTAGGTTAAGACTTAAAGAGAGTAAGTTCATGGCACAGCTGCAAGCTAAGTTTACATCAATTCTGCTACCGATATCATCTACACAAGTCATTAGATTAAAGAGAACTGATGAATGAAAAAACAAAAACAAAAACAAAAATTGCAATCTTCAATTAATTTGCAATGCCATCATTTTCTTCAGGTACCTGAAAACATATCATGTAAACAGCAATCATTAAATCATATCATATGGTACTTATACCATCTGTGAATCTCAAAACTAAAACGATATCCTGCAATTTTCACCTTCACTGCCTCTGCAAAAATTCAGTCAAAATATATGCACTTCTAGAGATAATGTGTATATGAAAATCTAAATGTCCTTAAAGAAGAACAATCTTCTTACCGAGACATCTGTTGCCCCCTCTTTGTTTCCTTCCATTTCCAAAATTCCCTGGCAAACATCGTTAACATCCTTGATGGTATTATCTTCAATTGAAGAATTCTGCAATGCACACAATCAATTATTACTCTAATACCTTCACAGAGCACTAGAAAGCGAATACTCTTCAAGTTATATGTCAAAATGCCATTACTTTGGTCAATACAAGAATTCTCTTTCTGATCTAATTCACAATCTGCATTGTTCTTGGAAGCAGTTATTTCATCCTTGTTTTCTTCAGCATTCATCTCAGCCTCACCCTACAATGTTTTGTTTAAGCCATTTAAAAGCTACATCAACTACAAACAAAAGATATCACACATACAGCATTAATTACCTGTAACACACCCGACTTCGCCAAGGACTGACCTAGAGGTTCACCCTTTGACACAATCATTGGAAGACGATCAACGTCCCAACCAAGAACCTTACAAACAACCTGCCCAAAAGCCCTATGTGCCCGCTTCTTTTTTGTGTTTGATATCGCAGTGGAATGCTGTAGAAGCCCAAGACAATCCTTGAACCTCTTCCAAACCTTCTTTCCAATCCCACCACAAACCAAACAACAAAATTCCCCAGCTTCATAATTTTTCTCATAATAATTTCTGAGCTCACAATTCTCTGAGAAGACCTTCAAAAAAAATTTGAAATCTTCACTGTCCTCGGACTCATCTTCATCCATTAAATTATCCTCATCTTCCTCATCACCTTCTGAACCAGCATTTTCATCAAAAAATTCTCGGCAAGCTTTTGAGACCTTATGCTGCAATTCCACCGCAGCTAACTTCACTTTGTCTTCAGCAGAAGCAAACTGTATCACCAATGGCTTCTTAGGCTTCAATGTGGGCCATCCTGAAGCTATTGGGGACAACTCGTCAACAGGCTCTATGCATGACCAGCTGTTGCTGGCAACCAATGATGTGTTAGATTCCTGCATTATTATAGTTTTCACAAATAAGATTAACAATCTGTTGGCTTGATGATGAAACATTTAGACATCAAAGTTGGGAAAGAGGACAAAAAATTATTTTGGAGTAAGCACCATGTAAATATCTTAAATTGAGTTGATCTGTTTAAGTTAATCTCAAAATTTCAATTAAAATATGCCAATGGAATTAGAAGCGGCACACACATAACATTTTATGGGTAATGGTTCATTGCCAATTCTCTACGCTTTCTCCAACTCTTGTTCTAACTATCAAACACTTCTACTTCTTCCCTCTTTTGTTAGAAGTAATCAATTGAAAACATTTGCTGAGTGAAAGGAAACATAATCATGGTGTTACCAAGGGTGTGCTATGAGGATAATGTAGAGATGCTCATGGGGAAAAGGGGGGTGAGGGGAGGTTCCCCCATCCCCTTCTCCATCCCCTGACCCCTTCCCCATTTAGGGGAAGAGGGATGGTCCCCCATTTCCTCCACTTCCCCCTGTTTGACTTGAAATTTAAAAAATAATCATATAAATACAAGTACATATTAATTCAATCTAAAGTAAATAGTTTTAATAAAGAAAGTAGTGGATTAGTATTTAGCAACTAGTAAGTTAATTTAAAATAATTGAATTATGAAATATTTTAAAAACTTCAAATATATATTGGGGGAAATGGGGCCCATCCCCATTTAGTAGGGGTAAAATTCACCCGCCCCCATCCCCATCCCTGTTTTTGGAGGTCATTTTATCCCCAAATGGGGATGGGGCCCCATCCCCATGTGGCCTGTGGGGGTTTTGTGCAAATCTAGGATAATCAATAATGTGATTAAGGTTGTTGATTAAACAGTGGTGAAGAGTTCTGTAGAGTTGGAACAAAAAGTTTTTCTTCTTTGTTCCCAATGGCAAGTAGAATTCCACCTAGACCTTATTATACATTTCTCCAGTTATAGCAGTTACTTATACTGCCGAATTGCCATGGTGCCACCCCAGGCTTATGACCCGGGCAAAGTTCTTAAATATAGTATTAATAAGACTTTTTTCATTTCTAGACAATATCCTTAATTGAACTGTTAAACATATCCCCTAGCTTTTCTCACTCACTGAGAAATTTAAACGACTTAACATTTCCAGAGATACAAATTCACCATCTGAATTGAATTTTAAGCCCAGGATTTTATTGCAAGAACAACATTTACCACTATTGTTTCATAGCAAAATAGCCAACCAACCAAATAAACAATAGCATTTACATGTCAAATACATAACACTATTCTCACCTGGCATTCAACTGCAACCTCTTTATAAGCTTCAATATTTAAAACTTCAGCATCAAGATTTTCAATGCATTTCCTGGCATCATCTACCTTCAAAGAGTCCTGCAACAACAACTGAAAGATAATTACCTCCCTCCACATAGCACACCATATAGCAAATAACTTTTAAGCAATACACATAACTAACCTCACAAACCTTCACTTCACCATCTTTTTGACTAACACTCGAAACCTCTTTCTCAACTATCTTAATCTCACTATTATTTTCGGTCATAAAGCCCTCATTATGCTTAACAACGGTCGTATCCTCCTTATCATTGTCAGCATTACCCTTTGCTTCTTCACCCTGCAAAATTTACCCTCCAAAAATCATTTTTCTTTATCATAAGCTCAGACATTCATTTCTTATTTAGCATTCTTTTCTTTTCTTTTCTTTTCGTATAGGAAACTGAATTGATATTAAGCTACACAAGAATCAATTACAAAGCAAAACAAGCGGCAAAAACAAAATTAATGTACCTGGGCCATGCTCGAATTGGGCAAAGATTTTCCAAGTGGGTCACCCTTCAACACAATGACAGGCAGCCTATCAAAATCCCATCCAAGAACCTTACACACAACCATCCCAAAAGCTCTATGAGTCCTCCTCCTCTTCGTTTTCGAAACAGCGATTGCATGTTGTACCAGCCCCAAACAATCTTTATACCTCTTGCTAAGATTCTCTCCAATGCCACGGCAAACCAGGCAACAAAATCCACCATTCTCGTGGTTTATTTCATAGTGGTCCCTCAACTTATCATCATTTACAAACAAATCTAGCAAGAACCTGTACTCCTCACTCTCTTCTTCCTCGACGAGTTCTTCGTACTCCTCATCGTCTTCGTCGCTCTCGTCGCTCTCTTCATCATCGTTACCTCTTTTCGAGAAAAACTCGCGGCAACATTCAACAACCTTGTTCTGTAATTGAAAGGCAGACAATATCGCTGGGTCTTGCTCTGAAACTGGTTCTTTTGGAGCTTTGGGTTTGAATTCGGGCCAACCGGTGGTGGTGGGTTGAGGAGACGGCACTGGGTCAACCGGCCATTCGGGACCCGAATCGGGAATTGGGTCGGGTTGGGCCCAGGACGTGGTCATGGTGATGGTCATGAGATTCTTTTTAGGTCTAGATGCTTGTTTCTTGAAGGGTGTGGAATTGGTGAGTGTGTGGAGGTTTATTGATGGGTTATGGGTTTGTTGGAGTTGGGATTGGGGTTTGGGTTTGCGATGATTTGAGGGAGGGCCTTGGTACTAGAGAGACTGGAGATAGATCACTTCGTCTCTGAGTCTCTGTTCATCATATGGATTCATCAAGAAGACCAAGATTCAAAACGCAGGCTGGTTTAAACTTTAAAATTATTCATAGAAATTAATGACACAGAGAGACGAAAGTTAGTGCTTATTGCTTAATTGTGTATTTGTCTGCCGTGTTTTTACTTTTTACTTTTTACTTTTTACACGAAGAATGTTTTGAATTATAACAGCATCTATAACCCAATACACCAAATTTTGTATAAATTTGTCAAAAAAGTAAGGCTGTCTTTAGATATTTCGGGATCCAATCCATTTTTCAATATTAATAAAAATCGGGCCCCATAAAAAAAATAATCATTAATATAAAAAACTTAAATAAATAATTCTTCATTTATCAAATACAATGTAATCCACATAAATTAAAACAAAAAATATTTATCGTATCTAAAAACATAAAAACAATACATTGTTTAAATTTCTATTCTTCTTGCTTTCTAAAGTGCAAATTTACTAATTATATTACTGCCATCAAGATTAACTAACACTTTTTTTTTTCTTTCAATGGATAACATAGCTAATCCACTCAACCTATCTTGTGACATTTTTGACCGAAGATAATTTTTAATCAACTTCAACTTTGAAAAGCTTCTCTCCGCAGTAGCAACTGTAACCGGTATAGTCAATAAAATTCTATAAGCTATCCAAGCATTTGGGAAGCAGATGTGAATGTTTTTTTTTATATACTTTAAGACTTCAATAGGTTTCTTTGTGCCTTCCAGTAATGATTTACTTAACACTTGTAGTTCTGAAAACAACTCAACTGCATCAATATCATAATTATCCTCGTATTGCAAAAAAGTTTCAAGAGTATCACAAGAATACTTCAAACTCTTAGTGTCTAAAGAGCTTAATTTATTCAAGTTAAATAAAAACCCAAAAGTGTCCTCATATATTTGAAATTGTTCAAATCTACTCTTCAAAGAAGAAATAGCATTATCTACGATCGATAAAAAATATGTAACTCTAAATGCTTCTTCCATTGATTTTATTGGCTCATCACTAGCAATCTCATCAAAAAACTTCTTTTTGGAACGAACACGTGTCTCGTGAAATTTGGATTTAATCTCCATTTCAATAGCAATTTTTTCAGCTTCAATCATAGCTTCATCAAATCTTCTTTCTCTATATTCTTCAAAATCTCTATATTCTTCATCGATATTCATGTCTTTCTTCTGAAGCACTTTACTAATTTTGTTAACCTTATTTAATATTTCGTACCAAATAACCATGCCAACAAGAAAATCAAACTTGAGACACTTTGCTAAAGATTGAGCATCACTCACCGTTGTAGCATCATCATTATTCTCCATTAGATGAATCAATGCTTTTTTTATTTGTGGGCTTTGAGATCTTATTGCTTTAACACTAGGAACGCGACTCTCCTAACGTGTATCTGACCATGATTTGAGAGTAAGACCTTTTCTGTCACTATATTTAACATGATTCTTCAAAATCTCCCATCATTTAGTTGAACCTAAAAACAATTTATAAATTCGTTGTACAATCTCAAAAAAAGATTTAGCTTGAAAACAACTCATAACCATGTCACAAATTGCAAGGTTAAGAGAATGACTACCACATGGGGTATAAAATGCTCTAGGACACTCTCTCATAACTCTACTTTGTACCCCTTTACGTTGCCCTTTCATGTTAGAACCGTTATCATAGTCTTGCCCTCGCACATTATTAAAATCAAGCTCATAAGATCCTAAAAGGCTTTTAAGTGTATTGAAAAGTGATTCTCCCGTTGTCTCAATCACTTTCACAAATGTAATAAAGAACTCTTCAACCTTTATCGGACTTGTTGAAGCATTGACACATCTTAATATAAGAGTCATTTGTTCCTCATGACTAGCGTCTAGAGTACAATCAAGAATAGCAGAAAAATATTTAACACTTTTTACAATCTCAAGAATTATTTTTTTCACTTTACTAGCTAACAATTGTATCATTTCTTTTTGAATATTGTGGTCAAGATAATAATAACAAATTTCTTTCTTTCGAATACGCCTAAGGTGCTCTTGCATTATCGGATCAAACTCAGCAATCATTTTGATAATCTTTAAAAAGTTTTCATTATTACAATCATCAATCTTCTCATTACCTCCACGAAACGCCAAATTACTAGTAGAAAGAGTTTTGACAATACTCATAATTCTCTTCAAAACATCTTTCCAATATTCTTTCTCTTTGCTAATAGCTCTTTCATGAGAAACATCAATTGTTACATTTTTTTTCAATCGTAATTCCGCCTCATTCCAAGCTTTCATGCTAAGTATATGACTACTACTCTTTTCATACTCCACTAGTCTACCATAAATATTGCGTCAATCGTTGTACCATTGGTTTGCACTAGTTAAAGGACTTGACAACCCTTTCTTGAACAATACACAACAAATACAAAAGACTCTATTTTTTATTCGTGAATACACTAGCCAAGGCCTATCGTGTTACTCTCCATTTGCTAAAGAGCGAGTGTAATATTTATCGTTAAAACTTCTATTATTTTCAACAGGATATACGAGATTAGTAACTCTTACGGGACCCATTTCTACTATCAAATCTCTTTCTTTTTGAGATATATTAATTTTCCAATTCCCAGGATCACACAAATCATATGCCTCATCATTCAAGCCATCTAAATTCTCATTCAAATCTTCTATATTATCATTCAAATCATCTATATTTTCGTTCAACCCATTTACATGCCTTTCTCATTCAAATCACGTGCATTATCATTCAAGTCATCTATTTTCTCATTCAAATCTTCTATATTCTCATTTAAATCATCTATATTTTCATTCTACCCATTTACATGCTCATTCTCATTCAAATCATGTGCATTATTATTCGCATCCAAACTAGTATTTACATTCACATTCACCTTCACATTTTCATTCTTAGATTAATTATGTTTTCTTTTTACATACCTATCCATAGAACCCGTAAAAGATTGTATCAGCATATCTCTTCTTCTTTCGCCTTTCTTTTCTGGCTTCCAGACACATATTTTCGTGGACCCGTTATAATTATTCAAAAATCAAGATTTTACTTAAAAAAAATATATTATAAAACTTGTTAGATAAAACAAAAATATAAATTCTAACTAGTAAGTAAATATAACAAAAAATTTAAACAGAAATATACTTCATAGCCTTCACTTTAAGGGTTTTTATTTTTTATTTTTATTTTTTATTTTTTATTTTTTTGAAACTGCTATTTTATTAAAGGATCAAACGATCCTAGAAACAGAAGATAAAAGCTCTAACAGAACTTGAAGAAAGCGAAACAAAAACAAGAAAAACTTACAAACAGCTACAAACGCTAAATAAAAGCACTTTTTTTTTTTTTTGAAAAGGCAAACTATATTAGAAAGCAAAGGAACAAAATACAGCAGCAAACAAAGGGCACCCTAACAAGGTCAAGACCCAAAAAGGGCACCCCAATACGGAAACAACGTAGACTAGCAACCCATGCCCCCAACCAACGCCACCCAAAAACGCACAAACCTAAAGAAAAGTAGCACAAGCCAAACCAAATTACCAAACAAACAAAAGACAGCAGAAAACAGCTACTCAACCAGCCCAAACAACCTGAATCAAACCATTCGCGGCTCCTTGTTTAGCAAGAAAATCCGCAGTAACATTGCCACTCCTAGGAACAAAACTAAACAACCTTCGACCTAAGCCTTGACAAAATCTCCCTTATCTCCAAGATTGAATCCCACACCTAAGTGACCTAACAAAGCGATAGAAACCTCACAAACAAACCCCTTCACAAATCACACACCACCGAAACAGGGGAAAAGAGCATCGACTGCCACTGCCAGGCAACAACAGCCTTCACTTTTAGTTTAACACACTTATTCACTTTGTACAAGAATCAAGATCAATTCGAATTTCAAAATAACTCTTTTTGTTCCTCATTTTTTCTCAAAATCTCAACTAAAAACATACTCTAAACTTAATTAAAAAAAAAAACAGCAGATAAAAAATTCACACTTTCTTAGGTAATCAAGATTCAAGATTAATAAAGACATTCAAAGTAATTAATTGAAAAAAAGTGTCAAAAACCGTACCTTAAAAGTAATTAATGGGCAGTTTTTTTTTTTTTTTTAATAATAATTATGTAGTTAATTGGGCATTTGGGCCCAGAATTTTGTAAAGGGAAAAAAAAAAAAAAAACACAAAAGCATCTTGAATCTCTTAGGCGTCGTTCATTTTTTTTTTTATTTTTTTTTTTATAAACTTTTTTAGTTTTTTATTATCATTAATAAAATCCAACAAGCTTTTAAATATTCTCTGAAATTGTAATTGTGGATTGGGACACATAACAATTCTCTTAAATGCATTTAATAATCAACCAAAATAAGTTTGCAAAAGTCCTACTTTATATATAATCACTTGTCATAGTAATTGGAACTAAATGCCAATTAGAAACAAAACAAAAAAAAAATACAAAAAATACAAAATCTCAATCCAATAATTATTGTTTCTAGTTGTCACTTTTGCAAAATTCTAATCGCCATACTTCTGGTATTCCCACTCACTGTTATCTGCAGAAAAAGATTTAAGCGTGTATTGCGTACCAATGATTAAATTAAGGAAATAAATATCAATTTTGGTGAAAATATTATAAATATTGCTAATCTTCTCAAAATATTGGGATAATTGAGGATATTTAACATATTTTTGATATCAATACTCCCAAAATATGAAGAATATAAAAAATATAGCGGGAATATTATTAATATTTACACCAACTTGTCATAAAAGAGCATCTTAAAGAATATTCTTTTAATAAATATTTATACAATGCCAATCAATTTATATTAGTTAATTTATACAATATTCAATAATTTTAATGACATAATATATATATATATATCAAAGTGGGTATTATTTTAAATATCTCAACGAAATCTTTCCAACAGTATGTTTTTTAGAAATACATATTATTATAAGTAAACGTAAAAGGGTTAAATTAGTAATTTTAACAAAAAAAATTAATGTGATTTGACACTTTAACAGGAAAAAAAAAATACACTTGGTGTAACTACAATATTCCCTTGGATTGGTGCGCACCGTAGCTACATCAAAAAAAAAAAAAAAAAGCACAGCTCCCAAAATTACGGTAGCGAATAGATCGGTGTTTTTCCTGTGTTGGTTGGAGATGCTCTAAGTAATTGTACATTTTTCCTTAGATCCCTAAATTCTCAAGACCCCATCCCCATTTGGTGAAAGTTTTTTGAGAAAACAGGTGAGGATGGGAATTGGAATAAAAATCATCCCTAAATTAAAATGGGGATGGAGATGGGGAGGGAGAGACACCCCTCATCCCCATTTCCCTATTTCCTATACAAATATATTGAAATGGGAATGGGGATAAGGGGAGAACCACCCCGCCAACCCCATCCCCATTTGGTGAAAGTTTTTTGGAAAAACAGGTGGGGATGGGAATGAGAATAAAAATCATCCCCAAATTAAAATGGGGATGGAGATGGGGAGGGGGAGACACCCCTCATCCCCTTTTCCCTATTTCCCACATAAATATATTGAAATGAGAATGAGGATAAAGGGAGAACCGACCCGCCAACCTGCCCACCCCCCACCCCCCACCCTAAATATATATATATATATATATATATATATATAAACAAATACATATGTATTAATATGCATTTTAAAAAATATTTATTCTTTTTACTCATTTTATTTTTTTGCTTTATTTTGTAATTTTTAATCAAATGTGAAAATGAGGAAACGGGTAGTGGTGGCAAATTGGACAGGCCGAGCCCAAAGAAGCCTGAAGCGAAAACAAGTCGTCCCAGCCCAACCTGTTAAGGCTAGAGAGCCCTAGCCTGTGCCTATGGCTTGTGGCCAAGCCGAGCTCACCTTTATGAGGTTTTTTTTTATAAAAAAAAAATGAAAAAAATTGTAAAAATGTTTTTTGTGACCGAACCATGGACCGGGTTGGTGGGGAAAAAGTTGTAAGTATTAACCAATTCACTGTATGTTCATCTTTGTATATTTATGCATATATTAATATATATTGTTTAATTAGTTTTTATTAATATATATATATATATATATGTTGGCAGGTCTATGGGCCTCACTCTTATGGCCTAGCCTGGGCCTGCTTGGTACCAGGCCTTGGCTTTGGTCTGTTTCTTTGGAGGGTCGTGCTAGGCCCGGCTTGTCACGGGACGGGGCCGGCATGGGTCCATTTTACCACCACTAGAAATGGGTGAATGGAGGAAATGGGAAAACCAAAAAACATAGGAAAAACGAGGGAAATAGGGAAATGGGGTTGGGGATGGAAAAATGGGTGGAGATGGGGGATGGGGGGACCTATATTCATCCCTATTTTCCCAATGTTCTGTTCTAAGGCATTAGGCTTTGGTACATGTCCAGCTGTGTTTGGGATTGCTTGTACATGAGAAATAATCATTTACTTCTCAAGTTTGTTTGTTTTTTGGTCTCGAGGATCCCGGACTTCGTCCAAGCATATATTTGGTTGTCCTCCTTCAACTGCATGACACTCGCCTGGCCTGTATACCCTGTTGTTGTCTATATGTTGGATTCGCGAAGTAGGATAGATAAGAAACCTCAGCCCTCACCACTTGCCCCACAAACGATGCAAGTGGATAAATCAGGACTCACCCCCGCTTGGATAGGATTCGAATAGCTGACGTTAGCCTTATATCCATCCTTTCACTAGTAAGGCAAAGTGCCCTAAAGGCTAGCTTTAAGGTAATTGTCAAGAGTATAACCAAGGACTTGGGTTTCATCTCAAGCCTTGGACCATCAATGCAACCATCTTTTGGTTATTTCTCAAGTTTTGAGTATATGAGTGTTTGGTAAACTTCCCAAAAGTAGCCTATTTTCTAATTTGCTCATTTAATAATCAGCTTTTGAGAAGCTAGTTGGAGGTTGCTTTTTTAAGCAGAAGCTAGCTTATTGCTAATGCAATATCCACAATGCCCTCACTATTTAATTAAAAGACATAATTTAGAGCAAATTACAACTAACCAACCTCCCTGAGGTTTGCTCTTAGACAACTAGAAACAACTTTTCCATTTATTGACTGCCTCCCCTCTAGTTAGTCAACATCCGTTAACTCCAAACATTGACTGTTAGTTTAAGAGCATTTTGGTACTTTTAGAAATAAGTATGATTAGTGGTTGTACAAATCACATCAATAGTGTACATTTAATGTATGGCATAATTACATATAATAAAATAATAATATTTTTGAAATTTAAAAAAAAAAAAAAAAAAAAGTATTTCTTGCCCATTGATCTGCTGGCAAATGCAATTTTATAGGCAATCCAAATGATCAATTGAAATTTTTAATTAATTTCCTTCAATTGGAATTTCTGAAAAATTGAAGAATATTTTTATCTATAAAAAAAATTGTATTCAATCATCCACATCCAGACCTACCCACCTACGACAAGGTCTATTTTTATAAAAAAAAATTTCTTATTCTATAAGTCAAAGTAGGTGTTGACAAATGATGACTAACTTAGGGGTAATTGAGTCATTTTACAAATTTGACATAGTTAATGTTTGAAGTTAATTGATGTTGACTAACTAGAGGGGATGCGATTGTCAATAAATGGAAAAGTTATTTCTAATTGTATATGAGCAAACCTTAAGGAGGTTGGTTGCAATTTGCTCTTATATTTAATAATAATATAATAAA
This sequence comes from Acer negundo, assembly GCA_035582765.1. NCBI lineage: Eukaryota > Viridiplantae > Streptophyta > Magnoliopsida > Sapindales > Sapindaceae > Acer > Acer negundo. Next base: position 15,509,627 of record CM069235.1, read on the forward strand.
AAACTAAAATGTAAAAAAAATGAAAATATAAAAAATATGATCGAGTTGGTTGCCACTACTGTGGTGGCCACCGCTGGAATCAAAGGAGGTGCTATAAAATCTGGAAATGGAGGAGGCGTCTCGCATCATCCAGTGCCGAAGGAGGATCAACCTCCTTTAGTGACGCCAAAGGCGACACAAAGCAACACCCAAAATTACCTTCATGAAAATAGAGGAATCGGTCGAGAAAACAGAAGGCGGTGACGACTAATAGAGATAGGACGAGCGACAACATGTGACTAGCAGCGACTCGGGATGAGTGGCAGGCCTGCACAAGGTTGAACGAGCGGTGGCACGGGATGAGTGGCGGGCCTGTGTGAGGTTGAACAACAATGGTTAGAGGTGGGTTGGCGGCAGGTAGGGTCTTAAGCAAACCGGGCTGAAATCAAGAGTCGGGTTTGTTTTGGGCCTCTGGTTTTCAACGAGTCCATTCTCCCCAAAGCTATCATTTTAAAATTGCTTAACAATGTTAGTACAAACACATTAAAATGATGTCTATTTTTGTTATTTAATCAAAATACATTTCCCACATTTTCAAAAGCAAAGTAATTTTAAAATTTAGTTTACCAAACATCTAACCACTTTTTTGTTAAGCTGATTATTTTTAAAGTTAAGAAATATGCATATTATGTTTTAAACAAAGCAATCCCAAATATAGCTTGAGTTGGTTTAGGTGTTTTTTTTTAAAAAAAATATATTAAAATAATTTGGGACTTAGAGAGAAAAACAGGCTCGAACTCACAACTCATGGTGTATGCATGAGAGACAAACCATAAGATCAATCTCATCTTATCAATTGATATAAATGGTTGATAGTAACAAGGGATGACAATTTTAATATTCATTTCAAGTTCGAGTCGCCGCCAGACCCGGCCCACCACCGAAAATAGTATATCGTAATTTCTTATTACAGTGATATATTTAATTTATTGACCGCTATTTCTTTGATTTTATAGGGATATTAAAGAATGACTAAAATATTTAAATTGTATTTCATTTGAAATATCAAAGATGCTCTTCCTCCATTACTCATTAAAGCCATAGAAGGTTTGAGTAGATAAACTCAAACTTGCTCTTCATTTGTCTCCGTGCCAAATTTTAGGGGCCATCAATGAATTTACCCCTTATAGAGATTGAAATGGAGAGAGATGTCTATTACGAAATCAAATGGAACATGTTGTTCCAATACGAATAAAAACTATGGGTAATTACTCTAGTGGCTATTGAGTTTCGCCACTACTATAAAAATGGCCACCATATGGGGAATAGATGGAAAATGACCATTTTTGGCAAACATTGTTATAGTAATGATCATTCTATCCAATAAGTGACGTTTTGGTAAATATAAAAATGACATTAATGTAATTTACATATTTTTTGGAAATCAATTTTTTCTTTTGTTTTTTGAAACAAATAATTATATTTAGTGTGTATATATATCATATAGCATATCTCAAACATATATATATATATATACAATGGTTATCTCATGAGGGATCCCTCATTTATAGAATTCTAAGGACCGTATTATTTGACCGTTGGATACATCTAATGGTCATAAATTAATGAAAAATCAATGAATCCGGATAATTAAAATTGAGAAAGCTACCCACTAGAATATGGAAAGAGCAATTAATGCTCCCTTAATTCTTTATTTTATTTTCCATAACCATTCTATTTAATTTTAAGCATTTACATATCAATATTTTTTTTAATTAATTTTATTTGACAGTGGCCGGATCCTCTCTATCCCACTAATTTCCCTTTCCCCTTCGGATCATCTTCTGATTTCCTTCTTTTGATTTTACTTTTAAGTTGCAAAGAATTGCTTGCAATTTGTTTTATCTTGACAAAAACAAAGTACTCCTACAACTATTTTTCCATCTAAACAAATTACTTCCCCTGGAATTTTTTGTATCTGAAAGTGAAGTCTGGCTTCCAAAAAAAAGAAAAAAAAAAAAAGAAAGGGAAATCAAATGCAAAAAATTCCAGGGAAATCAAAATTGTGTGAATTTAAACTATGTTTATTTGGAAGTGCTCAAATTAAAAAATTAATGAACTCAAACGGGTTTAATTCTACGGAGAAGCAATCTTTCGAAGAAAGTTCTAGCATTCATGTAGCCACAGATAAAAATGGTAGGAAATTATAATGATTGCTTCCAAAAACATAATCATCAAAGAACATTTGTAAACGTGAATTAATGATTATTATAATTGGTCCATCACATATAGTAAGATATTGTCTACTTTGAGTGTTTGTTTTTTGCAACTTGAAAGTGGAGTCTTGCTTCCCAAAAAAAAAAGAAAAAAAAAAAGGGAAATCAAATGCAAAAAATTCTAGGGAAAGTAGTTTGTCAAGATGCAAAAAATTGTAGGCAATTCTAGGCAATTCTTTACAACTTAAAAGTGAAATCAAAAGAAGGAAATCAGAAGATGATCCGAAGAGGAAAGGGAAATTAATGGGATAGTCCGACGGATAGATTGATAGAAGAGGATCCGGCCACTGTCAAATAAAATTAATTAAAAAAAAATATTGATAAGTAAATACTTAAAATTAAATAGAATGGTTATGGAAAATAAAATAAAGAATTAAGGATTGCTCTTTCCATATTCTAGTGGGCATCTTTCTCAATTTTAACTGTCCGGATTCATTGATGTTTCATTAATTTATGACCGTTAGATATATCCAACGATCAAATAATACAGTCCTTAGAATTCTATAAATGAAGGACCCCTCATGAGAGAATCACTATATGTATATATATATATATATATTCAACTTATCTCAAATATGTTTTTTAGAATTTTTAGATTTTGTTGCCTTAATTTTCTTAAAAAAGAATATATATATATATATATATATATTTATTTTCAACTTATCTCAAATATATTTTTTAGAATTTTTAGATTTTGTAGCTTTAATCTACTCAAAAAAGAAATATATATGTGTGTGTGTGTTAAAGATATGCTATTCGTATATAAACACTAAATATAATTATTTGTTTCAAAAAACAAAAGAAAAAATTGAATTCTAAAAAACATCTAAAATAAATTAATGTCATCCCCTTATTTACCAAATACCATTCATTGAATGAAATTGGTTGGAATGGTCATTAGTGTAACAATGTTTGCCAAAAATGGTCATTTCTAAATCATTTCCCCCATCTAATGGCCATTTTAATAGTGGTGGTAAAACCCGATGGCCACCAGGGTCTTACGACACCTTTTAAATTTACCTTAACAGTTCTTGTCTTTTTCTTCTTTTTCCCCACAATTTGACCCAAATGATAAAAAATACCTTCAATCTTCTTTTAACCCCTTTACATTTAAATAATAATAATAATAATAATAATAGTAATAATAATAAACCCCTCTACTCTTAAACTCATATATTTCAATTAAACATTCAAACACCTCAAACAAATTCATCAAATCAACCCACATTTGGATTGTTTTGCTTGAAACTCACATTATTTTTTTTCTTTTGGAATATAGTGCATAATCCAGTTGGATCCAGTAAAATATTGACGAAACGCAATTGCACCATTTTTTATCATGGAGGTGACCAAAAAGGTATCGTCCATAAAAAAAAAAATTAGTCAATGACTATTTGGTCACGTAGCAAGACCATTAGGTCATGGACTAGGACCAGTTGGTCATGAAGCAGGACAATTTTGGTCACATTACTAGAATAGATACAATTGTGTTTAAAACTGTAATAACATCAGCTTCTTAAAGACCCCTCCATATGAAATAAGTGGTGATAAAAAGCTTGCCTCTGTATTGAACTCAAGTCCTATGACTGTTCCGACTATAGTTATCAATTTATAGCGACAATAGAGAGGAATACTGGTGGAAACACATGTTCATATTAGAGCGAGTCCAACCCTACTGTTAGGTTAGGCATCAACCTTAATTCTATCCTTCAAGTGGAACTAGCTAAGTTTCTCGTACAATGCCTAGACGACAAGCATCTCTAATTATTCCTACAATACCATTGGCTCATATAGCAGGACCCTGTACAAAACTCTACAGTAGACCTACTCTACAGTCATAATCTCTTTCCATGGTTCCCTCCAACTTCATCTTCTTGTTTGCTTTATCCAAGTACCCCTGCCACATGTAAAAGTACCAATGGATGTGACTCCAAGTTCTAATAGGTAAATCTGAAACCTAATATATTAGTATCAAAATTTAAAAAAAAAAAATTGAAACATAAAGCTCAACATTCTATGGACATCAACTGATGTTGTCAATTTAAGAGCTCAGAAGAGGTTGAAATTAAGAGAGTTCAAAACTTTGAATTGACCCTAAAAACATTACAGAAGTTTCACCTTAGCTCAATTTATAAGAACTTAAATTGTCAATGCTAAATAGGACCTATTGTTAGAAGAAAACTATTGATGGCCATTTATGTTATTTTCCACAGATTCAAAATAAACTCGGAAAAACATTAAGTAATCAAATTTTGTAGATAAGAAGAAAATTACTTGCAGTATACCAGCAGCAGCAAACTTGTCATTAATTGTCTTCGACATAACTTGAGGCAGATTCAAATTCTTTAATAGCAATTCCACAATCTGTCAACACTCTGAATTGTGAGATTCTGTAATTTCTATAGTTAATGCTAATGCAGAAGACTTATCATAAAGTGGCATATGCATAACAAAAATAATGGCTAAACATAGTGTTTGGCAGTTTCGTCTGAAAAGCAATTGTCATTGGCATTTCTTACAACTACACATAGCAAGACATGAGATGGAAACAAAATTAAGCTTATTTAATAGTCGAGTTGTAGACATCCACTTAATAAAACTTCCAATAAGTAAGACAGCCATTGATCAATTAATGACTTATACCACGCTCCCTGTTCTTCATGTCTAAACTTATTTGAAGTGACAAAATGTTGAAACTTTCGAAATCTTTTGCGTATAGTTTTATAGACACACCTTTGATGTAAAGCCCTCGTCCCAATATGTATACTTTAAACCTTTAAGTTTTCCGGTATTGCATAGCTCATCAATAAAAAGCTTAACTTGTGCACCCTAATCAAACAAAAAATAAAAAACATAATTAGATAACGAAGCGAATGTGAGATAACCTTGAAAATTCATGACATGAAAACTCACATCAGTAGTAGTTCGATTTTTGTTAAAAGGATAGCCCACAATGAAACCCTCTAGATTATGTTCAGAGATCTATAGAATAAGAGATGAATTAGAGACTGAAGACAGCTCAAAATTTCAACAATACCATACTATATAAATTTTGAGATACAAGCATATGCATAATGCTGTGCCAACTATTGGTAGGTGCAACAAAACACAATTGTGATATAAATGTTTAATAAAAATATACGCTTCACATATAAATTAAACTCACAAAAGGAAAAAAACTATGAGAGAGCGGAATATAAAGCAAACACAAACTTACCAGAGTTTGAAACCTATCTGCCATTTTACCAATATTATGTTTCTTCCTAAGCAAAACACTGCGGTGTTGACAGAAACTCACATTACACATGTATAAACATAAACCATTGAAAACTCAATCATAAACACTAAATCATCTAGTTTCAGTCACAAAATACCAAGTCTAGTTATTGAAAGAGTTGCTTAATAAACCAAAAGGATCAAACAAGGAACCAAATTTTCAACTTTCAGTTCACAGTTCACAGTTCAATGATTATACAATAAAATTGTTAGGAAAAAAAACTTATACTAATTATCAAATTGTGTTATTTGAATTAGTGTATTCATCTTAAAGCACTTTGCCAAGCATAACCAAGTACATAAATATAATCATATTCATGAAAGATATGGTACCTTAAAGGCGACGCCTTCTCATTTTTAGGGTCTGAAATAGCTAAGCCAATATATTTATCACCAACATCCAAACCCAGCAATCGACCTCGTTCTGTAACTTTCCTCTTAAGCAATTCATCGAACAAGTTCAAGGGCTTCACGCACTTCATCTACCAGTCAATTCATGGAGTCAAGTATTCAACATTTATTCGACTTTTTAAACATAGGTACATAGAGGTAATTAAAAAATGTTAAGTGGTATTTATGCCTGGCAAATTTTTATTTTATTTATTTATTTATTTATTTTCAGTTTTTAATATGTGCATAGGACTCTAAAATAAAATAGCAAGACTTGACTAAACTCAAAAGCAAATGAAAAAAAAAAAAAATGGAAACAATTTACCAGTGGCGCACAGAGAGAGAGAGAGAGAGAGAGAGAGAGAGAGAGAGAGAGAGATAGATAGAGAGAGAGAGAGAGCGGTGGCAGATTAAAGAGACGACCGGCGGCAACAGCAAGATGGAAAGAAGAGGTTGCGGCGGTGGGCGGTGGGTTTGTTGTGTGATGGCTGAGTTTGTGGGTATTAGGGTCTGGGTGAGAAAATTTATTGTTATTTATAGGGTAAATTGCAGTGAACACCTTGATGTTTAATCAAATTGTAGGTAGACTTTTATCTAAATTACAGATAAATACTCTTGACTTAACGTTGACCGTTAATGTTAACTGAGATCTTTGTGCTATAAGGGTATAAAGTCTTTTACCCTTAAAAGAATATAGAGAGCTTCTCTTTATAATTCACAAATTATCTATTTATACTCCGATTTAATTTTTTTTATTAATGATAATTTTAACCTGAACTAAAATTACTAATTAAGACAAAAAAAATTTAAAGACACTCCAAACTAATTAAATTATTTAAAAAATAAATTCTCTCTCATAAATTATTAGATTAAATATTACATATTAAACTATCTCTCATAAATCTATCATTACTATATTAAACACTCTCTCATAATTACTACTATCTCTCCATTTTAAAAAATATATATATATATATCTTATCTCCATACTTAATTTCTTGATTAATAGTTAAGGAAAAAAAAGCTTATGAATATTTTTGGTTTTTTACTAATAGTAATATATATATTAAAAAGTCGATTTTAAAAAAACAGATATATGAAAATTTGATTTGTTTCAACTAGATTTGATTAAACTCATAATTTCTAAGACTAATGAAAGAATTAAAAACAAGGTACTTGTTTTTTGAGTTTTTTATAAAAAAAAATATACATGCATGCGATTCCTAAAAATCTACCTTGTTCATAAGTTTGTTTTTTTATTATTATTATTATATATATATATATATATATTTAACCGTTAGTCTTGCTTAAGAATGAATGGAAATAGAAAATTAGAGACATGTATTGGAGGAGGAAGAGTTTAATATGATATTTAAAAATTTAGGAGAGAGTGTTTAATATGTAGTATTTAATCTAATGGTTTATGAGAGATAATTTCTTTTTTTTTAATAATTTAATTAAAAAAAGATTACTCCTCGGATGAATCCAAATTCTACGATGGTTTGTCCTAACTTTTATTAAAATAAAATAGAATGTCTTTAGAAATTTATTTTTTTTGAATGAAGTGTCTTTAGAATAGGAGTGTTAAAAGATAAAAAGGATAATCTTGGAATAAAAGGAAATGTCTTTAGAATTTTTTAAAATTTAAATTTTGTGAATAAGGTGTCTTTAGAAAAAAAAATGTAAAAAGAAAAAATTGGATTGTCAAAAGAAGCTCTCAAGAATATAAAGCAATAAAAGTATTTGAAAAAAAAAAACAAAAAACAAAAAACAAAATTTTGTTTTTCAAGAACAACATCAAAAGTAAACCATGAATCTCCCAATTCAATCCTAGCAAACAACAACTCCCAAGAATCTCAATCCACTCAAAACCCCAAAAACAAGCCATCATCACCATCTTCTTCTTTATTACCAAGGCAAAAACTTAAAGAAAAAAAAATCAATAAAAAAATTAAGAAAAGAAGAAAAAAAAATGGTAGGAGGTCGCAGATCTACAATTAATGGAGATCAACAGAGATTTGCGATCTCCATTAACAAATATCTAATCTTCTTAACAGAGATCGTTAGTGGAGATCTCCCGGTAGACTTTATTTGCTGCAAGTTAACTAGCCCTCTGAGCGTCGTCATAGTGGCCGTATCCGACTCCGGTCTAGTCTGTTGCTTCGTAGCCGTCGCCACCCATGGGCTCTCACTCCACATCACCTTCTTCAAATGCATCTCCTCTCTATTTTCTTTCTCTGTAATTTTGAAAGTTGTTTATTGTTTTGTTTAATGACAATTTTTGTTCAATATTGTTTGGTCAATTATTGCTGTCTAATGGAGATCAGTGACTTTCATTATTGGAGATTAGATTTTGCCAATCTCTATCACCATTAAGGATTTGGACCATCTACTGATTTAATCTTTTTCCTGACCTTTTTAAAACATGTGATTTGTTGTTTATTAAGTTATTGTGAAAACCAATCACATCTTAACTACCAATTCATTACAATACTTATGTTGTCATGACTCATGAGGGTCCCAATTCCTCCATTAAATGGAGATTTCGCTGATCTCCATGTCATTTATTTATTTATTTTAATATTTGTTTTGTTTTAATTAGCTTTTAATATTTAATTTGAAATTAAAATCCTATCAAACAAATAAAAATATTATAAAAAAAAATTAAAAATAAATGATCAAATAAATTTATGAGAGGTAATTTGGACATTTTGACTAGTCAACTGTTTATTCTAATGGTCAATCACTAGGTCAAAGGTACTTATCTGTAATTTAAGTAAAAGTGTGATCTACCTGCAATTTGAGTAAACGTCAGGGTGCTCTAATGCAATTTGCCCTTATTTATATACTCTTGGGTTTCGATTCGGATTCAGGTCTGAATACCCAAAACTAAACTAGTAATCGAATTTTTGGATTTTTACTTGTATAAACAGTACGTGAACCTACCCTTGCCAAAAAATCGACCTAATTTCTTTTGGGTTGGGTTGGGTTATGCTATTTTGCCCATCCCTGGGCTTCATGGGTTTTCTTTTGGCTAATTTTATGAACATCCCTAAGGTTTGACAATATTACATAAATATTGCAGTTTTGGATATATCAGCAGAAAACATACCCAACATTTGATAAATGTTACACGAACATCCTTTACTATTAATTGGGATCAGTTAACTGCTAACGGTTCATGGTTAAAGGTGCAAAAAGTCTAAAATACCTTTATTTTTATTTTTGAAAATAAAAAATATTAAATTAGTCTTTTAAAAATATTAAATGTTGGAGCCTGGAGGCACCTTCACCAAACATCTGAAATTCTGGAAAATAAAAAATAAAAAAAATAAAAACAAAAACAAAATTCTACATCTCAAAATTTGGAAAAAAAAAAAAAAAAAACCATCATGTTAGTCCTTCTCATCATCTTCATCTTCTTCAATTCATTATCTTCATACAACAAATTTCATATACAATAACAAAACAAAAATTAAAGTTATGATGAATTGAAATTTAATAGAATATAACATCTAAATTATATAAACCTTAAATTCATATATAAAATATAATTAGGCAAAAAGATAAAAAGTTTAGAATTTTGTTTTTCCTTATATATATATATATTAAATTATATAAATACCAAGTCAAGTCGGGGTGAGTTGCAGCACAGTGGTTTGACCAAAACTCGACTCGGTTATAAACCGGACAACAACGTTTGACCCATACCTGACCCGACTCCCGTTTTAAGTTCTCCAAACTTGCCGTGAGCTCGTTGGTTTGGGGCGGGTCAGTGATTTTTGTCATCCCTACTTAGCAGCATTTTATTGATTGGGTTCAACAATTATAGGAACATGAGTAATGCTAGAGATCCCACTTACAATCCCACATTTTCCAACAGCTAAGGTATCATTTGGTGAGTGGATACACATTTAAACTCACCGATTAATATGTATCCACTCACTAAATGACACCTCAACTACCACATGTGTTGGGATGGAAATGGTGGAGTTCATTTTTGCTCACCCCTCTTAACTAGGGGTGAGCATTAACCCCCACCCCCCAACACCCAATAGCTGACATGTGTCCCAAACTTAACCAAAGGTTAACACCTTTAACTCTTAATTCTATTCAACCATTTTTACCCTTTGTGTTTGTAAAAGTAACAAAAAAGAAAACTTTTATAAGACAAGTTTGCATCTTCCTCTTCATCTCCGTCTCCGTCTTCTCCTTTTTGGTTTCGTCTCCAAAAACCACCAATTGGGTTCTCTTCTTCTTGTTCTTCATCGTCCTTAGGTTCAAATCAGGCGTCGATTTTGGATTCGCCATAGATGATTAAAGAGGAAGAGTCAGGGAAGCTGCATATTTCGGTGGCGACAATGAGCATTGCTGGCATGACGATGACGCCAAGAGAGTCGAGAAGAGAAGAGATTGAACAAGAGGGAGAACAATCACACTCTGTTTATTGTCGATTTTCAGTGAGACCCAAAACAACTAATGTTTAAATTTTTTGATCTTTCTACAAATTCCCATGAAATTAAAATGTTAGGTTTGATTAATTTGATTGATTGATCTTCATTGGTTTTTGATTGATTTGTGAAGTTAGTTAGCTTTTATTAATTGTTTGTAAGGTGGAAAATATACTGTAAATCAATAGAAAGTAGTTTTTTTTTTTTTTGGTTCTTTGAAGGGAAATTTAGTATAATAATGTTTTTTGAAGATCTACAAATATGGAGATTACTATAAATTCCCATAAATTGCAGTATCCCATAGTGTTTAATTAACAATTGTTGGAACTACTTCCAACTAAATTAAAAATGTGCTTTTTTTTTCTTCGGTGCATTCACACATTATCTTCAGCCAATTAAACCATAGCTCGATTAAGTGCACTAGTAATAGAAACCTTCATGAACTAGTAATAGAAACCTTGTCATTCAAAAAATGTGTAAAACAAAGTTGTTGGTTATAAGGAGCTAGGTAGAAGAGATATGGTAGAAGGCCTTCTTGAAATTCATGAGATCATTGTTGCTTTGCTTATGCAATGGAGTGAATTAGGGAGCCTTGTTTTTGCCAAACGTAGATATACCTTATGACCTTTTTGCTAGTGTTGTTATGAGAGTTTGCATTTGTTTGTGCTTGATTAAGTACACTGTAACAAGTACAAACAAAAATCTGCATAAAAAACCAAGAGTAATATATACTTGATTAACTAAACAATTGGACCAAAGTAGAAATACATTGGATGAAGCTCGACATCAAATTTTTTTTTTTTTTTGAAAACTAAAAGCAAACTTCATTAATCAACAGAAAAATTATTAGAATGAAAATCCTTATTGGTCAACATTAACAAGCAATCTGGACTAGAAGAGCTCCAAATAATTGAGCTAACAAGACTAACAACAAATTTAGCTGTAACATTTGCTACACTATTACAATCTCTGAAAATATGAATTTGATTCAACAATAGTATGCCAACTTATGTTCATTACAAAGTTTGAAACAAACAAAACTCTATTGAACTAAGAGCACAGAAGAATTATGTGGTTGTAACTACTTAATATGTTCTTTGTCTTGAAAAACTCAGTTGATGAGCCTGTCATTAAGGTCTTAGTCCCTATCAATTTGTGATAAAAATAATTATTAGTTAATTTTTCAAATAAATAAAAATTGCAATGGAACTTATATAAGAAATAAAGAAAACAAACCTGTGAATATAAGTAATGGTAAGCCAATGGTAAGCCAATGAATATTCAATTTGATACTCAAGAGTATGGTAAAGAATTCTTTGTCCACCAGGAACATTTGGAAATCCATTAGGATAATGTGTATATGGGTGGTTTTGTTAAGGAATATTGCCTTCACTCCCGTGAATAGCCGGAAATCCATTAACATAATGTGTACTCGAATGGTTTTGATAAAGAATGCCTTGACTGCCAGAAATAATTTGAAATATGTTAGAATAATGTGTACTCATGTAGTTTTGATTTGTTTGTCCAAATGATCCCTAAATATTAATACAATATGAACATTTGTAATATATTTCAACTTTGAAAGTTCATTATGAATAATTGCAAAAAAATAAAAAATAAAAAAAAAATACAAAAACAAAGTGATCTGAATATATGGATATAAATTTGATGAGCCCCAAACCTCATCTCCATGTGATTTTTTTTTAAGCTCATCGACAGGTGATTGTTTTTGAAGAGCATCTACAGATAGAGTTGGTTCCTCATAATATGTTAAAGGTAGTAAATAAAAGTTATAAAAACATAATAAACAACTATAAAATAAACAATCAAACAAGATAAATTAACTATATATATATATAGACCAACAGATACCCTTTCTTTTAGATAACACTTTCTTATTTGTGTGCTTAGCTTCCAATGAATTTTTCATTCTGCCCTTACCTCGGCCTATAGACTTCTGAAATTTTGGTCACATAACCTCATATTTTCACCATCGTCATTCTCGTGATTGTGAGAATTTATATCATCATTTGTTCCAACATGTCGTTGTTCAGAATTTTTAAGACCTTCCACTTTTTCCTCCAATTTCAACAATTCTGACTTTATAAAAGTGTATGATTGGTCATTCATTGCACCATTTACTATCATTCTTTGTGCAATATGAGATAATTCATTATATTGAACCATGGAAGATGAGTCCAAATTACTTTTAAGTACTTCCATATCTATATCAGAATCAAGCCCATATGTAACACCATTGCTCCAACTCTTTAAATAATACTTGGATGGTAAACTTGAAAGTTCTAACTCACGAAATAATTTCAATGCATGTGCACAAAGGATACCATCAAATTCAAACTTTATACAACTACAACTTACTGACTAAATAGAAGGGATATAAATGACTGACCATTTTATTTCTCAAGTCTCTAAATTTCTTGTTACTAATTCCACAACTTTATATCTACGTGTTTTCTCATCATCATTTTAAAATTCCAACCTCCAATCTACGAGTTTCTTTAACTCATCTTGGAAATAATGAAATATCTTCCTTGTATACGACTTTGATGCTTCATCCTCCATATTCCAAGCACAAAATAAGTTGGCTTTGTTTGCATGGTGGCGGTTTCCACAAGCCTTTTCTTTTCTCTTCGATCTGCTACAACTTTGTCATATTACACAACAGACTCACAAAGAATAAGTGTAAAAAAAAACCTTTTCAAAAACTTATTTATGCTTTCACTTCGTAATGATGTTGTCATACCTGCATAAAAGTGAGACTAAGCCTTTGCCCATTTTTTACACAATTTATATAAACCTTCCAGCCAAATATTTTCCCTCAATCCTTAGTCATCAAGTAAAATTTGCCAATCTGATTCAAATTCTTCAACATTTTCTAGGTAGTATACACATTTTTTGAAATCTATTACGAATGTTTAAACTCACTAAAGACATGACTCAACCTCTGTACATCATTATGAAATATATGCCATAAGCAAAGTCAGTAATAAGATTAGGTAACAACATATTTTCCATTTTTGTTAATTTTGATCTCCAGCATTGCCTCACATTCAAATCTTATTTTTTTTTCGTGGAGTTGCTTTACTGTAAGAACCTTAACAAGAGCAAGTAAATAGTCTTTTTCGTACCACACCCTGACTGTTTCTATTTAGTCTCTGTTTTTTCACACTAAAACCAACACTTCTAGCATTTGAGTTGTAATATTAATATGCATCATTATCAAAAGTCATACCAATTACTAGACTCTTGCATATCCTTACTTCATTGGTATATCTTCCTTCTTCCTCACCATCATCTAAAACATTAAAAATCCAAAATCAGAATCTAAGTGCATATCATCATTTCATTCTTCAATGTTGTTTGAGCATTGAGTATTAATTTCATCTTCGAGAAGGGGTTGTTCTGAGGGTTTTGGTTTTGGTTGGAATTTTTATGATTCATTTGATGATTCATGGGATTTTGGAAGTTCTGGTTGTAGTTTATAAAGGCTACTTGATATGAAGACCCTGAAGCAAACAGGTTCCCAACTTGGCAATCTACACTCAAATGCGGACCTGTACACAAATCACAGCTCATTGCATTGACATGGCTTGTATTTGCTCCTATCTTGTTTACTTGCTTTGTGTGCACTTCAATCTGTGCCTTCATGCTTGTAGCTTAATCTACTTCAATCAAACCCTCGAGTTTTCTTCTGTAACTGCCTCTTATTTGCCCAATGGTTGTTGTTGATTACTGTTTCTTCTAATAGATTATATGTTGCGTCCATTGACTTGTTCATGAGGGAACCTCCAGCAGTAGCATTAAATAAATTTGTTGTAGAAATTGTGATTCCTTGATAGAATGATGCTCAATTTGCCACTTCGGCATTCCATTGTGAAGACACTTTCTAATGAGCTCCTTAAATCTTTCCTACACTTTGTATAAACTCTCATTGTCAAATTGTGAGAATGAAGTGATTTCATTTTTGAGTGGGTGGCTTTCTCTAGTGGAAAGTACTTGTTCAGAAAATTCTGTGCCAATTTGACTAGCACCAAAAGCTACTCGCAATCGTACGAGGCCGGTGGTGTAGTACAATGATAAGTATAAAATATCGTTCCCTTGAGGATTGGTTGATGAGTACCAAAATTGATTAACCTAATTACTATTTTGACAATCGAAATATGGTGAGGATAATTATACTACTCAAATTAATCGAAGCTAAGATTAAAGTAATTAACAAAACACAATTAACAACAAGCAAACACACAAACAAAAGGTTGTAACTTATATGAGATGAATAACTAAGGCTTTTGAATCCACCTACCCAATTACCAATAATTTATAGACTCACTATTAGGATAAATTATGCAAGTGTGAATGTAGACCCATGTACCCTTAATTAGTCTCTAACCTTTTTCAAGTGATAAAGACAATATTCATGTCCACCAAATTATAAATGGGGCAGGGCAGGGTACAACGGGGAGTGATTTCCCCATCCCCACCCATTTACCCCATTTATAATTTTTTTTATTAAAATAAATATATAACCAGTGAATATGATATAATATATAAAATAGTAAATAATTTGATATAATATAGAAAGTAGTAAATAATTCCAAGAAACTATTAAAAAACATCTCATAAACATAATTCTCACAAGTAAATTCAATCATTTTCAAACATAAACATAAAGTATGTAGTCAAAATATTTGAAAATCGTAACGCTAATCATCTAATAGTTGTATTTATTTCACTAGTTCTCTCTTCTTTAGTTTGTTTCCACCACATGTTTTTGTATGTTTACATAATTTTCTCTTGAAAACACCAGTATTGAGTCTTCACTTCAAAGTGCATCTGTAGACATATTTATGCTTACCTGAAGTAGTGATAAACGAATTAAATTTAATTAGAGAGTTGAGAATTATTAAAGTAATAAACTTGAAAAAAAAAACCATTGTAATTAAACGTTTAATTTTAGAAGTTATTTGAGAAAGAAACTTACTGCATGTCCTCTTGTGTTTGAGGTTGAAGCTTGATCGGTGAACTTCGAGTTGTTTGAGGATTAGAGACTTAAAGTTGAAGTTAGCGGCTATGGTTTTTTTAATAGTATTTTGGTTTGTCACTTTATGTTAAGTAACAGTGAAGAGATGTAAAGTTATGGTTAATGTGTGTATATATATGTTTATTTTCTTTGAAACTACGTAGTTTAACTAAATATTATTTTAAGCAAGGAAGGGCGGGGTGGGGAGTATAAAACCCATCCCCGCCTTATATCAATTGGGGTTAGACTATTTATCCCTATCCCTGTACCATCCCCGCCCCATCCCTACCAAATTGAAACCCATCCTCACCTCAAAAGTGCAGATCCCCATGAGGAATTTTGCCATCCCTATATATACATTATTATAATAATAAGGGTAATTATCCTGGTGGCCATCAATTTATACCACCACTATTAGGGGTGGGCACTAAGTTTAGAACCGAACCGAATCGAATCGAATCAAACCAAAAAAAGGTGTTCGGTTTGGTTCGGTTCGTAGAATGAATTCGGTTTAAACTAGTTTAAAAAGTTGAAAACTAAAAAGTTTTTGGTTCAAACCAGTTTGAACCGAATAAACCACCTTATATAAATAATAAAAAAACCCTAATATTTTCTACTTCTTTCTCTTAGCCTACGCATGTTCTCTGAGTCTCTAACTTCTCTCCTCTGCCTCACTGTTCAACATCGATCTGCTCGTCTTCTACACAACATCGATCGACTCTCTTCTGCTCAACATCGATCTGCTCGTCTCAACTCTGTTCCTCAACATCCGATTCTGATCTGCTCGTCCAAGGTTTACCACGTTCTCTTCTTCTTTTTCTAATTTTCTTCTTGTCTTCTCGTCCGATCTGCTATTCTTCATCTCCAGCCAAAGCTTCACACCAAGACAAACCTGTCTTCTCGTCCAATGTGTTCTTCTTAAGCTCTCCCGATCTACTTCAAAGGTTGATTTCTTTCTTTCTTTGAGTTAGCTTTTCTTTCTTGATTTGGGGTGTTCCTGGGTTGGTGTGTTGCGGTTTGTGTTTGTGAAAATAGCAGAAATTGTTGATTTTTCCTATGTTTTAAGGATATCTATGAAATACATTCTAGTGCTTCTTCTTAAGTACACAGTTTGGTTAATCAATCAAAGCATTACAAGTTTCTTTGCCTTACTGGGGAGGGGAATTATAAAATTACTTGTTTCATTTTTCGTTACAGGTGATTAATATGATTAATTTCAGACCAAGATTCAGTTCGATTATTGGCTGTTGAGAGTTGTGATGGAGCTCTAGGAAAGTTCTTGGAACCCCAAGATTGTGTGGCACATATTCTCCCTGCTATAGTTAATTTCTTGCAGGTAACGATATCTTAATAATATTTTTGAATTAATCATAAACTTTTATTAATTTTTTATCTTTATCAAAATCTCCATTCCTTGAAATGTAAAGTTTGACATTTAATTGTGATCTCATGAGGTCTGTTTCATGATCTTCTTTGAACACTGTGCTAGGCATGTTTTATTCAAGATAAGTGATTCTTTAGGACTATAACCGCTGTAAATGTTGTTAGAAGTCTTAATGCACATTCAGTTAAAAACAATTGATATTTTGGATAAGAAAACTATACATCAATATTAGCTTCTGTCATTTTTGGAGATATTTGGTTGAACTGATAAGCGTTGCAGCCTTGCAGCCTTCTATCGATGATGATAGCCTTGCAGCCTTCTAATATGCAGAGTTTGGATTTTGAATGTAATTTTGATTTGTAGTTTGGGTTTGGATTGCAATTTTGATTTGGAGTTTGGATTTGGATTGCAATTTTGATTTGGATTTTGGATTTGTGATTTAGAGTTTTTATCTTTGAAAATTGATTTGGAGTTTTGATTTGGATCTTTGATTTGTTATTTTTTTTAATGAATTATAAATTGAATATTATTAGTTAGGTTTGATTTGAGTTTTTTTTTGGGCTTGGGCTATTAAAATTTTAAAGTTTATGAAATTTTGGTCTAAATTAGAATCCAACAACCCATCAAATTTTAAAAAATTAATAAAGACTCATTAAGCCCATAAGACCCATTAGGTCCAAAACCGAAATGAACCGAACTGATTTAAATCAGTTCAGTTTGGTTACCATTTCTCATTCGATTTAAACTGGTTTAATTTTGGATGAACCAAAATATTTTCAGTTTAATTCGGTTTTGCCCAAAACCGAACCGAACCGAACCGAACTGAACTGAACCGTGCTCACCCCTAACCACTATCAAAATGGCTATCAGATAGGGAATTGGTTACAAAATGACAATTTTTGGCAAACACTGTTACACTAATGGACCATTCCATCCACCGAATGACATTTTGGTAAATAAGGGGATGACTGAATTTACTTTAGATATTTTTTGAAAATCAATTTTTTCTTTTGCTTTTTGAAACAAATAATTATATTTAGTGTGTGTATATACATATAGCATATCTTACACACACACACACATATATATATATATATATATATCTTTTCAATTTATCTCAAATGTTTGTAGCCATAATCTTCTAAAAAAAGAAATATATATATATATACATATATATATATATATAAAATTTATTTTCAACTTATCTCAAATATATTTTTTAGAATTTTTATATTTTGTAGCCTTAAATCTTTTAAAATATATATATATATATATATATATACATATATGTTTGAGATGTGCTATACGTATATACACATACTAAATATAATTATCTGTTTCAAAAAAAAAAAAAAATTGATTTCCAAAAAATACCTAAAATAAATTAATGTCATCCATTTTTTTACCAAAATACCACTCATTGGATGGAATTGAATGGAAATGGATGGAAATGGATGGAATGACCATTAGTGTAACAATGTTTGCTAAAAATGGTTATTTTGAAACCAATTCGTCATCTGGTGTCCATTTTAATAGTAGTGGCATAATATGATGGATACTAAGGTAATTACACCTAATAATAATCACGTGCGAGATCGCACGTATTTGTTTGTGCCTGATTTGGTAATGTTACATAGTGTTTTGAGAGACTTTATAACTTTATAGAGTAAACTCTTAAATGTTATATAGTTGAATATTATACGGAAAAAAAAAAAAAAAAATTCGGTTTCTTCTCTAGTCAGATTGGTACCCAAAAAAAATATATTCATGGTCGAAGTTACGGTTTGAAAATTGTGTTTGGACTTTAGATGCAACAAGCAAAGGGAGATTTACTATTTTAAAATTGTAGGGATATTAACAACTTTGTCCCTAAATTGTCGGTAAATTTTACCTTTTTATTTGACATTGATATATTAACTTCTTTTATCCTTAACTTTTCAAAAACGCATCGAAATAGTCATTCCTTTAGTTAGAGATAACGAATCCAGAAGAAATGACATCTTTCATGCGGCAAACCTTTCATAGTTACAAGTGACTTTTGATTTAAGTTAAAATTGAAAAAAAAAAAAAATATTAAAAATAAAACAAAAAATATTGACAAAAGGGAAATAGCCAATAGGTGAAAATAGCCAAAACAAAATAGCTATCCCAGTTAAATTTTTCTTATTCTCTCTCTCTCTAAAAAAATGTTTATTTATTTTTTTTCAATGGAGGTCCTGATACAGTTTGTCCATTGTTGGAGATTGGAAGTCTGTGCACATACCTCATATAGACGCAAACCTTATGGAGGTACCAGGCAGACCTCCATTAGATCCAACAGATATGTAATGGAGGCGTATGCAAAAACCTCCAACAATGGAGGTCTATGGTATAAAAAGAAAAAAATTTGTTGTGTATTCTATTATTTTTTTTTGCGTGTTTACTCCAAATTTTGGATTATAAATACTAAGAATTTTTCTTCTTTAGTGTATAATTAAAAAAAGATTGGATTACACACGTCCAAGAGAAAGAAAAAAAAGAGAGAGAAGAGGTTGATATTTAATAAAACTCTAATTATTTTGTTGATGATATAATATACGGATTTGGATCATCTCTTCACCTTGTCCTCAACTTCATAATCTATTACCATATGTATAATATAACAAATTGATGGTCGGGATTATTTGTATTAATTTTTACATCCTTACTCTTACAAAGATAGAATTAATCAAGACCATTGATTTATGTGAGAACAAGGTGATGTTACGAGGGAATCCATTATACACACACAAAAAAGAATATGATGGTAATAAAAATCTAAAAAGGAAATTATACACTCGTACCAATTTTTTTTGGCGTGTGTAATCCAATACACGCTAAAAACTAATTTTGTTTTAGAGCAAGTTGCACAAAACTCCCCTGAGATTTGCCATTTTACACCTAGAAGCAACTTTATCGAAAATTGGGACTCACTTCCCCCGTCATTAGTGGTTGACTGTTGAATTAAACAGTTGACCACATCAAAATGCCAAAAGACTTAAATGCCCATATTGTTACCCAATTTAATAAAATTAAAATTTAAAAGAGTAAATTAAACAAAGACAAATTAAATAAAAATTAGATGGATCTCCGCCATCCATTTTTTAAATGGACAATTAAGATCAAATTTTGATTAGAAAAAATAAAAAATTGATAAAAGAAGGAGAAAATTAAAACACAATTTTTTTAAAAAAAAGAATTTGAAAAAAAAGAGAGGAATATAATCACAAATTTTAAAATACAAAATTAAAAATCAATGTAATTTTAAATTGAAAGAATTAGAGATGAATGAGATTCGGTGAAAAACAGAAAGTCAACTTCATCACACATCTTTGATTCTTCATCCAACAAAACCCATAACCAACACATCTCTCAACCAGATCTTCATCTTCATCAACTATCCACAAACATCAAATCAATTAAAGAAAAAAAAAGCGTTTAAAAACCTGGACATACAGCTGTGTTTTTTGTTCATCCAAACCCAACACAAACACAAAACATTTTCCAAACTCATTGTGAGTAATAATTGCATCAGGCAACATCAGATGATAAAGAAATAAAAATTGAATAGCCTTTTTTTATTTTATTTTTTATTTTTTTTTTAATTTTTTACCATTTCGATTTTGTCAGATGGAGAAGATTTTTTTATTTTTTTTTTCACTTTGATTTTGATTTTTTTTTTCTTCTTTTTGGATTGATTTATGGTTTTTTGTTCTTTGGATGGACTAAAGATGAATATGTTTTGTGTTTAGATTCTTAAAAGTTGAGTTGAGAGAAAAAATGGAGCTTGACAATCTTCAAGTTGTTTCTTTTTTGGTAAAAGAAAAATGAAATAAAGAAACAAAAATGCAAGCTTTTTTTTTTTTTTTTTTAATCAAATTTTATCTCAACCATCCATCTCAAAGATGGATGTTGGAGAACTTATTTTTTAAATTTATGATTTTATTAAACCGTATTGTCAGGAGAGGTGAATGTCAATTTTTGATAAAGTTACTACTTATATAAAAGGGTAAACCATAAGAGAGTTTGGTGCAATTTGCTCTTTGTATAAATCACAAACTTCAATAGTTGGGATTTTTTTTTGGTGTCATGTCCGAGCCAGTTAGCGCGCATCTCGACTAATCCCACGAGGCCCTGAATTTAATATCCTGATAAACCTCCAGTGGCCTCAAGAGAAACGTGTCTGCTAGGGATCGAACCCAGGACATTCGAATTTACGGCTTGCCTTAATGACCAACGACACCACCCCTTGGGGTTATAGTTGGATTTATAACAAATTTTGTCATTAACACTAGCAGTATTATTATTTTAAGGCCTATATGCTACAGTTTTTAGTTGCATATATTGATGGAACGTCAACAGGTTAATTAGGGGCCGTTTGGTAACGTTTTTGCTTTTTTGGTTTTTGTTTTCTTGTAATCTGATGTTTTCTAAAAATTGATTTTTAGATTTTTTGGATTTGAAAACGCGTTTGGTAGCCATTATTTAGTGGTCTATATTTTTTATTTACAAGTAGTACCTTTTACGAACTCTTTAATAAGGTTGACCTATCTAATTCTTCTTGTGTTCTTTTGATTATCGTTTGTTCCTTTATTCTAAGACTCTGACGAAACTGTAAGCTTTATGCGTATATAAAAATAGAATCCCGTATTGTATGCATAAGTATGAATAAACGTGTATCTAGAAATGCATCGGAAAACATCCAAGTTATAGAGAGTCTTCTACTCTCTACTCACCTTTCTTCAGATTGCCTAATGGGGAAGAGGTTACTTTATTCTAAATCACTGTGTGATACATGAGTAAGAGTAAGGACCCCCTATATTTACCGTTACTTATGTGAATCCTAATCCATAGAGGATTCACATTTCTAACGGGAGGCAAACGGAATACCAAGCCTACACATATATAATAGCCCATCACATATAGATAATGTAGCTAAGGTGCACCAAACCCAACAATATTGATCACATTAGTAATAGGTTCAATCTGGTCAACTCTCTCTTACTTAAACATTCCAATCAATTTGGTTTTCATAAAGTCAAAATATAATGTCTTATGTTGCTCACAATTTTTTATACAAATTTACATTCTCCCACTTGAGCTACATAGACATTATCATTTTAGATTTAAAAATTCATTTTAGAAAATGACACTCTGAATTGACAAACAATTATACGTGACCATACAGAATGTTTAAGAGAGTAACACCTTATAACCTTCCCTTAAGTCGAATAGAACCATAAGTATCTAACTACATAGATCATTACATATTTAATCAACATAAGACAACATGCAATCAAAATACCCTCAGTTCTATCTACTCGGGTAATAATGGTACGCATGTGTGGTATGGAAAATTACATGCCAATATGACCATCATGCCTATTTCCATATAGGACCACCTTCATTTCAAACGAAGCATCTTAAGGCTAGAAACTTAGTATCTTAAGCATTTTACACTCATTGGCCAAACCTACAAACCATGAGTTATTCCTCCCTTAAGACGGGCAAATCCTTCTGTCTTAAGTATCTTTCACTCACAGGTTAAAAACCTTCATACCTTATGAGTGAATTGCCCCATTAAAGGTAAATATGCTTTAACGCTTTTCCCTTCCATAATCGAACATCTGTGTGCACACAATAATAAATATGGCAAACATCTTATCATGCATATACAATACACTAACAATATTCTCGAGAATATAAAACAAACATGAAAATATAAAACAAACATACATAGAATAAATGCAATTAATCTAATCAAAAATAACCCCCACTAACCAAAAACATCAAAAATATCAATCATCCCATGTAGTATACAACATGCTCCACAAAACCTTCATAGTCAAATATATTCCATAGTTTATTAAGAATTATTTTATCTATGGCTATTAGAAACTTGCAACTCTTAAATCTTATCTCCCACCATAATACCCATATGGTTAAACCTCTAAGATTTCTTAGCATATATAGAGAAGATAAATACAGTGAAATCATCACATAATAAGCCACATATTTTCATTAGTGTCTATTAGACACTTCATCATGATACAAAATCTAAAAATAAATTTCAAGACATCCAGACAATATAAATAACCTTAAGAAGTGTTCAAATACATACATGTGAGCACAAAAATATTATATGAATTTTTTTTCACTATCCAATGATACATGCCAAATTGGTTTGAAATCCACAAAGTCTGCTAATTTACCAATATATATAGTAAGCATACATCAAAATGTCATTTGCAGATAGATACATACATGAAATTTGCATATGAGAACACTCAAATTTACCTTGAGGAATTAAAATTATTTTATCACTATCCAATGATACATGCAAAATTGGTTTGAAATCCACAAAGGCTGCTAATTTACCAATGCATATATAGTAAGCATACATCAAAATATCATTTGGAGATACATACACGAAATTTTCATATGAGAACGCTCAAATTTACCTTGAGGAATTAAAATTATGTAAGTTTATCATATTTACCCATAAGGACTTCAAAAAAGTAAACTCGTTAATCAGATTAACCCCTAAGTGCTCTATTAATATAGTTTCTCAATAGCATTATCAAAAATTAGCTCGCCTGGGAATATATATATATATATATATATATATTATTTATCTCGAAATGCTAGAAAGAAACTCATTACTATCACACAAACGCCAAAATATTGCTCTAACAAGCAAAATGCCAACATAGAGCACCAAGAAGATAAATTTTCTCTCACTGACCCCCCGGTTATGTGTTAAAGGTCGTTTGTGTATGTAAATTTACTTGTCAAAAGATATTTATAAGAACCTCACAAAGCCTTAAATGGTTTGAAAAACACAAGTATGACGGTAAGTAGGGTGTCGTCCATAAGGATCGGGACTAGCAAAGACTAATCGGTGTTTTAGCAATATTAATGCAATAAAAGTAAAATAAATGATTGTAATTTTGAATTGTGAATATTAAAGCAATATAACCTAAAACAAGGAATGCAAAACTAAATGTAATATGAATGGAGTGAGATATATGATATGAGGACTAATGAGTTAATGGACTCGTAAGTGAACATTGGGCAATGCAACAAACTCTCAATTAAACATATTTAATTTAATATAACCAACCTAGGGTATATATTGTCGGTTATTTATCTCTAGCAAGGGGTCAACCTAGGGTGTATAGTGAAGACCTCCCACTAGAGATTAATCCCTCATAAGCAACCAACCTAGGGTGTATAGTGCTAATTGCTCAATTAGGATTCTAGCCATGAATGCTCATCTATCTATTAAAGGCTTAACTTCTTACTAATGTAGCCACTTTAGGGTGTATAGTGATGACTTCCAATTCTCTCACAAGTGGCCAACCTAGGGTGTATAGTGAAGGCCACCCAATTAAGATTAGATGAAGCTAGAGGTTATTTAACCGGATTTTACTTGAAGGGTTAGTTCTTACAAAATCACTAATGTAGCCATCCTATGGTGTATAGTAATGACTTCTAATTCTTTCACAAGTAACCAACCTAGGGTGTATAGTGAAGGCCACCCATTTAAGATTATATTAAGATTATGGTTATTAAGCCGAATTTCACTTGAATGGTGTATTCTTGCGAAAACATTCCGTTCAATAGAGCATTAGACAACCAAATAGGGTGTATACCTAGTTATCTACTCAAGTAGATTCCAAATCAGTCTTGCTAAGAGGGTGTATCCAAGATAAGTCAATATTAGAAATCAATTAACGCAAGAGAATTGAACATATAAGATAGATTTGAATATAGAATAAAGAGTTTATTTACAAATGCCCAACATCCATCAAACTAATCACATTAACCCCTTAGTGGGGATTTAGCTACTTATAGTAAATAAATAATATGAACTAAGAGAAGAGAGATAGAGAAGAGCAATGGTGAGACTTTCTTCTTGAAGCTTGGATTCTAATCTTTTAGTGTTCTTCCTTGAGTAGAGATGGATTGTAAGTGAGAATGGTGGAAATGGTGTGTAGAAATGTGAAGTATGGGTGTGAAATGTGTTTAGATGATTTGGAGAATATTCCTAGATCTAGATGATGTAGGGGAAATGAAAATGTCAGAGTGTGAGATACTTTTTGATCTAATATGAGTTTCTATTTATATAGATTACAAAAATAGGTCAGAAATGCTTAAATGTCGAAATCTGGCTGGTGTGGAGTGCGGGTCAGGGACCCGCACCTACCCACACTTTATCAATTCTTCACAATTTTAGCTTTTGGGTTTTATATATAGTGCGGGTGGAGTGCGGTTGGATGACTCGCACTAATCCGAACTTTATCAAGTCTTTATGATTTTGACTCTCGGGTTTTGTGTAGAGTGCGGGTGGAATGTGGTTGGCTAACCCGCACTATACCCGCACTTTATCTTTTCTTCAAACATTAGCTCCCGAGTTTTGTCAAGAGTGCGGGTAGAGTGCGGTTGGATGACCCACATTGTACCTGCACTTTATCTTTTCTTTAAGATTCAGCTCTCGGGTTCTGTCAAGAGTGCGGGTGGAGTGCAGTTGGCTAACCCGTACTGTACCTGCACTTTATCTTCTCTTCAAATATCATCTCTCGGGTTTTACTAGCAGTGCGGGTGGAGTGCGGTTGGATGACCCGCATTGTACCCGCACTCTTGGAGTTTCTGATGGTTTCTGTCCTTCTTTTTGCATCTTTTGGTCCCTTTTCATCCAAAAGTCCCGAATTCCGCTTCTAACACAAAAAGTGAAATAATGCCTACAACTACTAACAAAGAGCCCATATGAGACGCTAAAACCCAAGAAAACGAGACAAATGATAAGGAAATGAGGGCCGAAATATACAACATTTTTGGCACGATCATTATATCTAATGGAAAAACAAATTTTTTAACAAAGTCATAAAATGCCACTACATTATTAACTAAACACCATTGTCTGGAAACTTGTTTAACTATGTCAATGAAATTTTAAAGTATGCAAATCAACACTCTTTTTCAAGTAAAACCTTCGAGCCATAAATCTGACAACTTTCAACATTTAAGTTGAAAATATTATTTTCTTAAAAAATCATTTTCAATCAATTAGTTTGCAACTATCTGATAACTAAGTCAAAACCCAAACTTCAATGACATCAAAAATTGCAATTCAACAAACATGACATTTATTCAATATAAATATCATAGGACCATAATTTCTTCCTTAAATGCAAGTCTTTTCTTCCTTAAACGCAAGTTTTTAAAATTATATATTCTTAACAACATCATTGTCTCCCCTAAAAGAATGTACAATGCATAGATACAATTATTCTCATAAGTAAAACATGACATATTCTATAAACTATTATTAATAGTTTTTAACCTTTATAGTCCTTTTCTTATATTTTATGAGATTACTTTTGATACAATCAATCAAAAACTCAAAACCGAGAATTTAAAATGCCCTACGAATCAATTCTCTCCATTCTACCTTTTGGTCATGTGATTAAAATGATTGTATTTAAGCTACAAGAATAATTATCAATCTAATTATAAAACCCAAAGGTAAAACTTATAATACTTGAAGAGTTCGAATATCCATAAAGATTATTATTTACAAAAATCACCATATAATTCACTAGGTGAAAATCATAAGCAAGAATGTATTATCTTAAATAAATTTTAAGATATTACTTTAAATTCTCGGTTTTATTATGAAAATTGTACTATGTATTACAGGACTAAAAATCGGAAATCTCATCCAATAAAACTTTTAGGGTTTAAAGATAACCTAAATGTTACCTTGAATTCATTTGAATTCAAATAAAACTTCTAACCTACTTGGTCCTTATTAAATACCGAGTTCCTTGGAAGAATTTATAATATAAAATGTATCACAATAAATAACCCATTATGTGCTTAATTGATAATCAATCAAATAAAACTTTGACAATACAATCACGATTAAATTGTCTTAAGCTAACCTTGGGAGGTGGGGGTGGGGGTGGGGGTTGAATCGGTTTTGACGCCTTTTTCAATCCCTTGAAATAAACAAAAGTTTGTTCCTCTAGATAGCTTATATAACATAGCCTATGAACACATGTGGAGGGGATACCAAAGATGTAGATATTATGAAATACTTGTATTCAATATATATGTCTCAATAGTACAAGTACATACAAAAGATGTCAATACAATCAAAGATCTTGTCTCATAAGAATGTAATCAATTCAAAGTCTTCAAGATCAATTTGATTAAAGAATACAAAATATCAAAGTTATAATGAGAGAGAAACTTGACACACGATATTTTTTAACATAGTAAACCTCCGAAGAGGAAACGTCCATGGGTTGAATCCACAACCACCGGTAAAATGTTTTTCACTAGTTAAATAAGAATACACCCTCAAATGTTACCAACTCTCATGTATCACAATCTATTGGATTTCTCCCTATCTATTCCCACTAGAGAAGAACTTGCCTATTCTCTAATCGAAACACATCGCATGCCTCTAGAGAATATCCTTGCTTAAACCTATAAAAGCCTTACACCCCTTGCCAAGACTTCTCATTGCTCTATGTTGAAGAACCACTCAACAACAACAGACTTTTCTTGCTCGGACCTATAGGAGCCTCACACCCTTTGCCAAGTCTTCCACGCTTGTCTAACCGGAGCCTCACACTCCTAAATAAGACTTTGCTCGGACTTACTTAGAGGCATTGCACCTTTTGCCAAGACTTCCACGCTTGGAATTACTTAGAGCCTGACACTCTAACCAAGTCTTCCACCTTTTACAAGGCTATGATCTATGTGATGCAAATGATGCAAGCACATTCAACATAGGACATATGATCAATATGAACTATGGAAACTAGAATTAGACAATGAGCATATAGTGTCAGATATTCTAATTAAACAATCCAAGTGATACAATCATATAAAAATGATGCATGAACATATGAAATGTATGGATTAAGTACAAATCATGTAGACATAGACTTAATCATATGAGCACATAAGACAAATATTGTCTAGTCATAAAATCAGTGAATTGAAACCTAGAATATGTGAAACACCCAACACATGTAATTTCTATTTTCATTCACAAAGCTAATACTTGAATAAATCATATTCATGAAGCACAAATTCAAGATATTAGAAACATACACCAAAAATGCTAGAATCACAATATATGATAAATGAATATTCTAGCAAGGTTATTGATCATAGAATATGTCAATAATGTCACAAATAACCCTAGATATCAAGCTAAGCACAATACAACTCTCAAACATGTGAAATTCTAGAAACCTAGAAAACTAGTTCGTATTTATCTTTAATTAGACTTGATTAGCTTTGATATGAAGTTATTCTTCTCAATATCTTTCATCAAACATACATACACACATATAAGAAGAAAACCCAAGGCAATTGAGGATCATCAAAGAAGAAATCACAAAGTCTGACTTATTACCTTGAAAGCCTGAGCTGGTTTGGTTTTGATAATGGAACTGCTCCAAAACTCGATCAAATAGCTGAAAACTCTTTTGGAAAGGGTAGGAGACTTGATTATGATGATTCTCAAACTTGAATCTCAATTCGAAATCCGAATGAGAAAGTTATGGTTTTTGAAAGTTAAGAAAATTGGAGAGAAACATTCAACACATTTTCTTCAACTTTTTGAACAAGTGAGAGAGAGAGAGAGAGAGAGAGAGAGAGAGAGAGTATTTAAAAGAGAATGAGAGGGAAACTAAAAATGAGTGGGACCCATTTGGGAGGTTAGCCATTGCCTATCCCTATGGAGGCGTGTGGCTACCGTGGGGCGACAGAGAGCCCTCTTTCCCGTGGTGGCCACGCACCTCCATGGGAAGTCCTCCAAAAAGGTCTTCTCTCCTCTCGTTTCTCTCCTTGTACTACCTTCACGTTCTTCAACCGTATTTTGGTCTCCAAACTTGAAATTCGAATCAGTTTTAGGATTATGAACCGTGAGTTACTTACACACAAGAAAGACTATGAAAATTTGACAATTGGATGTTAAATCGACTCGATATATGAAGACGAAGACAATGCATTGTTAAGAAACGTAAAGTTTCGTAACTTCCTAGTTTGAACTCGAAATCAAATGAGTGAGTAACCGAAATGACCAGAACTCAACAAGGTATCATTTAAGCCCATATTCAATTTCAATCACTTACACTTAAACAAATAAACACAAGATCACATGAGCATGCAATTTCCTAGACATAGTTCTAATGCATGCATTTCTACAATGTATGGCAATGTGAGTTCAATGCATGAGCATACTAAAACATGTGAATATGTTATACTAATTTAGCACAACTATCTAGGAACACTTATGAATGAATTGTGTGTGTGTGCACCTAATCCTTGTAAGAGGAAAGAAGTCTAATTACCTTTGTAGACATTTAGCGATTTCCTCGATCGAATGCAACACTTTTCTTGAAACGTTGTCCGGTTTCCTTTAAGTTTGACAAACTATGTAATAAGGACAACATTACAATACAAAGCAAATATCGTTTTGATATAGAATAATGTCAACTAATACTCAAAATCCTAACAATCTCCCCCTTTGGCAAATTCTATGTCAAAACTCCTAAACAAAATTCTAAACATTATAAATGAAGATTGGTCACAAAAACTCACCCTCACTTTAGAATGAGATATCATCCTAGACTAATCTTCAACAAGACTTGAACTTCTTCTTATAAGCTTTTCTTGATATCACCTAGCAATAGACTTGAAAACACAAGAATATCCAAGAGAATATGTCAAATATATACTTAACAAGAATACGACATTTAAGTTCAAATAGGATATATCAATTAAGTCCAAATACATGTATTCTCCTCAATACATGCAAATACACAAAAGATCCTAATCAAGTTATTACATACCAATATACCATAAGAAGTTCAAAAACACAAAAAAAAAAAACAAAAGAAGATAGATATGCATATCATATTTCTCCCCATTTTGGACATAAAATTAGGCCAAAAAGAAACAAGAAATAATACCTTAAGATCGCAAATGCTTTGTTAGCCACTAGTCCCACCAAAGAACGTTGAACGCTTTGTTAATCTTATGTAAAATTTGGAGTCGGATTCCTTACTTGAAGAGTTGTCTTCCTCCAAGCATTTGACTCTTGCCTTTAACTCCACTATCTCCTTCCTTGATGCCACCAGCTCTTCCTTCAATTGAATGGCCCAATCCGGAAGATATGATGAGCTTGACTCTTGAATTTCTTCGAAAAGTCTCAAAGTATCATAACCACCTTTCTCTTTGTATGACATGTAAGCCATATGTTTTTCACAAAAAAAATTTCCAATGGTGGGAGGATCACATCCTTCTCAACTCTCTTTACTCTACATGCCACACACAATTGAGTAATAAACCCCAGAAATGGTAGTTTCTTATCCGCTTTAAGTGTGCAAGCCGCACTCTCAATATGCTCTATAAGAATATCTCTTAGGATTAAAGGCTTGTTGGTAACCAAGGCATACACTATCTTGACCTTCTCCTTATTCAACTCAGTTGCATTAATTGAGGGAACAAGATTTGCACAAAAAAACAAATGCCAAAAAACACTAATTTTGGTCAACTCACTTTGATTGATAAAGACACGTTTTCCCCATACAAACTTGTTGTCCTCACATAGAGTTCTTCCCATTTCATTTAGATCATCAATAGACTCCACATCAAGTAATTCCGAAGAAATATCACAAGGAATATCAAAGAACTTATTTTTATGATCTGAAGACACTCTAAAGAGAACACCTCTAATGTTCACTAAAGCATTTTCATGGAATGTACATTGCTTGAATTGATGGTAGAATTCTCTAACCATATTCTCATTTACTCCACCAAGCATATCAATCCATGAATTCCACTTTCTAACAACTATTGACTTGTGAACATAAGACCCTTCACAATCACACAAATCCATTCCTCTATTAAAGATAATCTTTTTGGTTCCTATCAAACCTAAAGGATTTGCCTTAGTAGGTTTGGTTTTCTTAGAGGAAGATTTTAGATTTCCTATGGGTTTGGATGAATTTTCATCTTTTGATACTTTTGATTTTCCCATATTTTGTAAAGGTGCACTAACACAAAAACAACCAAAAACATGAGTGGAAACATCAAAACAAGTTAGTGACCAATAAACATATACAAAGACAAAATATCAACTGAGAAAATCAATATGCATATCAAGAATTAGAATATCATCATTAAGATTTATCAAACATAAGTATAATGCCAACAAATAACAAACTTGAAGAATATGTGAACAAATCATGAAAGAGAACAAAAGTTTAGCATTTAATGCTCCCCCTTGATCAAAGCTCTATCTAAGATCTAGATAGAAAATTGTTCAAATAAATATCCACACAATCACTTCACAAGCAATTTTAATAGATTTTCAAATAAGCTTCACAAACAATGAGAGTTACACCAAGATTTTCAATCACTCTCATATTTCTTCAAAAATTGCTAGAGTATCAAGATACCAAATAAGCAAATGTGAGTGTGTGAAGATTTTGCTTCAAGTATATGAAAAGAAGTAATTTGATAATCAAACATGCAAACAATTTCAACATCTATTCATCTTAAGCCTTTCCATAAAAAGGTCAAACCGATTATCATCCGGAATTTTGCTTATAAAGAGAATAGATTTCAACATATGAGCGTGTGTGTGCATGTGGCTCGTTATCCCATTTCTATTTGACAACCCGAGCAAACTTGATTATTCAACTATTACTCCATAAAGCCTTTTGTTTTATTTTAGGCTTGAATCAAAGATTTTTTTTTTTTAAATGATTCTTTTCAACACTTCTTTGATTTTTTTAACATAAACATATACGCTTCATGGTGGCTTTCACTCATCACAATGGTGTAGCCCTTTTCTACATTGGGCGGCTGCACAACCAAGGTGTGTAGCCTTTTCTATGAAGGTCCTCATTGAGTTCTATGTTGCCGAAGCAAATGGATACCAATCATAGGTTATCTTTAAACGTATTAGTCCTTAGGACTTCATGTTGTATCCAAAACTTACATCAATGGATACCAATCATAGGTTATCTTTAAACGTATTAGTCCTTAGGACTTCAAGTTGTATCCAAAACTTACATCAATCAAACTCAACTTACTTTACTAAACATACAAGAGAAGCAAAGTGCATTTTAAAGACCAAGTTTTTATGGCTTAAAATCACATGATCAAAAAGCAATACAACGAGAATTACTTAAAATCATTACTTCTCAAGAGAGTAGATTTTAAAAGAATATGAATCCCATATTTTTTCAAAAACTTGCCATTCAACAATCACACAAACAAACACATAACATGAATAAGATCAATGTGAACAATTATCACCAAAAGATCTTAAAAGAGAAAATGTCAATGAGAATCAAACAAACACTATACTAGTTCTCTAACATGACATGCTTCATGAAGTGGTGCAAACAAATGAGTCGTGAGATGAAAAATCAAGTAAGCAAGCAATATGATATAGAGATACCTTTGCAAGCAATTTTTCATCAAATGTAAAATCTTCACCCTTTTTATGAGTCATCTTGGCTTGTTTGTCCCCATGACAAAAAGTGGAATTGCTCCAAAACTAGATCAAATAGCTTAAAACTCTCTTGGAAATGGTAGGGGACTTGATTACGAATATTCTCCAACTTGAATCACTGAATTCGGAGTCTGAATGAGAAAATTATAGTGTTTGGAAATTAGGAAAATTGGAGAGAATTTTTTCAGATTTTCTTCAACTTTTTGAACAAGTGAGAGAGAGGGGGTATTTAAAAGAGAGTGGGAGGAAAACTAAAAAGGAGTGGGACCCACTTGGGAGGTCAGCCATTGCCTGTCCCAGTTGAGGTGCGTGACCACCATGGGGAGGCCGCCTCCCCGTGGTGGCCACGTGCCTCCACGAGAAGTCCTCCTAAGATGTCTTCTCTCCTCTCGTTTCTCTCCTTGCGCTCCCCTCACGTTCTTCAACTATATTTTGGTCTCCGGACTCGGAATTCGAATCTGTTTTAGGATTACAAACCATGACTCACTTACACACGAGGAAGACTATGAAACTTTGACAATTGGATGTGAACTCAACTCGATATACGAAGACGTAGACAACGCATTGTTAAGGAACGTAAAGTTTCGTAACTTCCTAGTTTGAACTCGAAATCAAATGAGCAAGTAGCTAAAATGACAGGAACTCAACAGGGAATCATTTAAGAACATATTCAAGTTTAAATAACTTACACTTAAAAAAATAAACATAAGATCACATGAGCATGCAATTTCCTAGACATAGTCCTAATATATGCATTTCTACAATGTATGGCAATGTGAGTTCAATGCATGAGTATACTAAAACATGTGAATGTGTTATAAAAATTTGGCACAACTATGCAGGGACACTTATGAATGAATTTTGTGTGTGTGCGCCTAAGCCTTTAAGAGGAAAGAGGTTTAATTACTTTTGTAGATATTTAGCGATTTCCTCGAACGAAGGCAACACTTTGCTTGAAACGTTGTCCGGTTTCCTTGAAGCTTGACAAACCATGTAACAAGAAAACCATTACAATACAAAGCAAATATCGTTTTGATATAGAATAATGCCAACTAATACTCAAAATCCTAACAAACTTACATAAAACAAAGGGGTACCTTTTCTTGCGATAGCAGATTACTTTATGTCCTCAGTATTTTCCTCTACTTGCTATGTCTAATTGTCAAAATTTCCAGACTACTTCCTATTGATGTTTGATCCTGTCACTTTTATAACAAATGTTTTACTGCTAACATATCCACATATCCATGTTAGCTTTTACTAGGCAATATGAAAATTTTAGTCATATTATCAAGGATATCATGTGCATTTTACACTATATAATGCAATCCTAAAATGTTGCGGACAAACATTAAACATAACTTCATACAATGGATTAATCTCCATCTATTCATAAGGCACTAGAGCTTAACAAACTTTTGATAGCGGGTTCACTAAACTTATTTATCCTTAAATCCTCGTTAATGTAAAAAACAACCGGAGCGTCTCATTTAATCTATCAAAAAAAGTCCCTCAACCAATATCTTAATGGCATGTATTTAGAAATAGTAAAGGTTAAAAAGAATTAAATCACATTATATTCATGCCCACATTGATTTCCATAATCATCATAAATGATGATTTAACCTTCATGGAAATCTAGCACAACATCATGATCTATCTCTAGGACTAAGACCACTACGCACGTGTTAAAAAATTTCATACAAGTGATGAACATTACTCTTTATTCTTCAATGCTAACAAAAACTTACCACAAGTGATAACTCTCTTAGGCAGATGATCAACAGATGTATAGTTTTACCTCAATGCAGTTTAAAACCTTAATAATTGATAATCCAACGAATATTGTGAAATCTTAATGACTAGTTCACTATGTGAAGACTTAGCTATCCAGCCCCCATAAATATTCAAATAAAATTGATTATATAATTTTAACAAACGATCATTATAAAATCTTAATGGTCAGTTTACTACCTAGAGATACAAGTATACAACCATCCAACTTTATAAATAATTTCTAATATAATCAATTAATATCCTCAATGAAATAAACAAGTCATAATAAAATCTTAATAGTTAGTCTACTACGTAGAAACGTAACCATCCGATTCCATAATGATGTCATAGGTTACACATTTGTAAACCATGAACTGTAAATCCAATATCATTATACCCAAAATAATTATATAATTTCTCTTAATCAATCCTTCACGGTCACACATAAATTTTATTCCAAAATTATGTAAAATAATGAGAAATATATAACCTCCTTAAATTCATGTTGAGTGGATATTAACCGTGAGCATATAGAAGATGTAGGCATTAATAAGTGTTGGGCACTTATATCATTTCAATCAATTGAATGAAAATATATTAGAGGCAACATCTAAAACTTCTAACATTTATAATACAATGTATAAATGAATACCTCAAAATGATGAACCTCTTACGAAGAAGAACATCACTCATAACATGTGTCTAACATTCACAACATATTGCATAAGTGAATACCTCAAGATAATGAACTTCCTACATAGAAAAAACATCACCTATCACATGCATATAATTCCATCATTGCAGTTCAAATTTAATAATTGATAACCCAACAAATCTCTTAACATCTTAATTCCTAGTTCACTACATGAAGACATGGTCATCTGATTACGAGAATATTCAAATAATCAATTATTAAATTTAATCAAACTAATAATTGTTAACTGGCAAATTACTAAAAATCTTAATAATTAGTTCATTACGTGAAAATAGAATCATCAAATTCACGAGAATATTCAAAACAGATTATTAATTTTAACCTCATCAATAATCGATAACCGGCGAATTTCTCAAAATCTTAATGATTAATTCACTACGTAAAGACGAAATCATCCGATTCACGAGAAAATTCAAACAAGCAATCATTGAATCAAAATCATTAATAATCGATAATCGACGAATTTCTCAAAATCTTAATGATTAGTTCACTACGTGAAAACATATTCATCAAATTCACAATAATATTCTAAATAGATTAAAAGTTAAAACTAATAATTATTATGAAAATTTAATGATTAGTCTACTACGTAGAAACATAATCATCCAAAATCACAATAACTATTTATGAACCGTAATTATTCTCACAAAAATTTTGAAAGTTTTTAAAATTGCCTCATGATTTTGGTAAATGTCAAATTTCTCCCTAAATTTGTCATTATATTAAATTGGCACAATATATTTCATGTAATTATAAATCAGCCCCAACATAAAAACAGTTACAAATAGATACAGTATATCAATGTTATAATTTATTCTAAAAGGGCTAGGAAAATTGCAAAACAACCCAATAAGGTGGCCCACACCCAAAAACAATTAAGAAACCCTAGGTTCCTACCACCCAAACCTTGCTTCGTCGTTTGGATCCTGTTCTCAGCCTTTTTCTCTGATATCATTCGGATCGAGTCGTTCATCATCGACCCAATTCTTAGCCTTCTTCTTTGCCGTTGGTTTGAGTCGTTCATTATTGATCTGGTTCTCAAACTTCTTCTTCGCCGCCGTTGTTTGGATATCCTGTACCGCCAACCAAACAATCATTCAGAGCTCACCATAACTCTGACTCTCCTCTTTCATCACCACCGTATTGATACTTTGTCTTTAAAAAAAGTCTGGAGGAGCTGGCTTCCTCCAGCATTGACTTCCAGCAGTGGCCAACACTGTTATATTTTTATTTGTCTTTTAAAACATGAAATTGTTTTATTAAATGCAAGGGTAATATTGTCTTTTATTAAAATGGTGAGGATTTTTTGGATATTTCTTAAGCAAAAATTCAGCTTGTGCTTCCAAAAGCAATCCCCACCCAACTTCTCAATAGCTGATTATTAGAGGAGCAAATTGAAAAATAAGTTACTTTTGGAAAGTTTACCAAACACCCATCTGCTCAAAACTTGAGAAATAAGTGATTATTTCTCAAGTAAAAGCAATCACAAACATAGTCTAAGTCTAGGCACTAGCCGACTTGTGTGGCACCTCGCTGGAAACGGCGTGGGTTTTGTCTGTCCACGTTCTGTTGGCGTGGCGGAGTAGGCTAATAACCGGATCCAAACGACAGATCCAGATCCAAACCGAATCCAAATGGCAAAGAAGAAGGAGACTAGCGACGATCTCGGTGGAGCTGGAGATGGAGGATGAATTGGAGAGTTGACGCTGGAGCTTGCAGAGGTTGACCGTTGAGTGTGTTGGTGAAGAAGGAGACTAAGTTGACTCGGAGGAGAAGCCTAAGTTGACTCAGTCAGGTTTTTTTTTGTTGTGTTTTATTGATAAACTAGTTGTTTGAGAAGTGAGTGAGTTGACTCAATGATAAATTTTTTTTTTTCCTGTTTAAATTTTTTTGTATCTTTTTAAATGCTTCATATTTATAATAGTTTTTTATGCTCCATCATTTTAAAAGTCAAGCAATTTTTAAATTTAGTTTACTAAACACCAACCTATTTATTTCTTAAGTTATTTATTTCTTAAGTTAAGCTATAAACAGATTATAACTTAAGCAAAACAATCTCAAACATAACTTTAGATTCAAATCTTTCGAAACCATCAGTCCCCGAAAAATTGCTGATCATTAAAACCCAATACAGATCTGCATTCGCGCAGATCTCTTGCACGCTACAACCCATGCCATTTGCGGAAAAGCGACGGCCATTAGCGACTCAAACAGAGCCAAGCCGAGCCTGATTGTAGTAGGTCAGGTGCGGGTCTAGCAAGAATAACCCGTTCAGACCGAATTACAGGCGTGATAGATTGCACCTAAAACCCGAATCTACATCCCACCTTAGATGCAACTCAATTCAGGCAATCAAAAAATTCAACCATAGAATTTAATCGTGTTTTTA
Organism: Acer negundo; assembly: GCA_035582765.1. Lineage (NCBI taxonomy): Eukaryota > Viridiplantae > Streptophyta > Magnoliopsida > Sapindales > Sapindaceae > Acer > Acer negundo. The sequence continues at coordinate 15,546,875 of CM069235.1, forward strand.
ACATATGCTACATTAGTATGTAATATAATAACATGTCAGTAGGCATTGATAAACTAAAATTACGAATCCAAGTGATTTAATCAAAAACTAAATCCATATTATATTCTTTCAATCAGATGCAGTTGTGTGTATGTTAAGTTCATGGCAACTGAGAACATTTAAATACAGTGATACACAACTTAATTACCAAATTAAATAACATACAATGTGTAAAAGCAACACAATTTGAAATATGGATTAAATTAATGGCATCAATAATTTAAATTCAATCCAGCGTGTGTAGAAACAAAACAATATCAAAACTATTTAACCTATGCAACAATACGACCAACTCTAATACCCCTTCAAGCATTATATAATAATGAGTAAATAAATAATAGACTCGTACTTGTTAGCGCAGCAGAAACATCCAAGTTACAGTGAATCTTCTACTCTCTACTCTCCTTTCTTAAGATTGCTTAATGGGGATGAGGCTATTTTATTCTGAATCGCTGTATGATAATCGGTGTTCTAATAAGCGTTAGGCACTAGTCGGGCTGAGACCCATCGCCTAGGCCCTAACACCTAGGCCGATTAGTCGACGATTAATTGGCCGGCGATATATTTTTTATTTTTTAAATTTTCCTGGATAAAAAATAAAAATCCAATAACAAATAAATTCTCAAACCTAAACAAAATCCACAAATCGATTTAAACCAATCGGCTCTCCAATAAAGTTTTATCCTAAAACACAATTAAGAATTTTCAAGAAATATAAATTTGACATCGAAATTGTTTTGTCTGAAATTTATAGATATATATATGATGGTTCTCTAGTAAGGACATTTTGAAATTATAAAATAAGGACAATCACTCATAGCCACACATTCACATTGAGTGTGAGTATTTGTTAATGTGTAGATGTGAGCCCGATATGAATGTGTGGATGTGGTTGAACGCCCTGAAATTATAAAGTCATGACGTTCTGACTAGAGAACCACCGTGTGTATATATATATATATATATATATATTATAATGAGTCTCATATAAGAGATCTCTTATTTTAATTTCGGTAAGGACCACCATGAAATCATATCGATTTGAATGAATTTTGATTTGATTTTTTTTTTTTTTTGTGGAGGATAAGTTCATCGAAATCAACCTATGAATAAATTTTGAAATTTTTTCAAGTACTAGAATTATTTATCCCGATTATTTTAAATATGAAGGTATCAGAAAAATAGACGAAATATAGAAAATTCAAGAAAAATAGTCTTAGTTCTCAGAAAATTCTCAAATTTTATTCATAGATAGATTTCAATGAACTTATCATCCAAAAAAAATTTAGATCAAAATTCATTCAACTCGATTTGATTTCATGGTGGTCTTTACCGAAATTAAAATAAGGAATCCCTTGTGAGAGATTCAATATATATATATATATATATATATATATATAAATACAACTTGATCTCTAGGTGAGTAACAATAAAATATCCCCTTTTCCACCTTAAGTTAGTGAAAGGCCCACGGAAATACAAATCAAAGGCAGCAGCGATGCTTCATTCACTCCCAAATCCAATCTACACCCATTTCTACAAACAAAAACAAAAAAAAAAAAAAAAAGGTTTTCGCGGTTTTTGCTTGTCGCTTCTGGCTTTGTTTTTTGTTTTTTTGTGTTTTGGTTTATGGCTCTGCTTTCTTTTTGCTCTGGTTCACTTTCCCTGTTTCATTTTGTTGACTTACCAGGCTTCTGGCTCTTTGGGTTCCGTGTTTTGGTTGTTCAATATATTTCCACTTTCAATGTTTTGAAACTGTTCTTGCTCAAAAAAAAAAAAAAAACAAAAAAAAAAATTCAAACCCATTTCAAATCCCAAACTTCAAGAACATCAAAACCCACCAAGAACACAACAAAATACAATTCAAGCTCATCTATTTGAATAATCAACCACAATATTTATGGATAATGAAGGATGCAGACAAGGAGCAGGGATCCTCCATCGGCCGTGGGAAGCCATGGACAACGGATGGCGGTAAACTGGTGATGGCGGACGCCAAATTTGATCGACGATGGTGATAGATCTAGATCGTTTGGTCGAAGATGGCGACAGATTTGGTTCAACGGCAACCGATCTGATTCGTTTGGTGGACATATCAAGTTCCACCTAGGCCGCCATGACCGATTAATCAGCGAATAACGCCAACTACGTGCTGACTGTCTAATATGGCCGACTTTCAGCTTTTCACCTTTGTAGGAGGCTGCCTAGCGGCTAGCTGGCGATTAATCAGCCGATTTTTTGAACATTGGTGATAAGTGAGTAAGAGTAGGGACCCTCTATATATATTGTTATTTACATGAATCCTAATCTATAGAGGATTCTCATTCCTTTTTGGGCTAATGGGAGGCAAACCCCAAAAGGAACACTAGACCCACACGTTTATAATAGCTTATCACATACCATATCCTACATAAATAATGTAGCTAAAGTGCACCAATCCCGACAATATAGATCACATTAGTAATTGGCTCAATTTGGTCAACTCTCTCTTATTTGAACATTTCAATTAATTCGGTTTTCACAAAGTCAAAATATAATGTCATATGTTGTTCATAATTTTTTATAAAAATCTTATAGAAACGACTAAATAAATAACATAAATTACATTATATATATATCAACTAGATTGCTCAATACTACTCTTATCAAATCAAATGCTCTATGAACTTGTATTGATTAAACATTAATTGTTCGTTAAGACCAATCTTGTCCCCGTTTTGATGCATGTTTGAGTGATACAATTAATCTTACCCATCCATTTGTTAAGTTTCTATTGTATCGATCTTTGTTTGTTTAAAAGGAACGGCCTTTAACTTGTATATTAGTACTATACGTACAAATGTACAATGCTCAGTTGCTTTTTAAGAAAGTGAATTACGTACTATTTCCCCCCCTCTAAATCTTTGTGAAATATAACAGAGGGCATTACATTTGCAGTTCAAAGATAGTATGTTTTCGAAATTTAGGATACAAATTTTGAGTTTAAAAAAAAAATGATGTGATATATGCATCACCTCTTAGCACACTAGCTAGTAGTGCACATCTTCTTCAAAGTTAGTGGTGGGGTGTTTGAGCCCTATACAAGGGCGGATGCATGAGAGGGCTGCCCGGGCAGCCCCCTCTCAAAAGAAAAAATATATTAATATATATATATATATATATATATATTCTGACTAATTGCACAAACACCTCTGATATTCGGTCTAATTATATTTATATACAAAATTTGTTTATAATTGCACTAACATCCCCTACCATTAGTATAATTTATTTCATTTGTTTATTCTAACTTAAAATCAAAAGACAATAATAAAGATTACAAACAATCAATCACAATCGACAAAAGTATAATTTTATGTTTGTTTTACATATAATATTTACTTGCTTTTATTTCAATTTTTTGATTGCACAATTTAGATTCATTACATTTTGTTCTATTTGTTAGTTTAAACAATTCAAATCGGTTATTAATAGTAAATTTCCTTAACATGTAGAATCTATTTAAAAACAAGATATATATTAACAAACAAATCAATGTAAGAGTCCGTGAGTCATTGATTAAGCACTCAAATATATTGACTAAACTATTCAACGTGACGGTTTGTGAGCCACTAATTAAGTATTATAATATATTGACTAAACAAAATAGATAAATCAAACAATTGATATATAATGAATTGACTATATACTACTAGTGTGTATTGAGAAAAAAAAACTATTTGTATATATAATTTAGCCCGGCTTGCAAATATTTCCTGAGTTCGCCCCTGACCCTATAATACTTATTTTATAAGCATGTTTGATAAATTTTCTCATATTTATTTTGGAAGTAGATGCAAAAAACTAAATTCTCCTTCTTTTTTTATATTTTGAAAATACAACATTGTATTTGATAAAAACAAAAATTTAATTTAGGATTTTTGTATATATTTAAATGAAATATTGAACACATCCTTTAAATTTTTTGACTACTATTTGAATGAAAAAGGCAGTCATAGAGTATCTCCGATGTAAAAGTGGCTTGCATAACAAAAATCGTTGACATGTCAACAATGTCAAGAGACTTGCTTCCTATGTGACGCCTGGTGTTGATGAGCAGTGGTGGAGTGCATTCTGAGTGGGTTTTTTGTTTGGTTATGCCTAGTCAGGCTCCCCTTGTTTTGCTCTCTTGTGTTTTTCTGGGGTTTCTTGCTTCTCTATTTTCTTTGGTTTCTTGGGTGTTTTTCTTGGTTTTGTGTGTTTTTGTGGGTTGTTGCGTGTCTTTCCTTGCTACCCTATTTAGCTTGTTTGTTTCGTTGCCTGGCTTGGTGCTTTCTTATTATTAGGTGCCATTAAAAAAAAGAAAATATAGAGTTGATAGACAATCAACTAAAAATTTAGCCTCTATTGCTTTTATTTAAAACACATTTATTTTTAATAGAGAAAAAAACACTAGACACCATTAATTGGTGGATGGAGTCCTAAAAAGGCCATTGATTATTTAAATTGTTTCAAAATCACTATTTTGACCAAAAAATCACCATTTTGACAAAACATTGACAAAATACTGTTCTTTGACAGCCATTATGTTAAATCTAACAGAAAGCTATCATTATCTGTGACATGACACCCATACAGAATTTTATGTGTAATATTTTATGTATTTTGATTGTTTGATTATATATAAAAATTAATGATTTGATTAATTTATTATTTTTATAGGTAATATTTCCTATTTATGGGTGACATCAAATTTATTATTATACCCTGATTAATTTCCTGATTAATTTTGGGTGACATCAAACTTATTTCATGATTGTTTTATTATTTAATTATATATAAAAAAGTAATGATTTAATTATAAGAATTTTATAGGCAATATTTCATGTTTTATAAAGTAATCATTATAAAAAAAAAATTCAAAATACAAGTAAAAAACCTAGTTTAAAACCAGTTCAAAAACCAGTGCAAAACATGTTTTACTAATTTTTGACCCATATTCTAATAAGTTATAACATAAGCAAATGGACTTCAAACAATTAATAGGCAAAATGACAACAATTGATACTTTCTTTTTATGAAATGACTAATTTGAGCCATGTTGAAAAATTAATGGTCATTTAGAAACTGCCTCACCAAATCAGTGGCTTTAGATCACCCTTTTTAATAACATGTCTAATTGTTTTCCTTTTTTCTTTTATATATTATTTCATTACAAAAAATAGATGAAAAATTAACGTCAATTTTAAATACTTGCTGAGTCAACCGAAAAAATAACCGTGCAACAGACCGTCTAAAAGTAGATTGTCATGTTGACACTGTTTAATACTTTTTTGCCACATCAGCTTGAGGTTGAATATACACAACTGCATTTGAGATATATTTTCTAATAGACGGTCTATTAATCTTATTTGACAATGTATTTTTTTCTTTCATAAGTCACTCTTGCATTGGAGATGAAGAGCATCTCCAATGCAAAAGTGGCTTGCATATTAATAATCATTGGTATGACAATAATATCAAGAGACTTGCTTTCAATATGATATAAAAATAAACTTGATAGACAATCAATTCAAAATTTGGTCTTTAATGCTTCTGTCTAAAACATAATTTTTTTAATGATGTGTCTATTTTTTTTTTCTATTTTTTTAATTTTATTTTCTTACCAATGTTTGCTGAGTTAAACTAAAAAATAGTTGTGCATCATGAAATAATACAAGATGATTGGCTGAATTTTCTAAGTTCAAAAGATGAATCTTAGAGTTTATGATTATTGCTTTATATAGTGTTTACAAGGCATAAGTTAAGGGATTTTCAAACTAAAATTACAACGGCTAAATTACAACTATCAAGCCTACAATCATGATATTACATATACAACCAAAAGGCATCATGTATTGATTCTGAAAAGCAGTGATGTGGGCACAAATTATGTGCATTGATATTGGTCCAAAAGTTGACTGATTATGAAGATAATTTATTTGGCATAATCTGAGGCTGTCTATCAGCTGTCTGAAAGATTTGACGATGTCTAATGTTTTTTTTTTTTTTTTTAAAAATTTTTTTTTTTCTTTTCACGTCAGTTTTAAGTTGAATATACACAGCTGTATTGGAAACACAATTATTAATATAACGTCTGTTTATCTTATATGGCATATGTATATATATATATATATTTTTTTTTCACAAGCCATGTTTACATTAGTGATGCTCTTAGACTCAAGAAATGAATCCTTCCTAATCGCTTATCTTTAGATATTGAAATATAATAAATTGCATCAACAGGGGCAGAGCTCAGCTGGTAGATGGACGAATTTGAGGTTTGGACAAATGATTCCCATATCACTGGCGCAATTTTCGTACTTAGATACGACTCATATGAGAAAGAATTTGTTAAGAATCGTAAATAACCCTTATCTTTTGGTGAAATTTCAAATCAAACAATCTGATTTAAACAATAATAATAAAAAAAAAACCTTTGATATTAGTTGACTTTATTTAAATTTAACAAAGTATGATTTTTTTTATTATATAAATAAATAAATAAATAAAGGAAAATATAAACTATATATACTAATAATAATAGAATTAACTTCTTACAAATTATAAAATATATTACAATAAAAAATAAAATCTATAAATTTAATAAATAAATAAATAAATAAAAACAAAATAATATTTAATATAGAATAAAACCTATGGAGAATACATGTACTTTACCAATATAGATATGTGTATGTGAGCATCTCGTTCATATTTTTTATTTAAACTAATTTTACTTTTATTTTTATTTTTTTATGATATTATTGTTTATTCATATTATATTTTTAAATATTTTAAGTTTTTTTTTTAATAAAAACTCTGCATATAGTTTTTTAATTTTTTTTAACACTTTTTCATTTTTTTAGGTCAGTTATATAGAAAATTATTTAAATAATTATATTTTATTAAATTTAATCAAAGTCAACAATGGTCAACAAATAGTCAACTAACAATCAACCAATCATCATGTTTTTGTTTTATTTTGTTTTGTTTTTTTTTTTTTTTCCGCTAATTGTTCAAGTTAGAGAGTTTGATTTGGCATTTTATCAAAAGTTGGGGCTATTTAAAATTTTCCCTTCTTTTAAATTTCATGAAATTGGATTTGGATCCACTAATAAAAAGTCATAATCCGGAAAGACAAAAAAAAAAAAAAAAACCGTTACTAGTTTTTTCTTTTATTATTATTTTTATTTACATTTACATAATTCCTAAATCACAAAATTGTTTTTTGAATTTAGCGGTACCTTCAATGGTTTTCAATTAATTCTCCTTATAATTTTTTTTTTCAACAGTTCTCTGGAGTACTGGAAATTGTTTGTGTTTGGGCTTTGGAATTACAGTAGAAAGCTGTAGGAAAAGTGTGCATATGCATGAATATGAATATGATATACTGCTATACAACCAAGGCCGCCGCCGGCCACTTAGTTCATGAATGCCGAACCCAAATTCCACAATGCCTTAGCCGGCCTGCCACATATAATTATGTCTCAAATTTCAAACATGCTGATGCAAATCGCTAGGCAAAAAAATTGTTCCTAAGAAACTTTAACTTTCACTAAACACATTAAATTACCAAAGAAACAAGCATATACTTAATGAGTTATTCCTAAATTTAAACAAATTATGAATTTCAAAAGTATACAGAAATCTTCGAAATCTCTTCTATGAACATTTTAAAATGTAGTGTGAGGAGTTTTCTACACTGTTTTTGTGGATTATTTCTATTTGATCACGACAGGTCACTATAAATCCCTAGCTTGTTCGATTTCAGATTTTAAAAAAGGTATAAAGTTTGAAAAGATAGGACTCATAAATGTGAGAATTTGAATCCTTGTTGACCTGATTTTTATCTTGACCTAAATAGATGTGGTAACATATGTAATCAATAGCTAAATTTATTTATTTTATTTATTTCACTTTTATTATCTTTAAATGTAGCATTTTATCTTGAAGTGTTTTAGATCAGGAAAAAAGATCGGATAAGTAGATGATCCAAATCTTAAATGTGATATGCTGTCATTAATGTAAATTAGATTCTTTGTTTTTGTTATTGCAATAAATTAGGTTCTTGATTAGCCATATGATAGGATTTGGTCTCTGTTCACATTATGATAGATATGTATCTTCCTTAAATAGATTATATTGTATCATAATTTAGACCATTAATTAAGGTTATTATACAAGATAAATAAGAAGAGCATTCACATTGAAAGACAGATTAACAGAATAGAAATTTATCACATTTTGTTATGAAGAAATCCTAGGAAACTAAAAAAAGGTAAAGAAAACAATTCTTTCTGACATTTTGAAATTTTTGGTCCTGTATCACTTGTTGTCTTGCCCTACTTAACTTTACCCTCACGCCTCTCCTATATATAAACGCCTCATCACTATACCAATTCACCATACAAAAAGTTTCAACAACATTATAATATATACACATTTTCTTTGCCTCACTAATTACATTAAATTTACTCTACTGTACTCTACTCTAATGGCGCGCGTAAACTTTGTTTCCCTTGTGGGGATATTATCATCCCCCCACCCGTTTGCCATATTAGTAACTTTGCCCCTTCTAGTTTCAGAAATAGCCGGTCTTCCCTTTTACCTCCTACCGTTTGGATTTCGGTTAAATAGTGGTTTGACCGTTAAAATAGAAGAGTGAGTAATATGATAAAAAGGTAAATTATATCATCACACCCCCTCAACCCCACAAAAAAAAAAAAAAAATAATAAATAAATAAATAAACTGGTCCCTCTAATTTCAATTTAACTCGTGAAGTTTGGGGATTCACGGGTTATTTTAATTACAAGCTCCAATACATTTAGCCCAAGTATCAATTAAATTTGAATTAATTGAGCCCAAATATATTAATTTCAGTTTAGTCCACTAATAAACGGAGGAATTTAATGGTACCTTCAATGATTTTCAATTAATTCTCCTTATAATTTTTTTTTCAACAGTTCTCTAGAGTACTGGAAATTGTTTGTGTTTGAAATTACAGTAGAGAGGTATAGGGAAAGTGTGCATATGCGTGAATATGAAAATGATATACTGCTACACAACCATGGCCGGCCACTTAGTTCATGTATACGTACCAAAACCAAACTCCACAAACCATGGCCGGCCACCTTAGCTGGCCTGCCACATACAATTATGTCTTATTTCTCAAATTTCAAACTTGCTGATGCAAATCGCTTGGCCAAAAAATTGTTCCTAAGAAACTTTGACTTTCACAAAACAGATTAAATTACCAAAGAAACAACCATATACTTAATGAGTTATTCCTAAATATAAACAAATTATGACTTTCAAAAGTATAACGAAATCTTCGAAATCTCTTCTATGTACATTTAAAAAATGTAGTAGGAAGAGTTTTTTCCACTGTTTTTATGGAATTTTCTTGACTATTTTTATTTGATCACGACAGGTCATGATAACTCTCTATCTTGTTCGGTTTCAAATTTTAAAAAAAGTATAAAGTGTGAAAAGATATGACTAATAAATGTGATATGCTATTATTGCTGTAAATTAGGTTCTTGATTTTGTCATTGCTATAAAAATTGGATCTAGATCCTCACCTCACCTTAATTGTCACATTGTCTTCACCTCCATAATCTATTGACACGTGTCAAATATAACAAATCAATGGTGTGGATTATTTTAATTAATTTTTATGTCGAGAGAATAGACAAATCTAACCTAATTTTGAAATTGGAATTCATTTTTAACCGTGTTTTCAAAGTAAAACTATAATCAACCAAAAATTCCAAAAGATTTTCAAAACTAACCTATTTTTGATGAAAATACCCTTATGATTATTTCTTCTTCTTCTTCTTCTTCTTCTTCTTCTTCTTCTTCTCTCTCTCTCTCTCTCTCTCTCTCCTCTTAGTTGTTCACTTACTCTCTCTCGCCGACATCTCTGTAAATCCATTCTCTCGCTGACATCTCTTGTCTTCAATCTTTGAAAACAATGTAAATGTCACCACAAAACTTAATATCATTAACCTTGATTGGCTCACAAACTTGAGTATGAGCTGCACAAAGTCGCATTTGAAGTTTATAAGATGGAAATTTTTGCTTTTGGAAGCTTGAATCTTCTTAAGCTCACTTCTTAAACTATACGATGAGTTTTAAATGCTTTTATCAGCTTATAATTGTTTTAATTGTGTATATCTCATGGGTTTTGATACATTTTTTGTTTTGTTATTATATCATGTTTTGAAAATCAATGTTGTAGTTTTCGAAAATGTTAGGTTTCTGTTGAAAGTTACATGGACTACCCAGATATTGCATGATGGACTTCCCATATATATCATGATGTATAACAATCTACCTAGATATGGCATGATGAATAATAATTTATCTATAATGGCATGATGGACTGTCTAGATATGTCATGATGGACAATAATCTACCCAGAAATGGCATGATGAACAATGATCTACCCATAAATGGCATGATAGACTACTCAGATATGACATGATATTGTAATTTTGTATCATGATATTGTAAAATCTCTAATATTTAACTAATCATGTAACCCTAACCATTTTATAATTTGTAATTTTATGTTGGATTCCAACTCATGACGGCCAACATAATATCATGGGCATTCAAGAACAACAAATAAGTCCATGACATAGATACCAGAAGAATGGATATGGATAAATAACCTCTTAATTAACTATTCAATTGAGAGGAAAATGATCTGGAAAAGAGGTTAATTTATCAATTCATAAAAAATAGAAAACTCTATTACATATGAAAACAAGAAAAAACATTTTCCAGAAAAATTTGTAGGATCTTTAGCTCACTCAGCCCACACAAAAATACGATCCAGATAGCCATAGATCTAAACAAACATGAGAGAATGGAGATGGCGATAGATCAGAGTCGTATACAAACTCCAACTTCGGGAGTAGATCGGGCACAACCAGAGTAGCAAGAAGATGGTGAGCTTAAAAATGATGCCTTGGAATTGTGTTTGCAGTCTTCATTTAATCAACAACATAGAGAAAACCAACAAGTGTAGCTAAGCGGCTAGTAGAGCGACAAAAAAAGGACAAATCTCGTCGTTGTGAAAGGTGTAATCAACGATGGATCCCAGTGGGAATATAGAAGAATGAGAGAGAGAAGATGACTGTAAGGGTCGTCTGGTTTGGTAACGACATCAAAAAAATGATCGTGAAGATCAGCCGTCTATCTCAGCCTTGGCAATAGCAGATGGTTTGGCATTAACACAACTTAAAAGTGGTCTTGTTTCAGATACAAATCAAATCCTGATCAAGCATAGAACTAGCACCTTGTGTAGCCAAAAAGCAAGGAAGCTGCTATGCTCTATCCAAGGCTGTGAGTGCTAGAGCTGTTGTCGACGATGAGATTGTGGATGTGCGGTGCTCATTCGAATTTCTCTCTCTCTGTTTCAAATTTCAAATTTAGAAAATGGGAAAAATCTGATTAGGGTTAAACACTTACTTAAGGACAATTTGGGTTTTTTTTTTTTTTTTTTTTTACATTCCATGTTTGTTATAAACGAATTTTTACCACAGTTTGATTAGAAAGGAATTTCATGAATTTCATTTGGTTAAAAAAAATTCCTCTCATTTTATGTCAACTCGACTAAAAGATATAATTAATGAAGACCATTGATTTATGTGAGGAAATTATGTGCTGTTTAGAACACCATTTTTAAAAATGGTTTTCTGTTTTTAAAAATAAAAAACAACTTAAATGTTTTTTGTTTACATGTTTTACAGAACTGTTTTTTAAAACAAAAAACAACTTTTTGAAATGTATAACTAAAAAGTTAAAAACTATTTTTTTTTTATTGTTTTTCACCATTTTCAAAAACATAATTTCAAAACAAATCAACTTTTCCCTCAAAACAACTACTTTACTCATTTTAAAAACAATCAAACACTTTTACATCATTTTTTGTTTCAAAAAACTACTTTAAAAAACACTACCAAACACATTACATTTTTAAAAACATCAATTTTAAAACATGATTTCCATTTAAAAAAAAAGTTTTCAAAAACACCATTTTAAAAACGATACCAAACGTGCTCTTAGGTTCATTTTGTAATTGCTTTATGATAGGATTTAATTTCTATCCACATTGTTAGGTTTTTGGTTTGTGTTGGCATAAATTCTATATCAAAACAATGTTTCTCTTGTATTGATTAGTTGTACTAGATTGATGATGATTCAAGCTTCAAGGAAGACTTGGCAACTTTTCATGCAAGATGGTGTCTTCAAAAAGGAATAAGCTACATTGCTCATCAAAGGTATATTTGACCTCATTCCTCTTACAAGGCTTAGGCACACACATACATTGCATTCATATGTGTCCCTATACCGTCTTGCACAATTGGTATAACACATTCAGACACTTGTTGAAGTATGCACATGCATTAGATTTAATTTGATAAATATTGTGAAATTGCATGTTCTAGGACTATCTCTAGGAAATGGTATACTTGTGTGACTTTATATTTATTTGTTTCTGTTTTACGGTTTTTAGACTTGAACATGATCTCATATGATTCCTTATTAAGTTCCGGTCATTTTGGTTACTCACTCATTAGGTTTTAAGTCCAAACTAAGAAGTTATGCTACTTTACGTTCTCATACAATGCGTTGTCTTCGTTATCGTGTATCGAGTTGAATTCACAACCTTTTGTCAAAGTTTTATAGTCTTCCTTATGCGTGAGAGAGTCATGGTTCGTAATCCAAAGACATATTTGAAGTCGAAGTTTGGAGACCCAAATACGGTTGAAAAACGCAAGAGGAGCGCAAGAGAGCAAGAAAGCAAGAATGGCCAAAGGCCATTTGGGGTGCCACCCCTTGAGGGTGCGTGAGCCTCACGGGCCGGCTACCCTTCTGCTCCCATGAGGCTCACGCGCCTCCACAAGGTAGGGTAATGTGGCAACCTTTGATTGGCCACCGAATCCCTCTCTTACTTTTCATTTAAAAGTTCTCTTTTCCTTCTTATTTCATTCAAAGAAGAAAAATTGAAAACATTTGAGTTGAAATTTTCTTTCCAACTTTCTCATCTTCCAAACACCATAACTTTCTCATTCGGACTCCGAATTGAGTGATTCAAGTTGGAGAATCTTTACAATTAAGTCCCCTACTTTCTCCAAAAGAGTTTGCATCTGTTTGATCACATTTTGTGGTGGTTCAACACTCAAAACCGAACCAGATCATGATTCGTAGGTATTTGACTAAACTTTGTATTTTTATCTTTTTAAAACTTTAATTACCTTGGGTTTTTCTTCTTCTATATGTATGTGTATATATGATGAAAACTATTGAGAATGATAGCTTCATATCAAAGCTAATCTAGTCTAATTAGAAACTTGAATGTGAACTAGTTTTCTAGGATTCTAGGTTTTCACATGTTTGTGAGTTGTATTGTGATTAGCTTGATATTTAGGGTTATATGTGTTTTGATTGACTCATTTCATGATTAATAACCTTAGCATGTGCTTGGATTCTTTAATTGAACAAATCTAGGATTAGCACATTTGATTTTGTATTTAGAGCTAATTAGAATTTAATTGATTATTAATTATATTCTTGCTCTAAATACTTGCTAGAATAATCATTGATCATATTTTGTGATTCTAGCATTTTTTGTTGCATGTTTCTAATATCTTGAATATGTGCTATATGTATATGTTTTATTCAAGTGTTAGCTTTGTGAATGAAACTATAATTTACATGTGTTAGGTGTTTCACATGCTCTAGGTTTCTATTCATGTTTTTGTAACTAGACTATTTTGACTTTTGTGCTCACGTACATGACTAAGGGAAAATGGGGGGGAACTATAATTTACATGTGTTAGGTGTTTCATATGCTCTAGGTTTCTATTCATGTTTTTGTAACTAGACTATTTTGACTTTTGTGCTCACGTACATGACTAAGGGAAAATGGGGGGGTGGGAAGTGTATTCAATTAGAATTCTAAATCCTGGTATATTCAATTTAGACATTTAAAGACTCTAAAAGAGTCTATATTAATCTAGTAATATTCAATTCAGATTTCTAAGGACTTTTAAAAAATCCTTCCAAATCCGAGTGTATTGAATTTAGACTTTAAAAATGTCCAAAAGAATCAAAGTGTATTCAATTAGGACTAGATTTTGAAGGATTTCTTAGGTCATGGATTTTTGTGGATTTTGGTGGACTTGATGGTGAGAGATATAAATATGAAATGCCATAACATGCCTGGCTTTCTCCTCAAAGATTTTGGTGGACTTTTCTCTCTCTCTCTCTCTCTCTCTCTCTCTCTCTCAAAACAGGAACGTGTTGCTTCTTCTCACTTCTTTTCTTCTCAAATAATCATGATCGATGATCTTCCTTTACTGATTTTTCGACTGCAATCTTACCCAACAACACCTACACATAAAAAGAAAAAAGAAAAAGAAAAAAAAAGACAATAAACCAAAGCACATTCCACCACGATATATTGTTTTGGTATCTGCAGTATCCTAATAATATTAATCCCATGGCATATTTCTGTTACTAGCTGCGTGTGGTGGCTTTATACTTAGCCCTAACAGACTTGTACATGTGGGCAATCTCCAGTACAAAAGGGTCATCAGGATTGGGTCGGTAAGCATCAAGCACATAGAGAGCAATACCTGATATATGTTCCAATGTTAATACATAATTAGGATTCCAAAACTGTTATGAAGTTATAAATACATATTTCATGGTCAATAACAAAAATTTCTCTCAAACCAGCCTCATTCAAATCCAATTTTAGTGAGAGTACTGAGATCTAAACAGGAAGCCGAAGGTGAAAAATGTCTATAGGAAGACTTACCACTCATGAAGTCATTTCCACATAACATCACTCATAAAAGGAGCATAATTATAGAAAACAAGAAGTAGAAACATAGCAATGCAACATGCAGCGAACAGTGAGTAAGGAAATTCTTATACCTAGAATTAAATTCTAAAGATTGAATTTGGACCTTTGTAACGGGAAAATACTAAAAAAGCTTACGAAATGTAGACAGATATAATATAACTATTGATACATAATTTAATAATCTAGTGGGTATGTAATTTAACTGTTGATGATGACCATGCCGGTGGTTTCTTTGGTTATGTACCACTATGTTATTAAATTATTATCATTAAAAGAAAATAGTTGGTTTATTAACAGTTAAAAATTGTCAAGAAAAGGTTTTTTGACGGTTTTAAAAACTGTCAACAATGCTAATATAAAGAAAAGTCTTGATAGTTTTTTATTTATAATAGTTTTTTTTCTTGACAGTTAAAAACTGTCAAGAAATGTTTATAATATATTTATAATATTTAACTAAAAATTATCATTATTTAATATTTAATTATAATATTTAATTAAATAACATTTTTTTTAAGCCCGTCGGCCACTCATTGCCGTTGGACCACCCCTATCGCCTCTGCTGTCCGGCCGCCGCCCGCCGACCATGCCCACTTCTGATAATAATGAGTCATTATTGTGAATTGAACTTGAGACCTCAAGTCAAAAGTTATAAGTCTTTATCACTTGACTAACATTTAATGTGTTAACAATTGAACAATATTTATATATAACCTATGAGTTGTTAGAAAAAAAAAAAAAAGCTTTGTTAGATAAATTTAAATTTATTCAACAAATCAAAATTCTAATTTCTATGATAGACATATATTAAAAAATATTTATTGAAACTTTTAATAAAATTATATTTTTTAAAACATATATAGTCGAGTTATTGGTCAATACTTTATGGTTACGTTTGGTTACATGATGGAATGGTAATTGAATGGTAATGGGAAAGGAAAGGAAAGGAAAGGAAAGGAAAGGAAAGGAAAAATAAGTTTTTTGTTTGGTTGGAACTTTAGAATTAGTCTCTGAATCAGTATTATTTTGTTTGGTTAACAATGGAATGGAATGGAGCTAATTGTATTTTAACCAAAATACCCCTAGTTATAAAACATTCATAATAACATGATATATTATGGATAATAATAATAAAATATAAAAGTATAATATATATATATATATTATAATAATGTATATCTATATAATATAATATAATATATATAAATATAAAAATAAATATACATAATATATATAATTTATAATATATATATTATATTATACAATATATATAATATAAATATATAGTATATATTAATTAATATATTAATACATAATATATATAATAATATAATATGTATATTATATATAATAATATAATATATAAATATATTTATATATTATAATATATAAATATATCATATATAATATATTATATTATATATGTTTATATATCGTTTTGTATATTGTAATAATATAATATATAATATATATAGTACATATATATACAATATATATTTATATATCATTCATATAATATATAATATATAATAATAAGATATTATTTTGGAAGGGAGGGTATTTTTGGAATGGAGTTGGGGCATATAACGGTATTTATGGAATATAAATTTTAGTTTGGAATAGAAAGACATTCCATTGGTTTTTAAATAGAATGTCCATTCAACCATAATGGTGGAATCTTCATTCCATTGCATTTTAACAAACCAAACAAATGGAATGACTTTCTTTTCATTCCATCCCATCCGAACAAACATGGCATGTAACGGACTCGTGGCATCAATTGTAATAAGGATTATTTGGAATACAACTCTCACTACATGAGAGATATTTCTTAACATGTATCTTGCAATTTAATGAACAAATGTAAGACTCGGATTACTAATTTATATGGGTAATTGAATTATTAACGTGTTTCTTAGTATGAAACAAGAAGGTGGAAAATAAATAAACAATTTTTGAAAAATTATTTTTTTGAATTTTTTTCAAGTAAATGATTTAAAAGTAAATTTATTAAATTTAAAATTTTACTTATCCAATATCGGTTTGCCCAAAAACCGATATCTTACTGTAAAATAAATCAATATCGTGATTTTGTTTATTGTTGAAAATAGGAAGTAAAAGTTTAAAAAAATTATTAAAGATAAATAAAAAATTTGAAAAAACTATTTTTCTTGACAATTCTCAAAAGCTGTTAAGAATGTGCAATTCGTGACTGTTTTTTAAAATTGTTAAGAAAAAACTGTTAAAAAAGATAGTTTTTCTTGCAGTGTATATAAATAACGTGGTATGTTTGTCTTATTGAAACATAATACATGACAAAAAAAAAAAAAAACTATAAGAAAGTCATAAGCAAAGTCCAAATGAAGAACTGGAAAGGGAAATAACTGATTAAGGAGGTGAAAAGTAATAGAAGAGAAAAGGAATAAAGTAGAGATTGTTGTTAGTACTGTAAATTGTATTAATGAATCATATTGGTTTAGTGTATAGATTGTGTTATTGGACCATATAGTGGTATAATTCTCCATTTTTAGTAAAAGTCATAGATAACAATTCCATGAAAGTCCACGGATGTCAAAACAAATCCATAAAAGTCTGAGATAGATGTCTAAACAAATCAAGGAAAAACCATGTGGATTTATAAAAATCCGTAGAAATTCGTGAAAATTTGTCACATAAAAAATGTATTTAAATGTCCTCAAGAATCCTAATTGAATACACCCCCCCTTTAAAGTCTAGTTTCCATGAAATATATTGATTAGATGTTCTACGTTGAATTGCTTGTTTGCATCATTTGCATTCATTGATCACACTTAGGAAGTTCTTGTAAAATTAGGATTTTACAAGAACTTCCTAAGTGTGATCAATGAATGTGTTGTGACAAGAGGTTTGGATAACCAAGCAAGAAGTTTTGACTAGGACAAGTGGTCCAGATAGTCAAGTAAGGAAGTCTTGGTTTTGGTTAGGGCAAGAGGTCCGGATAACCAATCAAGAAGTCATGGCTAGGATCGGAAAAATCCAGATAGCTATGCATGAGAGACTCTCTAAAGGCATGAGTGCCTTGGATAGGGAGGTTGCTATGACATTGGTAGGCCCAGGATGTTGGTAGACATAGACTCCAATAGAGAGTGTTACATGGGATATGTATTCACCCTTGAGAAATTTCTAATCTTTCAATGATGTTGTGTAGACATAGACTCCAATATAAAGTGGTTCTGCACTTTCGAGGAATTTCTAATATACCAATAGGGTTAGGTAGACATAGACTCTAATAGGAAGTAGATCATGAGTTGGTAACTTTTAAGGAATTTATAATCTATCATCCAATATATATAGTACCATATGGTTGTAATTCAACTTGTGGATGTTTCCTCCTTGGAGGTTTTACTACGTTAAAATATCTCTTGTGTTAATTCTTCTTATCTCTATCTTTCTTATTTGTATATGTGTTTGTTTTAATCTTGTTTCATAACCTTCACTTGTGATGTATTTGTAAACAAGATTTTGTTAAGTGCGGGATGTAAGCACATCATTTTGATCATAGTTATATGTATAATTCTTTTATATATTGATACATTTGTGTATAGTTATTCATTAATTGATACTTGTAACATACTGGACATTATTAGAAATATAAGTGTTCTTTGTTGTTAAGTTTTAGTATTATTATTTCTCTTGCAACTTGTTTATTATATAGACAATGCCTTATTGAACATATGTTTCTATTGTTTATCATATATATGTGGTTTATGTGTTGTGATATAAGCTACCTTGAGGGACAAACTTTAGTTTGTTTCAAGACATTGAAAAATGTGTAAAAACCTATTCACCCCTCCCCCTTCCCCCCTCTAGGTACGTTTTGGGAAATTTAACCGCGTTTGTATATTTCAATTGGTATTAGAGCGGGTCGTTAGAAGGAAATTAACGAGATTTTGGATACACTCACGATTGATTACTTATGTTTTTAAGTCATGGTTGTCCTCCGTTATTTGTGGAAAAGGTTCTTCTTATTTGTCATTGCATTTGTCTACTAACAATTTTGTTGATAAGCTTGAAAAGAGTGTTAGTTACAAAAACAAGGAAGAAGAAGTTTTTGTTCCCCAGAGGATGATCAAATTAGACTTGATCACTTACTCATGCAACACAATGAAGAAGTTTGCAAAGAGTAATGATGACTCTAGTGAAGATGAGAGCTTAAGTGATGATTCTTCTAGTGAAGAAGAGGTGGTGAGCAACTTTGTTGCCTTCACGCCCTTTCACTCAATACTAGAGGAAGAAAGTCAAGTTTCTTTGGACAAGGAGGTCGATCTAAATCATCAAGAATGCTTAAGTTCACATCCAACATATCTTAATATTTTGACTAAGGTGAAGAGTCTTGAAGAGAAATTGGAAATAGCATTAAGATAGGTTGATGAGAAGGATGATTTGATCAAGATACAGGTGGATGAGTTTGTGTTAACAGCTCAAAGGCTCTTGGTGTGAAAAGAGTGTTCTTGCCAAGAAGCTTAGAGAAGTTGAAGAGATTGTTCTTGAGAGGGATATGATCATCTCTAGTTTGACTCTATGAGGCTCAAACGACTTGGTAGTTGAAGAGAAGCTCATAGAAGCATCACTTCTTACAAGCGAGGAAAAAGTCATTGTTGATAAGGAAACTCCGAAAAAGAGACGTTCCAAGACCAAGAACAAATTGAAAAACAAGGTACCCCTTGAAACTCCCATTTGTGCTTCTTCAACTCTGGGAGGTAAAATCTCTCATTTTATTCACATATGCCTTTTTTGCAATACCGTAGGCCATATCAAGCCCAAGTGCTTCATTTACATTGAATATTGTGAATTAGAAAATGCATGTAAGGATAAAGAGATTGACCTTCATTTTAAGCATGTTAAAGCTTTTAAGTATGGAAAGTATGAAAATGTCACAAAGCATGTTAAGAATGTCCGGAATGTGAAGAATGTAAACCTTACTAAAATTGACAAAGCATGTATTGCTAGCAATGTTGAAAGGAAGAGTATCAATGATATTCTTGTGGATTGAGTGATAGAAGGTCTTTATTCTAGATTCAACATTGTTGTCAATAAGAATCTTGATATTGTTTATGTAGGTTCACCTAAGACCAAATTGGTCAAGGGTGAATGCTCTTACCAATAGTGTAAGTTGCACATATAAGTAGATTTAAGATTAGTGTCAAGTTGTTAAAAAACTTAGCTTTCTTGCTTTGTCTCTCTATAATTTGACATGAACTTAGCTATCTTACATTTTGTTATGATAGTCGAAATCCATTGATTTACTTTTGAGAAGTTGTTTTTAATGCAATCTATATGGTGATAATCATGTTAAGACTTTTTTTTTTTAGTGTTTTAGTTGAAATGCTAAGTCTTTAGACTCTTGGATTGACACACCAACAACTTTTTGTCATAAAGACAAACAAACCAAGAAGGCTCATAAAAAAGGCGAAGGCTTTACATTTGATGAAAATAGCTTGCGAAGATATCTCTATATCATATTGTTTGCTTACTTGGATTTTCATCTCTCAACTCATTGTTTGCACCACTTCATGAAGTATGTTATATTAGAGAACTAGTATAGTGTTCTTATGGTTCTCATTGACATTTGCTCTTTTAAGATCTTTTGATGATAATTGTTCACATTGATCTTAATCATGATGTGTGTTGTTGTTAGTATGATTGTTGAGTGGCGTGTTTTGAAAAATATGAGCTTCATATTCTTTGAAAGCTACTCTCTTGAGAAGTAATGATCTTAAGTAAGTGTCTTTGCATTGCTTTTAGATCATGTGCTTGTAAGTCATAAAACTTTGGTTTCAAAAATGCACTTTGCTTCTTTTGTATATTTGGTTGAGTAAGTTGAGTTTGATATATGAAAGTTGTGGATATACCTTGAAGTCTTTTGACTAGTACATTTAAGATGACCTTTGGTTAATATTCATTTTGCTTCGGCAATTAAATAGAACTCAACAAGCACTTTCATAGAAATGGCTACACACATTCGTTGTGAAGTTGCCCAATGTAGGAAAGGGCTACACTATTGTGACGAGTGAAAGCCACCATGAAGCGTATTTGTTTATATTAGAAAAATCGAAGAAGTGTTGAAAATAATCAATAAATAATTTTTTTGATTCAAAGCCAAATTAAAGAAGAAAAAGGCTTTAAAAAGTTAAGTTGAAAATCAAGTTTTCTCAGGTTGTCAAATAAAAATGGGATAACGAGTCACATACACACACACACATTCATATGTTGAAATCTATTCTCTTAAAAAGCAAAAAACTGGATGATAATCGGTTTGACCTTTCATTGAAAAGCTTAAAATGAATAGTTGTTGATATTGTTTGCATGTTTGATTATCAAATTACTTCTTTTCATATATTTGAAGCAAAATTCACACATATACACTTTTGTTTATAAGTGATTTGATATTCTTGCAATTTTAGAAGAATTATGAGAGAAATTGAAAATCTTGATGTATCTCTCTTTGCTTGTTAAGCTTAATTGTTTTGATCTCTTAAAATTGCTTGAATGTGTGAATGTGTGTGTGAATATCATTGTGAACAATATTTTATCTTGATCTAAGATAGAGCATTTATCAAGGGGAAGCATAGTATGCTAGGCTTTGTTTTCTTTTATGATATGTTCACATATTTCAAGTTGATATTTGTTGGCATATTCTTTAATTGATATAATGAATATTTTAGATGTTATTTCATATTTCTTGATTTGCATGATGATTCTTTGTATTATGATATGCCTTTGTATTTTTGTGCTAACTTGCTTTGGATTTTCTACTCATGTTTGTTTTCGTGTTTTAGTGAAACATTACACAAGGTTATGGGGAGAACCAAGAAAGTTGGGATTAACAATCCTTCTAATCCCATAGACAAATCCAACCCCATTTCTTCTACCTCCAAGAAAACCAAAACCAACAAGTTGAAACTTTTGGGACTTTTGGGTGTAAAAACATTGTACAAGAAAAAGGTATGTGAAAGGACTAATAAATTCCCGTTTTTACATTCGTGTCTTTTAAATACAACCTAGAGGGTGTGTGAATGGGTTGTAAATCTGTTTTTACCAAATTTTTCGGATCAGTCAATATTACAAAAATAACCTCAAACACATAAATAAAACAATCAAGTGTAAATGTATGGAAATATAAATGACACTTGATTTTTATGTGGAAACCTTCAACAGGGAAAAACCATGGGCTGGTAAGTGCGCCACACTTAAACTTCGAATCCACTATATACAATATCGTATACAACCTAATCCCTGTTTGACGGCCTAATCATGACCAATATCCCTCTACCACTACCCGTAGACCTTTTATAGCAAACCTAGTCCAATTTGCTTGAGTGACCACCTAATCCCGGTGTAGCGACCTAATCCCGGTCAATCACACAAGACTTACATTCTCCGAAAAGATCAAACCCTATTGTGAATATGCAATGATATGCAATGATATCCAAATATGCAAGATAGAGCTAGGGTACTCTAGATGTTTACCTAGGACTATATGATGAAAATAAAATCAATCATAGATATGAAAAATAGCTATATGTCATGGCATACAACTTTAGCTAAGTAAAGGATAACCAATCCTAGATACAAAGCTATCAAAAAACAATCTCAATCATACAATGAGATAATTGGCTAGATAGCATATAAGCAAGAAAACCTAGCTATCATAAATAACTCAATCAACACATAATCTCAATCTTATATGTAGAAATTAATCTAAACACATACAGGTTATATAAGAGATAAAATTGATAAGTACAAACACTAATTATGTAAAATAATAGTGTTCAATATGCCATACCATGTGTGTTGAAGAAGACTCTTGCATTAGTACATGCTAAATGATCTTAGATGATGCTTAGATGATGATTTATATATGTGGAAATGAGTTTAGAGAAATAAAGATATAATCTTTAAGCTTTTTCTCTCAAGTCTCTTTAAATATCTCTCTAGGGTTTTTAGAATGCAATACTTGTGTTTTGAACCAGAGATAAAGATGTATTTATGGAGAGTGATAAAGGTTGGGTGAAAGACAATTTTGTCCCAACTTTATGGGCAAAAAATACGCCATGTTCTGCGGCCATGGACCACAGAATTGAGGGCGCAGAAATAGACCTAATGCTCTAGTCCCTTTTCTGCGCCCTTATTCTGCGGCCCCTAATCGCATAACCCAAGGGCGCATAAGTGTCAAGTGTTTTGACACAACTTTTCTGCACCCTGTTCTGCGGTTATCGACCGTAGAACTGGGGCCCATTTCTAACCTAGTCAAAAATGCAACCCCTTTTTTTCGAATCCTCTTGGAAGATAACTTTCATAAAACAAGCTCAATGAGAAGAGTATGAAGGATTTAAATATACAAATACACACACAAAATACAACAAAGAAGTGCAAGTGTGGAAGTGAAGAGAATACACAATAGCAATGAACATGTATGCAATCATGGCAAGTGAGTGTATGCAACTAAATCTCTTTAATAAAAAACTAAGCACAAGAGATATACCTTTGGCGTGCTTATCCCTTGAGGTCTTGAGCGGGCCTTGGTTGTGCAAAATACCAATCATCAAATACCTAAACTTCCCTTAAATCAAGCCTCAATATGTTGTTTGTCCATGAAATAAGTCAATCAATAGATAGGAATCCTTACAGTATGGCTTTGGATGCTTGTAGTGGATCTTATGTCCATAGGGTTATTGTTGAAAGGAATTGGAGTACTTGGATTAACATGCTTGGAACAGTGAATGATACAATGGTTAGAGAATTCTATTATGAATACAAGGAAAGCATTACCATTGAAGATGCCTTGTTGGATGTGAGAGGTGTTGTCTTTAGAGTCAACTTGAAGAGCATCAATGAGTTCCTCGGGTTGCCCAATGATAGTGAGTCAGATTTTCTTGATGTTGAGATCTTATAGAATCTCAACGAGATGGGTAAAACTCTTTGTGACAATAGTGATTTTGAGTGGGGAAAGCAAGCCTTTATTAGGCAAAGTGAGTTGACTAAGGTAAGTGCCTTTTGGCATCTATTTGCATGTGTCAAACTTGTTGGATCTTTTAATGCTATCGAACTAAACAAAGAGAAGATCAAGATTGTGTATGCCTTAGTGACTAACAAACCCATAAACCGTGGTGAAGTCTTTGGAGAACATATTGAGATTGCAGTTTGTTACTTGTTTGGACAAAGAATTGGCATTTTCGGAGTTTATCTTTCATTTGTGTTTAGCTAGAGAAGTGAAGGAACAAGATGATGATGTGCTACTACCTCTCTTAGAGAAGTTTAGTGATAAACGTATGGCTACCATGCCATATAAGGAAGAAGGAAAGTCTTGTGATACATTTAGGCTCTTTGTTGAATCTCATGATTCAAGCCTTGTATCTAGTACAACTATTCTACCGATTTGGGCTATGCAATTGAAGGATGAGGTTGAAGAATCAAGAAGGTTGATTGAGAAGTCACAAAGGAAGATTGAAGAACTTAATGCTAAGGTAGTGCCATAAGATGAGAAGATCAAAGAATTGGAAAGCAAGAAAACTACTCCAAAGCGTTACGTGAGATCATCAAATCGCACAACATTCCATGGTGGCACAAGTGGCTAGAAAATGATCTTAAGGTATATTTTCTTCTTTTTTCCTTTTGGCTTTGTATCATGTCAAAAATGGGGAGAAATATATGGGGACATATGTGATACTTTCTAGCTTGCTTAGTCTTATTTTATTTTATTTTTTTTGTTTTAAGTTGTATTTGATATCAAGCTTGAACTTTATGACGTGTAATATTTTTTTATTGATCTTGGCTAGAATATTTTGTTGGATAGCATGTATTAAGGGGGAGCATACATGATCCATTTGAACTTTAATGTTTTATTTTCTTACCAAAGAATGTACATTGCCGTATGTGTTGTCTCTTGGATATTCTTATGCTTTCAAGTTGAATTTAGGTGATATCAAAAGAAGACCAAGACGAAGTTCAAGACTTGTTGAAAATCTGTCTAGAAATGTGTAACTCATTGTGACAAATTTTCCTTGTAATTGTTTTAGTATATGTAAGGGGTTTTGACATGGAATTTGCCAAAGGGGGAGATTGTTAGTTTTTTGGTTTGTGTTGGCATAAATTCCATATCAAAACAATGTCTCTCTTGCATTGATTAGTTGTCTTAGATTGATGATCATTCAAGCTTCAAAGAAGACTTGACATCTTTTCATGTAAGATGGTGTCGTTAAGGAGGAATAAGCTACATTATTCATCAAAGGTATATTTGACCTCATTCATCTTCCCAGGCTTAGGCACACACACACACACACATTGCATTCATATGTTTCCATGCATCGTGGTGTACAATTGGTATAACACATTCACACACCTATTGAAATATGCACATGCATTAGATTTAATTTGATAAACATTGTGAATTTGATAAACATTAGATTTATTTGTTTTTGTTTTATTGTTTTTAGACTTGAAGATGATCTCATATGATTCCTTATTAAGTTCTAGTCATTTCAGTTACTCACTCATTAGGTTTCGAGTCCAAACTAGGAAGCTACGCTACTTTACGTTCTCTCACAATATGTTGTCTTCGTCGTCTTGTATCGAGTCGAATTCACAACCTTTTGTCAAAGTTTCATAGTCTTCCTTGTATGTGAGAGAGTCATGGTTCGTAATCAAAAGATGGATTCAAATTTGAAGTTCGAAAGCTCTAATATGGTTGAAGAACGCGAGAGGAGCGCAATGAGGCATGAATGGCCGAAGGCCATTTGGGTGCCACCCCGTAAGGGTGCGTGAGCCTCATGGGTCGGCCACCCTTCTGCCCCCATGCGACTCACACGCCTCCATGGGGTAGGGTGATGTGGCAGCCTTTGATTGGCCACTGAATCCCTCTCTTACTTTTCATTTAAAAGTTCTATTTTCCTTCCCATTTCATTCTAAGAAGAAAAATTGAATACACTTGAGCTGAAATTTTCTCTCCAACTTTCTCATCTTCTAAACACAATAACTTTCTCATTCAGACTCCGAACTGAGTGATTTAAGTTAGAGAATCTTTATAATTAAGTCCCCTACCTTCTCCAAAAGAGTTAGAAGCTGTTTGATGATGTTTTGTGGTGGTTCTACACTAAAAACCGAACTAGCTCATGATTCTTAGGTATTTGACTAAACTTTGTGTTTCAACATTTTAAACCTTCAATTACCTTGGATTTTCTTCTTCTATATGTATAAGTATGTATGATGAAACCTATTGGGAAGGATAACTTCAAATCAAAGTTAATTTAGTCTAATTAGAGACTTGAATGTGAATTGGTTTTCTAGGATTCTAGGTTTTTACATGTTTATGAATTGTATTGTGATTAGCTTGATATCTAAGGTTATTTGTGTTTTGATTAACTCATTTCATGATTAATAATCTTAGCATGTGCTTGGATTCTTTAATTGAACAAATCTAGAATTAACACATTTGATTTTGTATTTAGAGCTAACTAGAATTTAATTGATTATTAATTATATTTTTGCTCTAAATACTTACTAGAATATTCATTGATCATATTTTGATATTCTAGCATTTTTTTTGGTATGTTTCTAATATCTTAAATATGTGTTTCATGTATATGATTTATTCAAGTGTTAGCTTTGTGAATGAAACTAGAATTTACATGTGTTAGGTGTTTCAGATGTTTTAGGTTTCTATTCATGTTTTTGTAACTATACTATTTTGACTTGTGTGCTCACATGACTAAGTCTAGTTTCCATGGAATGTATTGATCACATGTTCTATGTTGAATTGCTTGTTTGCATCATTTGCATTCATTGATCACACTTAGGAAGTCCTTGTAAAATGCATGAAGTCTTGGTTAGGACAAGAGGTCCGGATAACCAAGCTAGAAGTCTTAACTAGGACAAGTGGTCCGGATAGTCAAGCAAGGAAGTCTTGGTTAGGACAAGAGGTCCAGATAACCAAGCAAGAAGTCATGGCTGGGATTGTGAAGATTCATATAGCTATGCATAAGAGGTTCTTTAAAAGCATGAGTGTCTTGGATAGGGTGTTGGCTATGACATTGGTAGGCCCAAGTTGTTGGATAGATATAGACTCCAATAAAGAGTTTTGTATGGGATATGTATTCACTCTTAAGGAGTTTCTAATCTTTCAATGATGTTGTGTAGATATAAACTCCAATATATAGTGGTTCCACACTTTTGAGGAATTTCTAATATACCAATATGGTTGGGTAGACATAGACTCCAATAGGAAGTAGATCATAAGTTGGTCACTTTTGAGGAATTTCTAATCTATCATCCAATATATATATATAGTACCCTATGGTTGTAATTCAACCCGTGGATGTTTTCTCCTTAGAGGTTTTACCACGTTAAAAAATCTTTTGTGTTAATTCTTCCTATCTCTATCTTTCTTATTTGTATATGTGTTTGTTTTAATCTTTTTTCATAATCTTCAATTGTGATGTATTTGTAAACAAAATTTTGTTAAGTGTGAGATGTAAGCACATCATTTTGATCATAGTTGTATATATAATTCTTTTGTATATTGATACATTTGTGTATAGTTATTCATTGATTGATACTTGTAACATATTGGACATTATTGGAAATAACAATATTCTTTGTTGTTAAGTTTTAGTATTATTCTTTTTCTTGCAACTTGTTGATTATATAGACAATGCCTTATTGAACATATGTTTCTATTGTTTATCATGTATATATGGTTTATGTGTTGTGATATAAGCTGGATTGAGGGACAAACTTTAGTTTATTTCAAGGGACTGGAAAAAGTGTAAAAATCTATCCCCCTCCCTCATTGTACGTTTTAAACAATTTAACTACGTTTGTATATTTCATATATTATAACAAATCTGCATAATCCTTAAATAGATTATATTTTACCATAATTTAGGCCATTAACTAAGGCTATTATACTAGATAATTAAGAATAGCATTCACCTTAAAGGCATATGGCTGTTATACATGATAACTAGCTTACAGCTCGCACAATGTGCGGGCATTGTTAATCATCATCGGATTTACATGGCAAGTTGAGGCTCCGTTATTATATATTACCTTGAGATTAAAGAAGCAAATGTATTTACCACTATAATTTGGACCTATAAAATTCATTAAGTTTAGTTGAAAAATTAATAATTTTCAATAATAATAATAATTAGTAGGATGATTCATTATTTTTAAATGTTCCCGTTCACGCCAAATACACACTTGTCATCTGATCTCAAGATTAGAAAATGCCTTTTTAAGTATGATCAGAAAATGTTTTATATAACTAAATCTGGTGATATCTAATTTGATATTCAATGAATTATAATGTCTTACTCTCCCACTTGCATCATTCGTCGAAATAATAAATTAAAGCGTAATAATTTAAAAATAGTATTTATCATCAAGTCATTTAATTTATCACATAAGATGCATGCTCATTACCTCATCTTTTGTTTGTTGAAAGTATTTATTTATCCATCTATCTAGATCAAATATTATTTTGAAACATTTGTCATTGGTAGGATTGAAACCGTTGACTTTTAAGTTATTTGCCAAAACCCTAAGTTCATCCATCTACTAACTGAGCTACGCCCTTAAAGATAAATGCATGTTCATTACAAAGTTATAATCATATATCATCCAATGTAATATATCTTAAAAACTAACATATTTGTTTCGAAGATAATTGTACGTGAACAAATATAAATCACGTTCATCTCCCACTCAGCAGTAAGAGAACTGGTATCCACCAAATTGATCTTTCAAATTCTTGCTCTTGTCTTAATTTGGTTAGATAGACAATTATCTGAATTGCAGATTGAACTGTGTTGTCGAAGTCATAGAATATAGTTAAAAATAAAAATAAAAAAAACAAAAAAAAACCCTTCCAATAATATCGAAAGAACTTTTAAACACGTTATTAAAACTACAAAAACAATGGATCATGCAAACAATTAATTTTTACAACATGAGAGCATATATAATTGGAAGATATAACAAAACCAAAACTGGCACCAAGCTTTTTAAAGTTTTTTTATTAATTAATTTATATATATATATATATATATATATACATATTTTCTTACACCAAACTTTCTTATATATACATCTCCTTCCCATGCTGTCATGCACACATATTTGTAACTCACCATTTTGAGTTTCCCTCAAATCTATTTCTGGCTATATATATTTTATTAAAAAAATTTAGTATTTAAATAATTTATTATTTGAGAAATCTATTCTATATTAATGGGTTGATCAGATGTTTCTCCCAAAATTAAGGGATTACTGGGAGCAGTATAAAATACGGTACCTATCTACCATAGTAGGAGAGTCTGTAGACAATATTATAAAATATGGTACGTATAGTTCTATAATTGTAGCAGAAGTATAGTAGAGACAATAGAGTAGAATGTAAACAAAGTAGTATTATTTGTATTTAGTAAAACAATTTAACCTAATTCAAAAGGTTAAACACAATTATATAGATATGAACATCATAAAAAATGACTAAAAAAATAAAACAAAGAGAAGATGTAACTTTCAATAAAGGGTGGAGTTACAGGAACAACATAACATGTTAAAATAGATTATATATATCGGCTGAGAAGAGGAATGTCAAAAGGATTTCAAAAATATAAGAAAATGAAAATTTTTAATATTTGTTAATAATATTAATAATATATAAATAGGTGAAATGATAAGAATGCCAAAAGATTTACATATTCCTATGCAACCATGATTGCATGAATGAATGGTTTAACTGATTAATTAGATGATACAAATTCATAGTTTGAACGATGTGCGGGCAATGTAAAATACAAAACAATCGATTTATGTTTTAAACTTTTTTTGTGTTCTTCTCATTTCAACCCATCTTAGTAAATTGACTATAAATTGACTATAAATTTCTGTAGTTGAAACCCTTCTTTGAGATAATATATATTGAATATCTAATGATAAAAGTCATAAAACTCCATCAACTATATTGCAAAAAGCCTGCTATTGTTTTTACACTTTAATTATTCTGAACTGTTCTCATTTGTTAACTTCAATTTTTCACTATACTACCCACCCAAAAAACAACTTCAAATAAAAAATCCACCCAGCAACAAGCCAAACAACTCTAATAACAACAAATAAACTTTTAGAGACCAACCGAAAGAATTCGAAACAAAAGTGTCAATTCCAACCCCATGAAACTTCTAAAAATTTCGAACAATTAATTATTCAAACTATAAACGTAACAATTACAAAAGAATTACAAAAGCAAACTTTAACAATCTCTCCTTTCTACAATTTCTAAACATAACAATACAATTAAATATGCAAAATCTCACATTTCCGTTTCGATTGTGGACTGTTTGTTTGCGAACACGACTTCTAAGGCACCTATGCAGCTAAATGGATTTGATTGTAGACTGTTCATTTGTATGTTTATGGATCACAACTACCTGTCTCTAAAAGAACGAAAGCTGTATTTTATTTAAACTCAATAATCCACATATATATATATATATATATGTATATAAGCCATTTACGGTAATCATGTACATACAGTTTGATACTTTGATTGTCTTACTTCATTGAAACTACATAGTCACTAAATGATCACCATCTGAAATTTCTTTAAATATCATCTCTAAAATCAGCACAAAACCCATGTATATAACACAAATATCAAAAAGCCCAGAAACATAATTCCAGTAATATCCCATAAAATAAAATAAAAAACACACACACACATTGATACCTTAATAGAACTCCAATCATGGTGACTAATGCTGACATATGACAAAAATACAGTCGCTTGATTGATCTTCAAATAAAGTCTATATTGAGTGTGAGAGGTATGAATTAAACTATCATTAAAAGATTATGTGATTTTTTTTTTTTTTTTCGTTTTACAAAATATGGATGGGAAAATGAAGGGTTGGAAAATTTAATTATTAATTTTAATAGATTATATGATTGGTTAAGAGAATTTATTCAATATCCATTGATATGAGATTGCCTCTTGATTTCCTTCTCATTAATGATTTATGGGATTGATTCTTAAGTGTCTTTTCATTTGTGATTTAAATTATATAGATATATTAAAATTTTAAATTGTGACGATTGCTCATAAATATACATACGATCATAATTCTTATTAGTAATTAATAAGGTTGTAATGAATGATGTTACAATAAAACGTCCAGAATTGTTATTATTATAGAATAATAACACATAATAGGGGTGATTTATGGCTTTAAATGAGCTTGTCGTTCTTCCTTCGTTATGAACTATGCATGCTTGGCAATTTATAATAACTTTAATAAGCAATTTGAAGGAGTGATAATTGGAACAATAATTCTTATTAGTATTTAATATGACTAAAACTCCTCCTATTAACACTTAATAATTAGTAAAAATTGAATGATAAAGCCTCTACACAATAACACATGTTAATGTGAGGTTCCATTTTAATATATTACTAACGTGGGAACCCGTGCGATGCACAAGTTTTGTTAAAAAATTATTTAAAATAAATTGTTTACTAAAAAAAATGCATAGTCTATTCCAAATTTGCTATGATATGATTAATCTTCTGTATAGGCTTTTGCCAAATGGATTTATTGAGTAAAATCTGAAATATTCCTATTATTTAGATTATATCATGTGATATTTATTGAATCTTAAAAACAATTGAACCTCCTTTACAAAACATTGTATACCGGTCACATTAAGTAGATCTTAAAAAATTATAATAACTAATGAACAATACTTAAACTAAAACTAATAAAAAAAAAGGTTTATGGTCGGACTTTTGAACTTACTAATTATTATAATATATATATATATAACTCATAACACATTCAAAAAATATAATTGATAAGAATTTATGTTTTTTTTTTTCCTCGTGAACTTATCAAATATTATAATATATATATATATATATATATATATAAAGATATTTGTATATAGATATATAATTAATAAGAATGTACGGTTATCTTTAGAACTTATCAAATCTTATAATATAAAAATATATATATAACTAATTAATAATATTTAAAAAAATAATTAATAAGAATTTTAACATGAATAGCTAGGGACCATAAATCATTAATCAATCTCATAAATAAAAATTCAAGAGGCAACCAATAAATAATGGGATAATGATTAAATTCACTTAATCAATCCCAAAATTAATTAAATTATGATACAATTCCCCAACTAACATTTTCTATCCCATAATTAATTAAAAATTAATTATATTATATTATTTTATTTTATTTTACTGAAAAGATTGAAAGCTGCACCTTCTCATTATCCAAACGTTTTATATTCATTTTATCAATAAATAATCTTTCATCCATCTTTAAAATATCTATTAATTAGTTTCATTCTAAAATATATATATATATATAATTAGTTATTAATTGTTATAATATATAATAATATAATTTGTTTCACTTTGTTATTTCTTTCATGCAATAAATATTCTTCCATTAATTATATATTTAAAGTAAACAACCATTCATAAAATTATATCTTGAATTCATAAAATGGTAGCAATAAAACAATGCAAAGAGAAACCATATCATATATATATATATAAATATATATAAGAACTCTTGGCATTCAACCTTAGAACATTCATTAGTTTACTTTTTCTATTAAAATAATATCAATACTTACATGTTTAACATCAAAATCAAAAATGATAAATATATATATATATATATATATAACTAATTCATAAAACATAAAAAAAAAAAAATCTAATTAATAAGATTTATTGTTTTTTCTCTTGAACTTATCAAATATTATAATATATATAAAAAGATATTTGTATGTGGATAACTAATTATTAAGAATTTATACCGAATATTATAATTTATATATATAACTAATTGATAATACTTAAAAAAATAATAATAATAAAATAAAATAAAAAATCTAATTAATAAGAATTTGAATATGAATAGGCTTAACCTTGGGCCATAAATCATAAATCATAAATCATAAATCATAAATCATAAATCAATCCCATAAATAAAAATTCAAGAGGCAACCCATAAATAATGGGATAATGAATAAATTCACTCGGTCCCATAATTAATTAAATTATGATAACAATCCCCAACTAACATTTCCTACCACATAATTAATTAAAAAATTAATTATATAATTTTATTAAATTTTTACTGAAAATATTGAAAGCTGCATATTCTCATTACTCAAACATGTTATATTTATTTAATCAATAAATAATATGTCATTCATCTTTATAATATCTATTAATTAGTTATTAATTGTTATAATATAAAATAATATAATTTGTTTTTCTTTTCTTTTTTTCAAAAGATATAGAGAGTCTCTTTTTCTAATGACTCACTTTTTTTTTCTTTTTTTTTTATTTAAAGCAAAAAATATTCTTCCATTAATTTATAAATTTAAATTAAACAACCCTTTATAAAATTATGTCTTGAATTCACAAAATGGTATATATATTAGAACATTCATTAGTTTACTTTTTTCACTAAAATAATAAAAATAATTACATGTTAAAAATCGAAATCGAAACTAAAAGTCACCAAGTGCTACTTGTATCGGACATCCAAGTTTTTGAAAGGCAATTGCTTTTGAGACATGAGAAGTCCTTCGATGCAATCACCACCAATAATTTTAATTTTTCCATCCCTGCAATGTGATTAACATGCAATATTTAGCTGTTTCCAAAAAAAAAAAAAAAAAATGAATTTAGCATATGTATTTAAAGAATCAAATTTGGGAAAAATCTTAAAAATATCAACAAATTACACGATATTTCCAAATTCAACTTACAATGCAATCGAAGCTATAGCTGGAACACCATAATAAACATCAACTTTTTTTTTAAAACAGTAAAATTTTATTAGAGAGCCACAAGGGCAAGAGGGAACACCAAAAAGCCAAGATACAAAAAAGCCCAGGAGATACCCAATAAAGACTCAAAGACAATTACAAAACAAGAAAGTCAGTCAACATATGCAGAAACCGTAATACAGATCTAAAATCTCAAGCAAAGAATCACAACTTCAAAGCCAACATGAGCGGTCCCACTTAAACACTAAGCTACACCACTTAAAACCCCAAGCAACAAAAACAAGCTTAAAACCACTGCTATCAGTATAAACAAAAATAGCAGAGATAAAAATCAGAAACCAATATCAGACAACACCCCATTCCTGCCTATCACCTGCTATGCTTGAACCAAGCTTAGCTAAACTATCCGCAAGAGCATTCACACCCCTACTCTGAAAACCACTGATACCCCATCAAACTTTCGAAGGCATTCACAAATATCATAAATAAGATGAACAGGCTTAAAATTTTCGAAACCCTCTCCATTCACCCACGACATCGTAGATTTAGAATCACTTAAAATCACAATCATTCGATCAGCCAATTGTGCTTGAGAAGATATCAAATTACAAGCCTTATGAATCATAAAAACCTCAACAAAACTAGCATCAAAGATCCCCAAGAATAAAGAGAACAAACACAAAATCCGACCATCTGCATCCCAAAGGGCACCCCCAATTCCAGCCATCCCAGGAGATCCCAACGTCGAGCCATAAACATTAAAAAAACAATTCAAAACTGAAAGGAGGGATCCAAGCCAACTTTGCAGGCACCTTGACAGCCTTCGATTCCACACATCTCTCAACAATGTCTAGCAATAAGATCGATAAGGATTCATTCGAACCCCCACCATGATATTTGAACCAAAGACCCACCCTAAACTTAACTGTATCCAACGCCTCTTCCAAGTTCACAGCTTTTCCTTTAAAAATCAAATCATTCTGAACCTCCCATATTGTCCAAATTACAGTAGAAAGAAGATAATTCCACGCTCTACAACAGACCTTCCTAGGACAGAAACCGCCCCATCCAAGCATCCAGTCCCTAATAGAATTGTTGTGACACAAACCACACCCCACTAAAGCATACATCCAGTCCATAACCTTCATGACCACTGACAATGTAAAAATAGATGATCCACCGTTTCAACCCATTTCTCACATAGAGAACACGCCATGGACAGCAGCTGAGTATGCCCAATCCTCAGTATCACATCACATACCATAACTCTACCTTTCATGACCTTCCAAATAAACACCTTAATCTTCGGAGGACAAATATCCATCCAAACCCACGGAAACAAGTCCACTTCATTGCCATCCTCCTCCTTCAGGCATCTTCTGAATGAATTAACTAAAATCCTAAAGCATCAGGAAACTCATTTCTAACCACAAGACTTTTTAAAAATAACAAAAAACATCTCCATTGATCAAGTTCCCAATCAAAGAAGGGTCTTCTCAAAGGCATATCCCACACCCATTTAGACTGCACTCACCTTTCCAGATCCTTAACCTTACCAAGTTTATTAACCGCAAGCGTAAAAATACGCGGAAAAGCTCTCCTTAGAACAATCTTATCACTACAAACATCTTCTCATAGCCTAATCCTCTCACCATTAGCCAAAATCATACCAAAAACCTCCTCAATAACCTTACAAGATGGACTACCCACCTTAAACAGACTGCCCACAGCCTACACAAATTGCGAAGCGATCTTTGAGTTCTGCCAATCCCACCATAACAAGCTCTTATCAACCCTATACTTCTCACAAATGACCGAACGCCAAAGAGAACCCTCTTGCTGCCCAAATCTCCATATCCATTTAGCTAACAAACTAATACCTTTATCCATAATTCTCCCAATCCTCAGTCCTTCATACCTTTTATTTTTACACAACGAACTCCAATCTACCAAATGAATTTTATCTTAACAATCCCATCATTCCAGAAAAAATCCCTTTGCAACTTCTCAATTTTTTTTGCCACACCCAACGGTATCCTGAACACATACATGAAATAAGTTGGTAAACTAGATAGTACAGACTTAATCAACACTAAACACCCCCCTTTAGCCATGAATCCTCTTTTCCATGACGCAAGCCTACCATTAACTTTATTACTGACTAAATTCCACATTACCTCTCTACTAGAGATACCACTAAGAGGCAAACCAAGATATGCAATAGGAAGCTTTGTCTGAATACAACAAAACTTTTCTGCTCACTGTTCCTCCACTAACCATTTCCTTCCTACTTTAACTAAACAAGTCTTGTGGAAATTGACTTTCAAACCTGAAACTAACTCACAACACCGTAAAATTCTTTTGATAATAACCAAATACTCCAAATTTGGTTCAATGAACAAGATAGTATCATCAGCAAATTGCAAATGGGAAATATGCACCAACTCATTACCAAACATCGCCCCTCTCACCAACTGAAGATCCCTTGCTTTTACTATCAATGCACTTCTACCACCAAATTGAACAAGAAAGGAGATAAAGGATCTCTTTGTCTCAACCCTCTCTCCACTATGAATTGGTCCGTTGAACTCCCATTTACCAACACCGCTAAAGAAGGTGTGGATACACACCACCTAATCCAACTCTTCCATCTCAAACCAAACCCCAACCAATTCATCACATCAAACAAGAAATTATGGTCAACACTATCGTACGCTTTCTCAAAGTCTAACTTGATCACCAATCCACCTTTCCTGTCATTTTTCCATGAATGAATTATCTCATCCGCAATTACAAAATTGTCAATCATCTGACGGTTTTTCACAAACGCCATTTGCGTAGTACTAATCACTGAATTCATCATACCTTTGTGTCTATTAGACAACAACTTAGCCAGTATTTTATACAAAGAGCCAATTAGACTTATGGGTCTAAAACCCCTAATACAATTCGAGTTTGAAATTTCAGGAATAAGAGTAATAAACGTCTTGTTCAAATCATTAACCACCGATGCATCCCTATAAAACTCAAGCATAAAATTCATAAAATCGCATAAAATTCATAAAATCATCCCTAATCACATCCCAATTGGCCTTTATAAAACCTATATTCAACCCATCTGGACCAGGTGCTTTATTGCCTTCACAACTACAAAGAGCTTCCCAAACCTCATCCACCATAAATTCCACCTCCAACCTTTCCCTTTCCCCCACCGAAATTTGCTTCAAAGCTAAGTTACCAATTGTTGGCCGACACTACCCAACCTTCTTATAGTTCTTTTTAAAAAACAAATGGATCCCCTCCCTAACTTGAGCCAGTCTATAGCACCTCTTACCCATAATCTCAACATCCTCAATGAAATTAGATTTTTTCCTCACATTAGATAGGAGATGAAAGTATTTTGAATTCTTGTCTTTATCCCTCAGCCATTTCATCCTAGATGTTTGCCTCTACCTTTGTTCTTCAAGTTTAATGCCCTTCCATAGCTTAGCCAAACACTCCAACCTTTTTTGTCTTAAAGTAGGTGACCAACCACTAATTTTCGCCTATTTTTGCAACTCCAAAAATTCAGATTCCAGCCCTTTAGTTTGATTGGCAGATTGCTTCCTAAGCTTCAAACAAGCTTTCATTTTCATCTTAACCTCCTTGGATTTTAAGTGCAGAATCCTCCCCGAGTTACCATTGAACTTCTTACACTTCCAACTCCTTTTCACTTCCCCTATCAACTTACCATCCTCCAACCAACCATTAAAAAATCGGAACAGTTTTGGACCCCAATCCATAACAGGCTCCCCAATCCAAACCAAATTATGATCCGACACACTTTTGCTAAGGCCTTTTTGAACCAAGTTAGGAAACCAGGACAAAAACAACGGATCCCAAAGGAAACGATCCAATCTCGCCCAAGACTCATCCTCTCTATTATTAGACCAAGTGGAAGACATACCCAATAACGGAATATCCACGACGTTGGCCAAATCAGCAAATTCCTTAAAATTCCTTATCGACGTCGCATCCCCCAATCCTCTTTTTTTTCACTCGGATCCAAAACTGTATTAAAATCCCCCCTACCACGGAGCTTGAAACGGAGCTTGAGCATTCAGAATAAACTTCCATAATTCTTTTTTATCAGATTCAACATTTGCCGCGTACATATTACAAAACACCACAAACTTATTTATTTTTA
Organism: Acer negundo; assembly: GCA_035582765.1. Lineage (NCBI taxonomy): Eukaryota > Viridiplantae > Streptophyta > Magnoliopsida > Sapindales > Sapindaceae > Acer > Acer negundo. The sequence goes on from CM069235.1 coordinate 15,584,876, forward strand.
CCAAGACCCTAGCCATTATAATACACCTATCATTATACAAACACGCCTAAACATCAAAAAAAATCTTCATTCCAAAGTGAAATAAGACCACCAACCGAACCTTGAGATTCCACCCCAATACCCTTAGTCAAAACCGAGCCACACAAAGATTTGATCACCCTATTGTCAAAATAATTCAACTTTGACTCTTAAGTCAGTAAAATAATTAGTTTATGATGCAAAACTATATTCCTCACAACCTTTCTTTTTCCACTGCGACCCAACCCTCTTATGTTCCAAGACAAAACAATCATTAAAAAAGAAGAAACCACACAAGAATCAATACCAACCTATATTTTTCTTTTAGCTGACTATGACAATCCACATATTTTGAAATTCTCCTTGCAATCTCTTCACTTACGAATCCTTCATTGTTATTGAAATCCAAGCCTAAAGTCACTCCCATCTCAATCACTTTAGCAACTTCAATGCTAAGGGACCAGCCATCCTCCTGATTCCTGCTCTTAGATATCACGACCCTTCTCCCTTCACCTGCCATATCCATATTGATATGACCAAGTTCAATTCCTCTGTCAATCACCTTAGCCATTTCATCCTCTACGCTCCTTCTCTCATTCTTTCTCACTCTCCCTGCAACCTTCTTAACACTACAATTCGTAGCAACTTCACTTCTTGTCTTCATACCATGTCTTTTAAGGGAAGAAGAGATACCTTTAGATACCTTAAGAGATTTAGATAAGATCAAGTCTGCCTTGTCTTTCACTCCCTCCGAACGTCTGTTGTCCCCATTCAAGCCTTCTGTATTGGCTAAAGAATTATCCTCACCATTCATGGGGTTCGATGTTTCTCTTATAAACTCGGGTTCAGTGGATTTTGGTTCCGAATGAACACCTAAATTCGAATAACAGTGTCCCCTATCCAATAAAAGATTCACAAGCCTATGAGGGCTTGGTCTAATAGTACTTGCAAACTAATCCTGGATTAGGCCAGAATTGTTACTACACTGGTCCATCTTTTCTCCAGGATTACAGCCCAAGTCCATAAATAAATCTCCGCCCTCCAAACTAATCACCAGGCCTTTTAAAGAGTCACCTTTGAATCATGGTGGAATTATCAAATTACCCTCCTCACTTTCTTCAAAAGAAGAGGAAGAGCTATCTTCACACTTCCTACCAACCAAAGGCCTCTTTTTTTTTTTTTTTTTTTTTCCAAATTAATCTTCCCATTATAGCCTTTCGGAAGTGGAGGCCTTCCATTCTTAGCCCGAATCAAAACATTCTTACCTTTATTCAATAGAATCCTATCTCCATTAATACTAGTATTGAAACCCGAATTTAGTGGCAAACCATCATTCTCATCTCTCATAACCAGATTGGTCAACCGTAAACCACCCACTTCCACTTCCTTCAATTTATCACAAATCTTGGTACCTTCAACAGACACATCTGCCCGCCTCTTCAGCTTCTCTAGACCAGCTTCCAGAACACCAACTGTCCCATTCACTCCTTTATCCAAGCCAAGAATAACGGAAATCCACCCTAGATCAACAGTCGATTTAACTTCATCGAAGGAGATCGAACAAGACATATTTGCAGTTATGACTTTAATCAAATCCGGGCATGCAAGACTTGGAGGTAATAATACCAACACTCTACCTCTATCCAGCCTTCTTCTCTTAAGAGTATCATCTTCCACCAAGAGAGGCTCTCCCACTGCCCATCCAAGTCTGAAAAAGAATGATTCACACCAGCAGTCAAGAGGAACTCCCTTAAACTCAATTCATGCAAGCCTTGATTGAGGAGTGACTGATTTTGACCATGGAACCATTAAAGAGAAAAAACCTTCCCATAAAAATCTATTCCTGATAAAAACAACCCTGTCATTAATGGATTCAAATGCCCACAGAACATTCTTGTCACCAAAATAATAAGAAGATGAAACCACATTCCTATTCTCCAAAGCCATCCTACAAAACGGGACATCCGAGAAGGATTTAAGAACCCCCACTGCACATGAATCTAGCCACTTAGAATCGGTGTATTCCCCATCCCACTTCACCACTTCAATCCTCTTACCATTCCTACAATTATCTTTTATAGTTTCTCCACTGGCATGAGCGGTGGAATGGACCCTTACAACATCAACATATGTTGATCTCAAGACACCATTCTGAACCTTCTCTCCCAACTTAGCACCTCCATTACTCAAAACTTTAGTCTGTTTCCTCTGTTCAGAAGTACCTATAACATTCCTACCTCTATTACTCCATTTTAAGGCTGCTATCTTAGATAAAATAGGCTAGCCATAAACATGCATTTCATTTGTAAGCTTGGCCACCCTTTTCGCTTCCATCAAGGTTGAAAATCTAACGAAAGCAAAACAACTCCTCCTAGACCTGGACTTAGGCGCCAGATATACATCCTTAACTAAGCCGAATGCCTTAAAGATTCCCCATAATCCTTTCATATCAACAATAGGATTCAAATTATCCACAAAAACGGATACTTTAAACTTACCAAATATTATAATTTATATAAATAATTAATAATTAAAAATTAATTATGGGAATTGTTAAAAGAATCTATTAATTATTTCATTAATTACGGGATTGTAAAGAGAGAGAGAGTAAATAGATAGATTTTGGAAGAATAAGAATTTACGATTTTGGAAGAATAAGAATTTACGATTGTCTTTTAAACTTACCAAATATTATAATACATATAACTAATTAATAATTAAAAATTAATTGTGGGAATGGTTAATAAAATCTATTAATTATTTCATTAATTACGGGATTGTATAGAGAAAGAGTAAATAAACCGATTTTGGAAGAATAAGAATTTATGATTGTCTTTTAAACTTACCAAATATTATAATATATATAACTAATTATTAATTAAAAATTAATTATAGGAACGGTTAATATTATCTATTAATTATCCCATTAATTATGGTATTGTAAAGAGAGAGAGTAAATAGAACGATTTTGGAAGAATAAGAATTTGCGATTGTCTTTTAAACTTACAAAATATTATGATATATATATATATATATATATAACTAATTAATAACTAAAAATTAATTATGGGAATGGTTAATAGAGTCTATTAATTATCCCATTAGTTACGGGATTGTAAAGAGAGAGTGTAAATAGACTGATTTTGGAAGAATAAGAATTTCTGATTCTCTTTTAAATTTACCAAATATTATAATAAATATAAATAATTAATAATTAAAAATTAATTATGGGAATGGTGAATAGAATCTATTGATTATCCTATTAATTACCGGATATTAAAAAGAGAGAGTAAATAGATCGATTTTGGAAGAATAAGAATTTACAGTTGTCTTTTAAACTTACCAAATATTATAATATATATAACTAATTAATAATTAAAAATTAATTATGGGAATGGTTAATAGAATCTATAGTTATCCCATTAACGGTGAAAATAGAGAGTCAGATAATGAAATTGGACAGCTAAAAAATTCTTAAACTAACTCAAATAATAACTTTCATAACTATCTTTATATCTATGTAAATTAATGCAATAATTGGAACAATAATTATTATTAGTATTTGATATGGTAAAATCTTCTCTTATTGACACATACTAATTAATAAAAATTAAATGATAAAACTTCCATACGATGACACGTGTTAAAGTGAAGTTCCATTTCGCTATATTATATAGATATAGAAACAGATTACGAAGAGCATTCACTTTGAAAGGCAGATTGACAGAATATAAATTTGGCTGACATTTTGAAAATTTTGGTCCAATATCACTTGCTGACTTGCCCTACCTAACTTTACCCTCACGCCTCTCCTATATATAAACACCTCGTTACCACACCAATTCGTCATACAAAAAGTTTCAACAACATTATAATTTATACACATCTTCTTTGCCTAAATTTACTTTCTACTCTACTCTACTCTACTCTAATGGCGCGCGTAAACTTTGTTTCGCTTGTTTTGTTTATTGCTCTAATCTGCCATGCATCGTTTTCAGATGGGTGCAGTAGGAAGCTTTTGAGCGTGGAGAAGAGAGAGATTGATTCAATATCCTTCAAGGAAAGCCAGAATCCACCTTCTTTGGCAAATGCAATGGTGGCTACCGATCAAGAGCGAGCCTTTTCTGTTCATTTGACCAACATTGATCGAATTTCGCAGTCCGTTCCGAGTCCAGGTGTCGGCCATTAGACACAATCATTTTCTGTCGGAGAACAGCTTTGGATTATTTCTTCCTATATTTTGATGTATTTTATATATGGGTCTGGGGCGTTTATATACTCAGTAGGTCGAGCATATATATATATATATGCGATCACATGTGTTGTATGTGATAACAAAATTTTAATAAATTCGTATGTAAGTTGTATGTGATGACATATGAAATGATGTGATTATGCCAACAAAAAAAAAAAATTTTAATAAATTTATGTAAGTTGTATATATATATAATTTTATTCCTTATATGGTCATGGGATAAGAAATATCGGTTTGTAAACTTTGTATTATTGATTATAGACAAGCAATTAAATACATTTTTTTTCCCTAGCACATAAGCATTTTATCAAAGGAATTAGAAGGAATGTTTTTTATATTTTTATTTTTTTTTATTTATTTTATTTTATTTTATTATCACTAATTTTTCCATTAAAAGTCGGAACTTCGATTGTCTACTAATGTGAGTTTGTATTAGGAGAGAATTGAAGTTCATATACTAGATTACTAGACATATCCCAAATTATATCCAAACCGTTTATATGATAATGTATTTCAGATGTCATGAGGCAAGTGAAATAGATCATTATTAATAATGTATTAATGTGTATTCGTTTATCTCTCCCTCCCCGGTTAGACTCCGAATTATTGTAATATTTAAAATATATATACATTTTTTTACAAAGAATATCTTTATTGCAACAAGAAATCAAACACAATCTGGAACATCATTCGGTAAAAACTTTCGAACACAAGGAGAAAATTCCTCCATCCAAAACCGGCCCTCATCCTGGATAACGCCAATTTAATTAGCTAAGGTATGGACAATAAAATTTTCCTTTCTCGGAACATACTTCAAGGTACAGCTTGACATATTCTGCATAGGCAACCGTATTCCATCAATAACCAAACCCACGTCTGAAGTGTGATAACGCATATCATACAAAACCAACAACAACCGCAGCATCCGACTCCACCTCTAAAGGCACCAAACCTGTCTCGCAAGCCAACTTAATACCCCTAAAAATTGCTACAGCCTCCGGCCACCACCTGAGGACTGTAAGTACATTATCAATAATGTTGATGTCGAAAAGATCCTTAAGAACTCAATAAAAGATTAAAGGACATCTATTATAGTGGGTCATAAGTCTTAACAATCGTGTCACTATTTAATTAATGCATATGGTTAAAAGAAAATCAATAATTTTAGAGGGTTATTTTGACAATTTACTCTTTTCTTGTCATTGATTTGTGTTTGTCATAAATTTACACTTTTAGTGACCAAAACAGTTGTTACTAAACACGTAATTCATTTGATCCCGTTGAGATATATAATATGGATTGAAATGTTGAATGGATTTAGTTTACTTTAATTCTTTAAATAAGTGCCTTTCTCAGGCGTTGTTCATAGTCAATTTAAGCAAAAGAGCTCCACAAGTGCACGAAATCGCTGAAAAGGGCAGCCTCCTAACCGAACTATTTAAGTGCATATATTTTCTTCATTTTTCAAAGATTTGCATCCTATAACTTGTTTATTTTCAAGTGGCAAAGTAAACGAAACAGTATAGGCCACCATGGATGAATTTAAGTGACCTTTATTCCTCTTGAGTTTCAGCTGAAATACAAATAAAATTTTCAACTATAATACATGTCATTATTCATTGAATATTACAGTTACTTAATTGTACCACTAAAAGGTACATTGAATTTTTATTTATATATATTTTTATATACCATATTGGGTAGTGTTACATTGAAATGTAATTGATGGAGTTAATAATTAGAAAAATAAATTTGAAAAAGTGGAGATATTCTAGCCAATTGTACAGTTGTTGACATTTATTTGGTCAGAAATGGGTATATAGTAGACTTATTCATTAACATAGCCGGCTGTATTTGTGAATTGAATAAGTTTAATATATGTCATAAATCGGCAGTCATGGAATCAAATTGGCCCTATCGTTCCCATCAACGAAAAAGCATTTAGTAATGTTAAATGTGGAGAATCTTACATACACAACTGATTAATATATACATTAATAATGTTCTTTTGTCTGGTTTTGATTGAAAGTCATAAACATACAAAAATCTGGTATTACTGGATTGTAAATATAACACTTGTGTCAAATCAAAATTATTCTCTACTTAATTTCATCATAATTTTGATATAATCATAATTCTTATCGGATGCAAGTTTTTCCCAATATAGTTTATAATTTGTTCTGAAAACGAAATGAAAAGACAAAAAAAGATCGGTCTGGCATCATATAATATAGCTTTATACGCAACCAACATGATGCCAAAAAATTTAAATGGAAACGACTAGCTTAAAAATCCCAAATGACATTCTATTCAAAATAACATGTATTGGTTAATTTATAAACCTAAACCCATTCGTATGTGCGTTTATACATATGCCCAAATAGCATAATCGGTAGTCCACAGACAGGCATTTGTCTCTCATGGTCCAAAATCAAATGAGAACACAAAAGGTAGCATTTTCAGAATCTTGACCAAAAATTTGGAGCTACATGCCTACATAGGCAGTGAAAATACACTTAACAGAAATTAACAAAAGCGAAGCCGGCAGATTAATTCATTGGTCCATATTTGATAATTGATATTTGTACCTAACAAAAACATCAAAATACACGCTTAACAGGAATTACTCGATCATGATTAGTTGTACATTTCCAAACAGTACAGTTGACTTAGCCAAATTAATTACTTTTAAAATTTGTCTGGTGTTCTTTTCAAAAAATTAGAGTGTTATAAATATGCACTTCTATTCTCTATCCCTCCCATTACTCTCACAAGTCATAAGCCTCCATTAAGCTACTCTTGCAATTTCTACATCTTTTGTCTTAACATTTCTAAAAATGCTTATTCGCACAAGCACTACTTTTTTGTTTATTTTCCACTTTGTTTTAGTGTGCAATGTGGCAATAATATCTTTGGTCGAAGCCAGAAAACTCTCAACAGTAAGCTTAGAAAAGAGAGAAATCCCTTCTCTGAAAAGCAGCTTTCTTCTTAATGCTTTTATTAAAGGCCTCACACCTCCTGCTCCAAACGATGAGGATTATGCAACAATGGCTAATTATAATCAAAGGCTTTTCTCTGTTGATCTCTCTGGAACCGATCAAATACGAATTCTGGAGGAGTCCGTGCCAAGTCCTGGTATTGGCCATTAGCGACCTTTTTAGTCTAAATATACATAAATTTAATAATAAGTTGTATTTTATTTATTCTTTTTGATTATTTACTTTCGTTTGATTATTATTTATTTCATTGCATAATTTCTTGATGAGAAGGAGAGTTTCCCTTTACATTGTAATGTATTTGAGATGGTGCTACCGGCAGTTATTATTAGTTCAGCTGTTGGCACAATCGTTATTCAAATTCAACGAGCCAACATGGGCGTAGCTCATTTGGTAGATGGACTAGCTTGGGTCTTGGACAAATGATTTTCAGGTCAGCGGTTCGAATCCTACCAATGACGAAAGCTTTCAAAAAAAAATACATGATCCCAAGTTAATAGATATTGTAAAAAAATAAATAAATAAAAGTTATTCAAATTCGACGAATAATATGCAAAGTAATAATTAATATATTTAGTGATTGTTTTATTTGTGACTGATTCAACATTCAAGCACTTTTTTGATATTGACAATGAATGACGGCCCGGTTATTTAGCTGTTGGCCTATTGCTATAATATATGAAAACTTGCAGCTATGAAATCTAGCAACGTCTCTTGCAAATTGCAAAGCATAAAGTATATACATATATATATTTTTTCAAGTTCTAGTTGTTGACGGTTGACACTAATAATTAAAGGGTGGCTCTATTTCCACCCATAAAATATCTTTCTACACCCATGTTTTAATGAAACTTTTTTATTTCTAAAATACCCTTACATTTAATTACTTAAAATACATAGCTTTATAATTGGAAATTAAATTTAGTTCCTACACCTCTAAGTTGAACACCCAATCTATCCTAAACCCTGATAATATATACTTCATCAAACCCAACATCAATCAGGAAATTTTTTCTTCCACATATATAGTCAAGGTATGGATGAACAAAGAATTAATTTCATAGATTCCGAATGCATTAAATGTATGTTTACTTTCATTTATTTTTTTATTTATTTATATTTTTTTTTGGTTGTGATTGAATAAAAAATTGTTACAGTTATAGATTTGTAGAATTTTTTTTTTTTTTAAAACGGAAGAACTTGATCAAACCTATACGGTCAAGGGCGAGCTAAGATTTTTTGATAGGGTGGGCTAAAAAAAAGTATATATATACATATATATATATATATTATATATAATTAATAATAATAAAACTTCAATAGTAATTGAAAATTTCATTAATCAAAAAACAAAAAAAAAAGTATCTTTTTTTATTATTATTATTATCAAAAACAAAAACGAAACCCGAATTTGATACTCAAAATGCAAATACCTTGTTCGCTCAATTTTCACTTTTTCAACAATGATTATTGGTTTATATGAATTTTCTTTAAAAAAATAATAAAAAATAAATAAAAAAAAAAAAAAAAACTAAATATAGAGTTTTGACTTCTTTTTTGTTAAAATTTATGGTGGAGAAATTACGAAAATACGAACTAGAGAAAGGGAGATAGAAAAGAGAAACATGATTATTTTGACTAAACTATGCATTTTTGTTTTCATTACTGCTATTTGAAAACTACACAGGAGAGATTACTTCTACGATTCATTGATCAATTATAACTCTTGTTTTTTTGGTTTTTATACGGTTACTGCCATATCGTTTCTTTTTATTTAATTTTTTTTTGTAAGATATGAAAATAAAAGGACAAACCTTTATTATTATTATTTTTTTCATTTGTAAGAATAAGAAAAGAAACGGATAATTATTTTAATAACAATCCTTGATTAATCCAAGGGTTTTCATTAAAATGTGCTGATTGTAATTCAATGAGGATGTGCTGAACAAAAAATTTATAAATATAAATATATATAGTTATAGAAATTATATATATATATATATATATATAGTTATAGAAATTTCATACATACATATAATAGTTTGCAGATAATTGTATTTTATTTAGATAATATTGAGTTAAATACATGCAAAATAATTAGTTTCAGAAAGAGTTTGGTTTCAGAAAAGTAAACAAAATATTTGTGCATTCAGATTGGTTTAGCTATAGTTTTTAGTGAAGTTTATATTTAGAAGTCCCTAGTGGCATAGCTCGGTTGGTAGATGGACGAGCTTTGTGTTTAGGTAAATAACTCTCAAGTCAGCAGCTCGAATCCTACCAGTGGCAACAATTTCAAAAAAAAAAAAATACTCCTAGTCTAGATATATAGGTGGATAGATAGATACTGTCATAAAAAAAAGTTTATATTTAGAAAGTTATTGTTAGAAAAATTTATATTCACTCATTTGGTGTTAACACTTACTTTCTTATTCTGAACTATTTTTCTCAGACAATTTCCATATTTGTGCAGATTATTAAGTATCATAAGATATATCACATGAAGAAATTAGCTATTTTTCTCTTATAAGCATATTTATAACATACTAATACGCTCATAATATAGGCATATTTATATGCTCATAATATAGGAGTTATGCTGCTTACATATCAAAAGTATGATGATATATATTAGTATGCTATAAATATATATTTATTGTGTGTCTACCGAGAAAAATCGACAAAATTGGTAGTTTATAATTTTAAATTAAAACATGTTATACATGTGTATATTTTTAGAACCAAAGATTTTCCCTAGCGAGCTCTAAAGACTTCATTATTTTGTTGAGCACCTCACCTAATATTTTAGTTCCGCCACTGTGGAGTGTGGGCGGCTTATGTCAGCAAATATTACATTTTCTTGTAGTGGTTTTTAGACAAAAAATAAAAATAAAAATAAAATAAATAAATAAATAAAATTAGGTTTTAGTAGCCAATAAGGGAAGAATGAGATGGACAGACACTCATATATGTAATAATATGGTTTTGGCCACATATCGCGCAAGTTTGTAGTGTTCAGGAACTTTTCTGCATTATGTAAAGCAATGTACGCAATCGACATAATGATACATTTCCAAAAGCACAAGTGTCTTTGAAGTCCGTTCATTGAACTAGAAAAGAGCCCCTACTCAACTTATACAATTGAAGGAATTTGCGTAGTCACTTGAAACTTTGCACAGACAACGTCAATGGTAGAAAGAATATACCAGCTGGGTGTATAGTAAGGATAAGAATATAGCTAGCGAGGTGAATTAATTGATTTTCATAATGGCATACACATGCATGCTAACATATATTTATGTGTAATTTTGAATACAGAGCTATAATTTATCCTTCAACTTTTATAACAAACTATAAATAATACTGTGATCAGAGGCAGTACTCATGAGTTTGTGTATCTAATATACCAATACTATCTTGATATTTGAGGCAAGCAAATGAAAGTACAAAGAATAAAGCTAGGCTGCCGCGCTTACTAGTTCAGATGTACCTAACCCAACATCGATCCACCATGACAAAACTAGAAAAAAAAACTTGCAAGACATTACTTCTACAATTTCAAACATGCACATGGAATTACACTGACAGTAGCCAAACTAGTTTGACCAATCCAGTCCTCGCTCACCCTCTCTATATATATATTGCACTTAATAGTTTATAATCAAAACCAATATCCCTTTATAATTAAGACCTCTCATTATTATACATCCTCTTCCTCTCTCCAGAAATTTACATGGCTTTGTTGTGCAAAATTGCACTTATTTTTGTTCTTGTGACAGTCTTCTATATACCATCTTTGGAGGGTAGAAAGGTCTTGAAGATGGAGAATACGAAGGACGACCGCCCCCTTGTGCCAGAGCACAATTTGGTTCCAAGTCATGTCCTTCAAAATGGCCCTACACCAACACCTTCTCCAAGTTCTAAATCAGTTCAAATGGCTCAAAACGGCCGATTATTGGTTACCTTGCACAATGCGGCCATTGACCGATTCTTAGAATCGGTTCCAAGTCCTGGAATTGGACATAAGACACGTTAATTCCTCTGAGAATAGATTTCTATGGAATATGTTTATTGAGTTATATTTGCTAGTTAAGTGTTTCTATAGATTATGGTACGAAAGGATGTTTCCATTGATCAAGTCATCAAATGTAATTTCGTTCAGTCATCCCTGTCCTGTTAGGGTTATTAATTCTCTTACATACTTTACTGCATTTGTTTGCTCATGTTTGCTGTTGTTGTTGTTGCATTGTAAATCATATACATATGAATATTGACACTACAACAAATATCACTTATAATAGCAGCAGAAAAATGCTATCAAAAGTAAACAATAGAATTCAGTTGCATGCCATGATAGCTAGTCTGATTAAAAGTTTTATCTTTTCATAGCATTATTTGCATGCTATAAATTATTCTTTTATAGCATTTAACTGATGTTATATCATTAATAAAAAAATGTTATTATTGTAGTTATTATAACTTCTTAAAAATGCTATTGTAATTGTACCCAATATAAAAATTGTATATTTTTAATTTTACTTAATTGTTCATTTAAAAAGTTTAATTGTGCTCAAAACAAAAAAAGAAAAAAAAATACAAACATTAAAGGAAAAAATATAAATATTTATTAGTGAATCAAAATAATTACATGATTCAAAAAACATATTAAACGTATAAGAAAATTTCTATATACAAAAATTTGAATTTAGTTTCATAAGAAAAAAAATTACAAGAACATGATTTTTTTTTTTTTAGCTAATTACAACAACATGATTGCTCCACCAATCTTCATCTTCTGCTTTTGATAAAACATAGAGACTTTCATCTTCATAACCTAAAAGACATCAATAAAATACAATTATATTTAATAAGAAAATGAATAAACATATATGAATTTACATAGCCATTACAATTATGAAATAGAGATTGTAGAGATTGTAATTAAAATGATCTAGGATGGAAAAGAAATCAAATATTGAAACTAAAAAAAGAAAGTCTTTTACCAAGAAATATAACTTCAAAATGGAAGACATATAATATTTCTACATGTAGATTCATAACTAAATTTTCTAACTGAATATATATATATGTATATGTGTGTGTGTGTATATATATATATCAAATAATCATATATGTAGTTAATCAAATAATTAACAAGAATTAAACATGAGTTTTCAAAAAAATGAATGAAAGAGAGAACAACTTACTAAAAAAATATGAAGTTTTTAATGAAATATAGAAGATGAAGAAAGTTATTGATGTTTGAGAGCTTTGTGGTAAAAGTAGGGATTTTGAGTGGGTTGTTTGGTATCAATAAAACAACTATAATAATAGGCAAAAAGAATATAAAGTAAAAGTTAGGGTTTTAAATTTTGAAAAAGGAAATAAATTTGTTTTCCCTCATTATCTTTGAAAAACAATAGAGGGATAAGAATTCATTTTCCCTCCTTATATTTAAAGATATTTTAAACATGTATTATAACATTCTTAAATGCTATATAATTAGTTTTGTAAATTAGTTAACTTTTTTTTAAAAAAAAATTGATATTTTATATTTTACGTACGTTAAATTGTGTTTTTGTTAATAAAAATTTAAAGCACAATAATAATAATAATAGGTTGAAATTTAAAAAAATAAATTATAATAGCTTATATTATTTCATGACATATCATAGCAAATTTAAAATGCTATTAAATTATTTTCTTAAAAAAATAATAATTAACATTTGAGTTATATAGTTTAATAAAGTGCTATATTATTGAAATCAAAATGCTATTTAAACTAAAGTGTTGTCTATTAACATTTTTTTATAGCATTTTATTATAATATGCAATAATATATGTACATTTGATAGCATTTTCAAAATGAATGATATAGTGCAATGCTATAAAATGTCATATTTGATGTAGTGTGATAACCATTAATAAAGTTCATGTACTTGCACCGTATTTAATAATAATATGTGATGTATATTAAGTGTGTGTTTGATATAACTTTTCTAGGAGCCAGAAGTGTTTTTTTAATGTTAAAAACTATTTTGATGGTTTTTATTTGTTGTTTGGCAAAATTAAAGAAGTGTTTTTTTAATCTTAAAAAATCTATTTTATGTTATTTTAGAGAAACCCAAAATTTGAGCTTCTTTCAATAAACTCTTTTTGAGCTTTTTAAAAAGAGATAAATAGTCTCAACTACTCTCCATATACTTTAATTTATATATTTCATTACATACCCTTCTATTACAAATATTTTGTTAGCTTCCATTTTTATACTTTTTAACAATAAAAGCTCTTTTAGAAATATTTTGCCAAACAATATACTTAACTTAAAAGCATTTTTTTAACTGAATACAAACAGCTTACAACTTTTTGTTAAAAGCTCTACTTCTAAAAGATCTACTCCAGAAACTCTACTTGAAAAGTCATCCCAAACACATCCTTAGTTTGTTTTCTTATGGGATATGGCAGTTATACTTCGAGCTAGCTAATTGAAGATGAAATTCTTCAAGCTTTCAACAACGGAGTCTTCCAGTAACTAAAACAGATTAGAAAATATGGAGGGAAAAACATCAGACTCATTAATTAGTAAATGAATTATAGTACACTATATATATATATATATGTTCAAGTTAGTGCGCACTGATATAATTTCATCTGCAGTTATATCAGTGCGTTGGATGTACACCATTAGATTTACATAATTTTACTCAAAGTATATACACTTGTCAAAGTTTTTTCATAATCAGTGGTCTATATGCAATAGTACTGATGTAGTTACATCAATACGTACTAATATGAACGAGACTATATATATACACATATGCTGAGGCATTAAGCCTTTCAAATATTAGCCATTGATCTGATGAAAACCCTCCTAATGATGATCAGACTTCTTAGTTTGAGAAAATCTTCATTGCTCCAAGTGCACGGCTAAGTGGTACAACCAGTACTATACCCAGGGGCGGATCCACCTTAAGGACAAGTGGGGCCCATACCCTACCTCAATTTTTTTTTTTTAAATATTTGATTTTTTTTTTCATATTTATATATATATATATATATATATATATAATTATATATTATAACTTTAACTATACAATATTAACTTACAACTTAATTGATAGTTTTTTGTCTCGTTTATTGATTGTAAGGGGTTCTACTCTCACTATTTGTATTTTTCAAACATAATAAATATTTTTTTTTTCTTTAATTCAATTTTATCTTGTAATTTTAATAATTTTGTGTTATGTCTTTTTTATTTTACCAATTTTTCTGATTCCTTTCTTAAGTTTTTATCTTCTTAAACAAAACAATTCATTTTCTCTTTTTCGGTTATGTCAACTTCTTAACTATCTTTAATTTGTGGCTATTTAATTCAATTTTATTTAATATTAAATTATCTATTATTATTTTGAACTTTTATTAGTTCTAATATTTTAGTTTGACATACCTAAAACGTCTATCTAATCAATAAACCCTAAAATCTCAAATTTTAATTTATTGTATTAAAATAGTTCATCTATTATTATGATTCGTTTTAGTTTATCCTCAGCATTTTTCTTTATTTTATAGTTTTAATGCTTTCAGAATCAATAAATCAATAATTTACCAATAATTAGAAGATTAAAAAAAATTCAACAACATGTTTAGTAATATTTATTAATCAATTATTTTTGTATAAATTTAAAGTGAATTCATTATAATTACAAAACAAAATTTCTTATTATAAAATTGGATTGTAATTTATTATTTTAAGAATAAATATTTTAACTTTAATTGTTTATGTTGTTTTTCTTGTTATTATTTATTTATTAATATCATGTTTTTTATTTTTATTTCTTTTTAAATGTAAGATTATTTAGTTCATTTTGAGTAAGTGTTATATTTTTATTTTATTTTATCTAAACTTTATTATATCATCAATTTTTCTTTATATAAAAACCCATTAAAAAAAAACTCATTTTACAATAATCTTACTTTTTAGGTTTTTGTTTTATATAATTATTATTTTATTCAAGTGTTCTATCTGATTAAAATTTCTGAATCTGTCATTGACTGGACTAAAGATTTTCTCCTTCTAATTAATTACCAGCTGTCAAGAGCTGATGTCAGCAACTACTAGACTACCTTTCTTCATCAGCCAACTCTGACATTGATGATGATGGAGTTCTGTTTACAATGAGCTAATTAAGCTGCATTGCGAGATAGGTAGTGTTTCCAATTTGATTGAGCTGATGTGATGTCACTAGCTTGACTATGATCAAGTTGCGTGACTTGATAACAAATTGAGCTAGGGATGTTGACTTGATGTTGATCAACTAAGTTTTGATGATCTAGACATGTTGTGCTCATCAGCTTGATGATTACGATTCCTCATAGTGGTATCAGGGCTTCTTTGGTGCGAGAGATATAATTGTGGGATTGGATTGAATTGGATTTGATTAAAACTAGTAATGTGATGTGTTTTGTGTAATATGAGATTGAATTAAAATAGTTCTATCTTATGTTTTATGTGGTATGGGATTAGATAAAAATATAATTTTATAATATATTTAATATAGTGTGAAATTGATTAATATTAAAGAAAATAACATTTTTTTTAATTAATATTTAATATTTTTAAAATATTTTAAATATTATAATAAAATATATTAAATAAATATAAAATTTTATAGTTAAATAAAAAAATAAAAGAAGAAGAATTTCAAAAAATATATATATATGGGACTAAAATAGTCCACCTGAAATTCTTACAAGGTTATACTAAACAACATAGATGGGGAGTGAATAAGTTGACACTCTATTCTTAAAAACTCTTTCAAAGCTTTTATCAAACACTTAGTGAGCATACAAATTAACTTTTAATAAGATTGTTATGGGATAACAATTATCACATGTAGACTCAATTCACCACCCTTAGTGTACAAAACATATAACAAAAGACAATGTATCTCATATACAAATATGTTCAATGCAAAGCAAATTCCACAATTTATACTTTGAATATTACAATGTAAATTCACCAAGTTGAACTTTACAACTTGATATAGAATTTCATAAGATACAATGTTCAAACACTACAAAAGATACAAGAGACAAATATAACTTCGATCAAAAGAATGTTTGCATTTCACTCTTTACAAAATCTTGTTTACAAAGATATTTAAAGATGATCCAAACAAGATTCAACTAAACACATACACAAATATAAAAAGATAGGGATATAAAGAATTAACACAATATTTTTTTAACGTGGTGAAACCTCAAAAGAAGAAACATGCACGGGTTAAATCTACAACCATCAGCCAACTATCTTTCATTAGATGATAGAGTGAACTTCCTAAAAAGTGACCAACATATGAAATACTCTCTATTGGACTCAACTTCTACCCAACCCTCGAGCCTTTTAATGAAAGAGACATAGCTAACTTTTTATCCAAGACAACACATGTCTCTAGAAAGTTTCCCTTGCTAGCAAAGTCTTATCCGAGTGCTCGATTATCCGAAACACATCCTAGCCAAGTCTTATTGCTTAACTATCCGGAACGCATCCTAGTTAAAACGTCCTTGCTTGGCTATTCGGAACAAATCCTAGTTAAGACTTCCTTGCTTGACTATGCGGAACACATTACAGCCAAGACTTCATGCCTTTTACAAGGACTTCCTAAGTGTGATCAATGTATGCTAAGGCAAACATATGCAACATAGAATATGTGATCAATATTTCCTATAGAAAAATAGACAATGAGCACACAATGTATGATTTTCTAGTTTATAATCCAAATATGAATGTCATCATTCAAATGATGCATGTACATATGAAATGTATGGATTAAGTACACTTCATGAAGAACTAGACCTAGGCATCAAAGTTCATAAAACAAGCTTGCCTAGTTCTTATACATGAACAAAAACCTATATCATGTTCAAACACCAAAAACACACTTTAAGCCTAAGTTTCATTTATGCAACTAAAGTTTGAAATAAAGCATATTCATTAAGCATATATTCAAGTCTTTAGAACTAAAAAAAAAATGATAGAATCATAAGATATGATCAATAATATCTTCTAGCAAATATTTAGAGCACATATTCACATAATAATCAATTAAATTCTAAGAGGCTCTAAATATACAATTAATTGTGCTAATCCTAAATATGTTCAACTAAAGAGTCCTAGCACATGTAAAGGCTATCAATCATCATAATACAATCAATTGAAACACAAATAGCTCTAGATAAAAAGCTAGCACAATACAACTCACAAGCATATGAAAATATAAGCTTTAAGAAAACCTAACTCACATTCAAGTTTTTAATTAAGCACAACTAGTTTAAAATTGAAGCTCTATCTCCTAATAGCATTTGTTCAAGTAACATACGCATAAATGAAAAGAAGACCCAAAGTATTTGATCATTTTAAAGAGCAAAACATAAAATATATTCAAATACCTTGACAACTTATGTGCAATCATGAAATCGGTGTAGAACCACCACAAAACTTGAACAAAAGACATCAAGGTTGATTAGAGATGATAGAGGACTTCAATACGAAGATTCTTCAACTCGAATCACTCAAATCGAATAAGAAATGAGTAAGATATGAGTAAGATATGGTGTTTGGAAGTTGAGAGAAAAAATCTGAAAATTCTGCACTTGTGTTCTTCAAATGAAAATGAGAGGGAAAAAGGATATTTAAATGAAAAATAAGGGAAGTGACATGGAGAGAAGGCAATCTCTGCCAACCAACCCAATCTATTCACCTAAGCTCCCCATGTAGGCGCGTGAGCCTCACGGGGGTAAAGAAAGCACCTTCCCGTGAGGTTCATGCGCCTTCACGAGAAAGGGGTGCAAGTGGCAATTTGCCACTCTTTCCTCCTCTGCTCCCTTTCGCGCTCCTCTCGAGTTCTTCGATCGTTCTCCAGCCTCTGAACTTTGAATTCTAATCCGTTTTCGGATTATGTACCCTAAAACTCTCACAGACATGGAAGTCAATAAAACTTTCACAAAAAAAATATATGGAAATTGACTCGATAAACAAGGACGAAAACCATGAACCTTAAACTCACGGAAAATTTCGTAACTTCCAACTCGGAACTCGAAAAATTATGAATGAGTAACCGAAATGTTTGGAACTCAATAAGGAACAATGTGAGAACAAATTCAAGTTTGATATCACAAAAACACTAACAAACAAACACATCAACACACAAGTATGCCATTTCCTAGATATAGTCCTACAATATGCATTTTACAAAATTTGTCAATTTAAATTTAATACATGTGCATATAAATATATGTGTGTGTTTGTGTTCTATGAATTGAGCAAAATGATGCAAGGACACATATGGATACAATGTGTGTGTGTGCCTAAGCCTTGTAAAAGGAATGAGGTCTAGATATATCTTTGATATACACCATTGCTTGCTCCTCTTGAAGGCTTCACTTAACTTGATGAGTTGCAATCTTCTTTGAAGCTTGATTAGCCATTGAACCTAGACAACTAATCAATACAAAATAGAATTATGCCAACATGATTCAAAAATCTAACACCACCTCACTTGGATAAAATAGTTGCATATAATTGGATTGGTTAAATTAATTATTTAAATTTAATTTTGAAAAAAAATTAAAATATTTTAAAATAATTTAAATATATAAAACCAATTTTAAACAAAATAATATTTCTTTTTATTTGTTAAAATTGAAAATTGTTATTTTTAAATTGTTGAAAATAAAAATAGATTTATATTTTAATCACATAAAAAAATAAAAAAAATTGAAAAAAGAAAAATAAATAACATTAAAAAGTGGTGGGACTAATTAGTCCCATATTTGTGGGATAATATGTTGCTTGCATGAGATTAAATAATCTCATCCCATGCAAGCAACAAACATGGGAGATGAGACTAAAATTAGTTATATCTCATCCCATCACATGCACCAAACATGCCCTTAGTGTTACCGCTAGAAAACCCTAGTTTTTATCTGGTAGGCACATCTTGTAGGCAATACTATAGCCCACTTAGACAACTCATCACCATTTTGCCATGTAAGTATAACTTAAATCATGGATCTATTTGACCCATATTTATTTAACCCATTTTCATATAAGCCCAATTTGCTATGATCTCATGATTTCATACACCATTTGAGAACAAAAAAAAAAAACAAAAAAAAAAAAAAAACTTTAATACCTGTACTTTAAAATTTTTTTACGATTGGTTGGAAATTAAAGGCAAGTCAACAATGGGTTAGGACCACATTTAGGTAATTTTCTTTCTGTATTTTTTGTTTCTTCATTTAAATGCTCAACTTATTCTTCTTTTTAGGATTTTCAAATTAATTTGTAGATTTGTTAAATAATTTTTCAGAAATCTTATTCAATTATTTGGGAACAAAAAGTTGAAGATTAAATGGCTAGCTCTTCGAGGAACCATGTAGAGTTTAACTTTCGAATGATTTGGTTAAGGTAGTATAAAACGTGGTTAAATAAAATGATCGATTGAATGAAAACGAGAAAACGAGCGGTTATGTTATTGGAAAATAAATGATTTGTGAAGAGAGACTAACAGATTATATACCATGTTTCGACAATGAGGAGGAGACAGTAACATGGAATCTGAGTTCAAGTGAATGCCATTTGTAAGTCGCGCAGCAGAAAGTGTTAGATAAAACAGTTTGATAAGAACAATATGTTTTAAAATTTTATTGTCTTTGGGGACCTTTTATATACACGAATATGAGGAAGAAATTTGTTTTCATACATTTGAAAAACACTCATTCGTTTTCATTTTGATCCTTCACCACTAAGCTTTCCAAGCTATGTCCCGTGATCTAGCAACTGTGTGTGTGGGCACGTCACGGATTCCGAGAGTAGTTGAATGGAGGCTTGAGTGATACAGAGGACAGCGCCTTGTCTCCTCTAGTGAATTCAACCAACCGATGAGCAAAGCCAAAAAAAAAAAAAAAAAAAAAAAAAAAAAAAAAAAAAAAAAACCTATCTCTTTTTCCTCTTGCTATTGCCGCACACTTTAGTCTCTCTAGGGTTTTTTTTTTTTTTTTTCTTCTTCCTAATAAGTATATCTTATATACTAGGATTCTAGGGTTTAGTAAACCTAGTTAAAATAGAATTCTAAATCATTTTTTTAATTTGATCACCACTAGGGTTTGAACCCTTGACCTCTTTAGAGTAAATAATAATAATCACTTATTATTTTATTTTTTTGCTCTTGTCAAGGTTCGAACTTGAAACCTCCATATAACAATTAATGATTCTTAATTATTAATATGTCAAGTAAATAATCATATTATTTAATAATATTTAATTCATCAATTAATTAATATATTAATTAAATAATCACACCATTTAATTAATTCCCAAATTTTAATTAAGTTACTTTCGTAACACAATTAATTGGATCATCCATTAGCTACCTTTTCATTTACTCCATCTTCAAGGTCACAAATAGAGGCATTTTTGCCTTCTTCTCCAACATCCACATGAGAGGCTCCAAAGGTCGTGTAGTAAATTGCAATCTCTTCATCACTTGAAGAATCTTTTACACTCTCACTATCACTTGATGAGGTGGCCATCTCCCTTCCATTTCTCTTGTTCTTCAAGTTACCACAAACCTTGGAGATATGCCCGTATCCTCCACATTCAAAGCATTGAATGCCTTTTTTTAAAGACTTCTCTTGGTTTAGCTCAACCTTCTTGGAGTCATTTTTTTGTAGCCTTAAGAACTTCTTGAATCTCTTTGCCATTAGATTCACATCTTCATCTGAGTCATCACCCTTCTTTTCAACTTTGGAGGTCTTTAAGGCTATTCCCTTTTGCTTCTTGGGAGATGAGGAGGTGGGAGCCTTTCTTGACTCATAGGCAAGAAGCCTTCCAATTACTTCACTCAGTTCCATCTTCTTGAAGTCACTATTCTCTTCAAGCGCCGTCATCTTGGATTCAAATCTAGGAGGTAGTGACCTCATGATCTTTTGTTTGATCCTTCTATCCAAGTATGGGTCACCTAGTTGATGTCTTTGATTGACTATGTCCATCAATTTCACTTGGAAGTCATTGAAGCATTCATGCCCCTCTATCCTAATAGTCTCGAATAGGGTTTGGAGCACTTGGTGCTTAGAGTCTTTCACCACTTCGGTTCCTTCATGTCCCGTCTCCAAGATTTTCCAAGCTTCATGTGCATTTTTGATGATTTGGATGAGTTTATATTGACTCTCATCCATTGCACAAAGTAAGGCATGCATGGCCTTGTTATTCCACTTCGAAGCTCCAAACTCTTCGATACTCCATTGAGCCTTGGGCTTAGGCACAATGCTTCCATCTCCGGCGGTCTCGGTAGGAGGTGTGTATCCATCCTCAATCACCATCTACACCCTATTATCTATCGCCGATAGATAGGATTCCATCTTCCTCTTCCACAAGGAGTAATTGTCACCATTGAGCAATGGTAGCCTCACGCTCGACGCTCCCTCTTTGCTAGTCCCAGTTCACTCATAGTGTTTGGGTGAATGTATGCAAATGAATGTAGCAATCAAAATATACAAAATCAAGACACACAAGCAAGATCAAAGATCACCTAAGCATGTCTAGGAACCCGCTCTGATATCAATTGAAAATATATATTACGTGTGTCTAAACAACCTAGAGGGGGATGAATAAGTTGTTAATCCAATTAGTTACCAATTTTTTGGATTAGTCAATATTACAAAAAATAACCCAATACAACCAAATACAGTCAATGAAATTAAAGTGTGAAAAACAATAAATGACGCGTTGATTGATTTACGTAAGAAACTCTCAACAGGAAAAACTCACAAGCTATTCTGCTAGCCACACACTGTCCTCAAATCCACTATATGTAATGATATTTACAACCTAGGTTGACCTCAACCATTCTCGGTCACTAACCCACCACTACTACTCGTAGGTCTTTTATAGTGATTCTAGACCAAATGTGCTTGAGCACTACACACCGGTAGTCATAAGACTTAACTCTCAATGAAGAGATCAATAATCTATGTGAATATGTGATGATATCTAAAAATACAAATAATGCTAGGCTATACTAAATGCTTATCTAGGAATTTAAGATGTCATTGTGGACAATCCCAGATATCAATATGTCTATATGAATGCTCATAAAGACCTAACTAGATATAGATATGAAAACCAAAAATCTAGTTATCAAACAAAAACCAATCAACCTAAGTTGTCATTAAACATGGCAAGGACAATAAATATGTAATTAACAAATACAATCAATGAGCCCTACACATCAATGTCTAAATGCAATTCATAGAGACTTAGCTAAATAGCAAAATGATCCTAGAAGCCAACTATCACAAACAACACATCTCAACCAATAAACAAAGAATCAAACATATTATAAACAACATTAATTAAAGAGTCATGCAATTAATCACAAACTAAATGCTAAATCTAAGCAAACATGTTATAAAGATGAAATAAGAAGTTCTAGAACATGTAGAGATTACTTAATCAACGAAAACAACAAGACCCATGCTTGGATGATGCTAGATGCTCATGGGAAAGTATTTGACTAAGTAAAAATCAATTCTTAGAGCTTTTCTCTCTAAGAGTTAGTGTCTCTCTAATAATCTGAAAATCTAAGCTTTAGGTCGACTAAGAAAAGAAAGCAACATTTATATAGAAGCCCTAAAGAGAAACTGTGTCGTTTTGGCAAATAGGCTGCAAAAACGCATTGGACAGGGCGTTTGTGCCGCGGTATGCCAAGCTTGCAGGCGCTGGAACTACCCTGTTTGGGACCGCTCCAGAGGTAAGTACACCCACAACAATGAGCATAGCTCAAAAGCATCAACTGTTGCACCTGTCAAGGACCGCTGCCCATGCAAGTGTACCAGGAGCGGTACAGTTAGCGGTAAAGAGAAAATTTCTCTTTTCAAAGCACTCAAGTCACACCTAAACTATATGAAATTTGTGCAAGTGTGAAGTGAGAAAATAACATGCATGGAAAAAGATAGAAACATGAATAATCACCAAGCATGTGACACACACAAAATATGCAAGATATGAAAATGCATAAGTGTGTTGATAAAACATAAATTCACACAACAAAAGCTATTAAACTCATTTTTGTTATATACTAAACCTATTTTTCGCATTCCGTTGCGCGTATAAACTATTTTTCCCCACAATTGCTATCAAAGCCTTGGTTGTACCCTTGATTAATTAATGTATGTACATATGTGGATCTATTTCTTTTTATTGATTATATGCATGTTTTAGAAAGAGATGACACTCTAGGTATTCTCATATATAATTACATGTGGAATGTGTGGATTTATATATGTTATGAATATATGATTTGTTGTTGCTCGATTTTGGTCCTGGAATTTCAATGTATTTTTGTTTTGGAATTGTAACAAGAAGGGTGGTCTATTATCGTCATAATTCCTTCTTGGTAGCTACTAAGTTTTTAATTTATTTTTGCTATTGTAATAAAAATACTGCAGAAAATGATGTAATAAAATTCTGCACTATATATATTAAAAAAAGTGGAAATGGTGCGAAATGTCACCATTTCAAACTCATTTGGTGATATTGTCAGTGGTTTAATAAGTTAAGTTTAAAAGGCACATATTATGGTGAACTACCAAAATTGCCCTTAGATAATCAGTTATGTTATTCTCTTTGTACTTTTATTTCTCCACACTTCCAAAAAAAACGACTCTCTCTCTCTCTCTGATTTTTTCTTTCTCTCTCTCTCTCTCTCTCTCTCTCCCTATCTACAAATAAAAGTTAAAGATTTGTGGTTTCCTCGAGTTTCATCTTCAACTTATAAAATAAGGTAATATTTCTTGAACTTTCTTCTTATAATTTGTTCACATTTTGTAAACCAGCCATTGTGAGAATTTTTAGATCTCCGAGCCTTTTCATGTGTTACCCGAGCCTTTTCATCTGTTCACTATCCAAGCATTTTCATGTGTTTCCCGTGCCTTTTCATGTGTTCACTATCCGAGCTTTTTCATGTGTTTCCCGAGCCTTTTCATGTGATTCCCGTGCCTTTTCATGTGTTTCCCGTGACTTTTCATGTGATTCCCGTGCCTTTTCATGTGTTTCCCGTGCCTTTTCATGTGATTCCCATGCCTTTTCATGTGTTTCCCGTGCCTTTTCATGTGTTTCCCGTGCCTTTTCAAGTGTTTCCCGTGCCTTTTCACGTGTTTCCCGTGCCTTTTCACGTGTTCACTATCCGAGCCTTTCATGTGATTCCCGTGCCTTTTCACGTGTTTCCCGTGCTTTTTCATGTGTTCACTAGCCGAGCCTTTTCATGTGATTCCCGTGCCTTTTCATGTGTTTCCCGTGCCTTTTCATGTGATTCCCGTGCCTTTTCATGTGTTTCCCGTGCCTTTTCATGTGTTTCCCGTGCCTTTTCATGTGTTCACTATCCGAGCCTTTCATGTGTTTCCCGTGCCTTTTCATGTGTTTCCCGTGCCTTTTCACGTGTTCACTATCCGAGCCTTTCATGTGTTTCCCGTGCCTTTTCATGTGTTTCCCGTGCCTTTTCATGTGTTTCCCGTGCCTTTTCACATGTTTCCCGTGCCTTTTCATGTGTTTCCCGTGCCTTTTCATGTGATTCCCGTGCCTTTTCACATGTTTCCCGTGCCTTTTCATGTGATTCCCGTGCCTTTTCACATGTTTCCCGTGCCTTTTCATGTGTTCACTAACATGTGTTTCCCGTGCCTTTTCATGTGTTTCCCGTGCCTTTTCATGTGATTCCCGTGCCTTTTCATGTGTTTCCCGTGACTTTTCATGTGTTTCCCGTGCCTTTTCATGTGATTCCCGTGCCTTTTCATGTGTTTCCCGTGCCTTTTCATGTAATTCCCGTGCCTTTTCATTCACTATTCGAGCCTTTTGAAGAAATTTTTGAGCATTTTCATGTGATTTAATCGAGCCTTTTAAAGAATTCTATGAGCCTTTTCATGTCTTCTCTGAGACTTTTAAATATCCTTAACATAGCCTTTGTAAATGTAATATTTGAAAAAAGTTTGTAGTCCTGAATTTTCATTAATGCTTTGTGATGATTAATTTGACAGCATCATGAATCGGGTTAGAATAGTAATATCTTACAACGGTCGATGGGAGCAGTTACCCGACGGAAGTCAAAGGTTTGTTGGATCGGATAACCAGGGAATGTATGTGTCAAAGGATAAGACTTACGAAGAATTGGTGGCGATCGTGCATACCATTGTGAATTATGATGTAAACAAATTCAATATTGATCTGTCATCAATATCAATTGTTCCGGGCAGTACATGTCGCATATTTATAAGAAATGACAACGATGTGCAGTTTATGCTAGGGGAAGATCGAGTTATCCCTCAAGTATGTGTCAGTGTAACTGAGAGGACAGCTGGAAATGTGATCGGGAATGATATTCCTCCTCTTGAAAATACCCAACAATTAGGATCCTTTAGCGGTAGCAACCAAGTGTTCACCCAAAGAAGTGCCACTGAAGGTGGGGGAAACATGTGTGGTGTCCCACCGGTAGCGGTCGACCATGAAGATTTAGTTGAACCTCAATTTGGCGATGTGTTTGGTTGTCGAAATGAGCAGTACAATGAGCA
The DNA here is from genome assembly GCA_035582765.1 of Acer negundo. Lineage (NCBI taxonomy): Eukaryota > Viridiplantae > Streptophyta > Magnoliopsida > Sapindales > Sapindaceae > Acer > Acer negundo. The sequence goes on from CM069235.1 coordinate 15,610,763, forward strand.
AAACAATTACCCGAACCCTGAGGTGGATAATGAGGCAAATAATGAACAGGTTAATGATCGGGTTGATGATCTACAAAATGTGGATGAAGACCCTGCACAAATTGAAACACGAGGTAGACATGTACAAGGAGTTAGTTGCACTCCACTTGATATGCCTGGGCCTTCCGAGGTCCGGTATAATGTAACAGCATCTGCAACGTGGGTTATTCCCGGAGCAGATTCATACTCGTTTGGTATTGATACAACTAGCACCTTGGCAACGCCAGAACCTAGAACCATGATTTATAAAGGTCAATTTTTTCCGAGTAAAAAGGATTTGAAGAGGCTAGTTGGCCATTTTGCAATGCATCATAATTTTGAATGGAAGGTGAAAAGGTCCAATAAGACAACTTTACATCTGGTTTGCATCATTGACGACTGTACATGGAAATTAAGAGCGGTGAGGAGAGATGAAGGGACATACTTTCAAGTGAGAAGTTTTGTCAACGAACACAGTTGTCCCTTGGAGGAGATTCACCGTCGCCACCGACAAGCTAGTGTAGTCATAATCGGAGAAGTCGTTGCACCTAGACTTCAACAACATGATGGTCGTCTCATGCGTCCCAAGGACGTCATCGCCGATATGAAAACAATGTATGGCATACAAATCATGTACAGTAAGGCATACGATGCCCTTCAATATGCATTATCATTGACCTACGGAACGCATGAAGAAGCTTTCCAACTCTTGCCATCTTTTGCATACGTTCTGGAACAGCAAAATCCTGGCACAATCACCGACTTACAATGCACTGACGATGATAAATTCCTCTACTTTTTCATGTCGTTAGGGTCCTCAATTAGAGGTTTTCGGAGGTGTATACGTCCTGTGATTGCAGTTGATGGTACCCATTTGAAGGGAAGATTCGGCGGTACAATGTTTGTGGCAACTGCACAAGATGGAAACGAACAGGTGTATCCAATTGCTTTTGGGTATGGTGACTCAGAAAATAATCTTTCATGGGAGTGGTTTTTGGAATGCTTGAGGGGTGCCCTTGGTAATATAGATGATCTGGTTTTCATTTCCGATCGTCATCCAAGCATTGAAGCAGGGATATCTAAAGTGTTCCCTTATGCAACACATACCATATGTTGCTGGCATTTTGGGAAAATATGAAGAAGCGATTCCATAGAAAGGATGTTGCTGACATAATGAATGATGCAGCTAGGTCGTACAGTGAATTAAAGTATAATCGTCACATGGAGGAGTTACGTAAGCTGCACAAGGCTGCATTCGATTATGCTATTGCTGCCGGTCCTCACAAATGGTCCCGCGTACACTGTCCCTAAGAAGGTACAGAGTGATGACCACAAATGTTGCAGAGTGCATAAACTCATGCCTAAAATTCGCACGGCAACTGCCATTGATGACGCTGGCAGAGTTCATTAGGAATATGCTACAAAAGTGGTTTCACGATCGTCATGCAGCTGCACGGTCCATGCGTCATCGATTGACCGACGCAGCACATCTTGTGATCCTGAAACGGGTCGAGAAGTGCGGTTTTATGACCGTAAATCCAGTTGACTGGAACATATTCTCCGTCAGACACAAGGGAAAACAGTGGACGGTTGACTTAGCCCGCAAGACTTGCACATGCAACAAATTCCAAATGGACTTTTTTCCATGTTCACATGCACTCGCAGCGGCAAGGTACTTGACAAGTTATAGTTAACACATTATATTACCCAAACGTGAATCTCACTATTTTCATTGTTGCAGGGAGCGAAACTTGGATTTCACATCACTGTGTGCAGACTACTACAAAAGGGAGACACTTATTGATGCATACTCGGTCCCTATTATGCCTGTTGGCCATCCTTCTTCATGGGTTGTGCCATCTGACATCGCAGCGCGGGTGGTTTTAAATCCAAAGACAAAGAGACAATCAGGTCGGCCGATGGAGGGTCGACATGCCTCGTCTTCAGAGAGGACAACCACACAATCGTGTAGAAGATGTGGGCAACCTGGACATAATAGCAGGAGGTGTTCCAACCCGCCTATGGTTAATGAAGGTCCCAGTAGAATTGTCCCCGAGGAATATCGTCGCAAGTGCAGCATCTGTCATTCAATTGGACACAACAAACAAACGTGCCCTTATAAGGAAGGCAATCAAACATAACAAGGCAGTACAAGATGAAGACGAATTGCCACCAGAAGCACCTTGAGGAACATGTCTCCAAGTTGATGTCTTCAAACATCGTTCAGACTTTGGGAACCATGCTCGATACAGTTATGTTGTTTAAATCGGTAAAGGTTTAGTTGTTCATTTTCATTGTATTATTTAATTCGTGATGCAACGCACTAAATTGTTCACGCGCGGGTTGGAAAGTGAAAAAAATTAATTAATTAATGAAAATAATATATGAATCTGTTATGTACATCAATTACAACTCAGGGAACAACCCATATATAAATCATCTATACAACAGTGTTGTGGAGCGAGTTACAATAAACCTCCACAGCCATCTTCTCCCGGATGGTGCCCATATCCTCTTCTTTCCAATCGAACTCCTTCTTGTTTGCCAACAAGTACTCTGCCAATCTCAAAGTATGGGCACCACAGTTACCGCTGCAAATCACCATATGAACAACCATTAGAATGGAATTTAATTAAAACCAAGTGAGGTATGATAAAATTTTGAAACAGTCATACCCCTGATGCTGTTGGGGCACCCCACGGGATCCGTCCATGATGCTCATCCGGAAGGCCTTCTTCGATAAACTGTATGTCACATCATCCTTCGTTTGGTTTGAGTGAAACTCGACCTGATGCAACATCGAGGGTATAAACCAACGTAGGCACGCAACCTGCTTATTCCTGTACTCCCATGGGACCTCCTGTCTGAACGGGTCTAACAGGTAGATCTTCCCTTGGGTGAGGTCGACGCTGGCCAGTACCCAATGGTTGCGTCCAAGGTTGCAAGGTATCATAACCTGTTAGTGTTTCAACACAGTGTTATGTGCCTGAAATCTAAACATAGTATTAAACACATTGAAACCTTGTAATTTAAACACTCACCCAATCAACCGCGTGCCATGACTGGTTTCCTGCCGGGAGTAATCCTCGGACCGTCTTCAGGTCATCATCGTGCCACTTGTGTTTCAGCATAGACCATTCCTTAGGGGGTGCAGCCACCCCACTGCCGAACATCCGCTCCCACTTAATATCTAACCATGACTGTATATAGAAAATTAACCACAATGTTAGGTAATAGATCTAGTAAACACATCAATTAACAAAAGGAAAATCGTACTGTACAAGAACTTACATAGAACTGGGAATCCAATACGTTAACCCTCTGAGCGTAGACAGTGGGGTATGCTCGTTGACGCTTCCGTAAAATCAACAAGTACGCATCGACGTGCTGACAATGTAAACATTTTATATTGTTAGGATTCTACCATTACTGATAAAAACTTATACAAAAAGTTAAAGTAAGGAACGTACCGTATCCTCCAACTCCATGAAGTTGGTTTGGAACCGTTGGAACCAAGTGACACCAACTGGTATATGTATATCCACATCACGTCTGTATAATTGCTGAAGAAGTTAGATGACCAAGTAATATTAATTAAAAGATTGTGTAATGAACGATTATACGTACAATTCCCCCGTGGTGTTCCTCTTGTAGGCTTGGTACGCAGTAACGTGGTCAGGATCTAACAAATCATAGGGCTTGAATGCATGCACTGATGACGCTGGCCTGGTCCTTGGCTTCTTCGGCCTACATGGGTCAGTGTATGGGCTCATCAGCTGCCAACCTGGCCTGCGAACCCGCAGCTGACGCTGAATCTGGGGCGGACTACAGGCTCCAGAACTAGACTCCACCGGAGGTGTGTGCAGTGAGGAGGATCTCTGCCTCTGTGGACTACTATGAAGAGGGCTGCGCTGTGAGGACGACCTGTGCCGCCGTGTATCTCTATGAGGAGGGCTGTGATGTGAGGAGGATATCTCCCGTCGTGTATCTCTCCGAGAAGGGCTACGCTCTGAAGAGGATCTATCCCTCCGTGTATCGCTCTCTCTCCCTGTATCGCGCTGATGAGTGGGGGAGTTGCGCCTGGATCGCTTCAACGGTCGCACTGCGCTGGGATCTACTGGAGGTGGTGTACGCTGTGATGATGAACCATGTGCTAGGTCATGTGGAAGAACATGTGGCACAGATCCACCAGGTAGCTCCCGTACTAGTAGTCCTGTCTCTGTACCAGCACTGTCGTCGGGTATAACTGGAGGAGGCACCTGCTCTAATACTGATATCTCTGTACCACCGGGAACCTCTGTTCGTTCTGTCATAACATGCCCCGGGTGATCAGATACTGTGTCTGCAGTATGTGCCTCCGTAGTAGGTGTCTGCTCATGTGTGATCTGTGGGTCTATCCCATGCTGATGTGTACCTGTCCTGCCTGTGGGACTAAAGTCTCTGTGATGGTCATCGAATGGTGGACCATCCATACGGGACTGCGATGTCTGACCTTGACCCTGACCCTGACCCTGAAGCGCCCGGATCATATCCAACAACTCCTGATGCTGCTGATCTCGCTTCTCATCACTCTTTCGGATAGCCTCCATCATATCAACCCGTAGAGATTGGACAGCATCCATCACTTCAGCGAATTTACCATCCCAGCCCTGAAACGATTTCAAGTTTTGTCAGCACTTAAACTGTTCACTCAATTGAAATTAAATAATGTGGTTCTAATATCTTTTACATACATGTGGATGCCCGCCAACGCCTCCTCGGGAATCACCTCCAGGTCGAGACTGTCTGGGCATAGTGAATCGTACCCGTCTATGCCTTTCAGGACTCTCATCGCGACCCTCCAAAACTGAATCACCCCTAGGTCGAGGCTGTCTGGGCAAAGTGAAACGTACCGGCTGATGCCTCACGGGACTCCGACTCCGACTCCCACCCTCCTGGTCTGAACCCTCTGTATCATTGGCTCCGGAATATGCACCATCCCTATCACTGGGTCCGGAATAAGGACCCTCCCTGTCACTGGGTCCTGAATACGCACCCTCTGTATCACTAGGTCCGGAATACGCACCCTCCATATCAATGGGTCCAGCACTCCTACGTCGTTCGTGCTCAGGGACGTGACTAGGTATATCAGAAACATCGGTATCATACAGACTGCCTCCCAGGTATATGCCTTCGTAGTAAGGTTGAGCCATCTCAACACTCGTTGGCACCAATTCACGCCGCGCAAACATCTGAAATCGGAGTTAGATCATTGTAATTGTATACATACTAAAAACTATGAAAATTAACAACAACAATACTTACCCTTTCAGTGAAAATGCCATCCAGTTTTCTCCCCCACGGTCGCTGACTCAACTCCCATTTCAGAATACGTGGGGGTGGTAGCTCGGAGATTGCCCTACGGATCCCACATTTTTTATTCCCAAGCTCGGGGATAACCTCAAAAGCAAATATCTGTATAATATATAAGTACGATATAAAATAAAATAAAAAACTATAATTAAAATACAGATTCAAATTTTAAATTCTCACCAATAGTGCGTGTGGTAGTCCATATACGTTGTACGTCTCAGTCGTGTGTACGTCAGCACCCCTTTCTTGCTGTCGTTGTTCAAACCGCTCCCGTCGACCATCCAACGCATGCTTGAAACAATAAATTGACCGCCTATACACGTGTGCGCCCCACGGGAACGCATCAAAAGCGTCCAAGTCCTCCACTAGCCTCCACTGCCATACTGGAACTCTATCTCGCTCGTCTACCCCCATTAGTATCCAGTTGAGCATAAACAATAAGCATAGCTTTACCGCATCGTACTGCTCCACAAAAATACCAATCCGCAGCACTGCTCTCAACTCTTCAAACTCGATGTCTCTACCCTGGAAGTACCGCTCGTGTATGCCATTCTCTACCATATCATACCTTGCCGTGTCGGGAATGACTCCGAACTTCAACCCAGTGATTAGACAAAACTCAACCTTCGAGAACCGGACCGAATGCTTACCTAACAAAAATCTCATCTCATCTTCCGGCCCATCGTGATGCAACTCGCGTAAAAGCAGCCGATGGACAATCCCAGCCGAAAAATGAATCTCACGATGCATCATTAGAAAATGACCAAAACACGACTCAGTATACCGACGTCGGTCTTCGATCCTCAGATGTTCAGGTACACTATTAAGTGCGTTGTCGATATCAACCAGGTCATGGAAATGGTCATGCCGTATAATTTTTCCCTTGAACCATTCTCTTACTGGGGTTTTAAGCGACTCCTTTAGCTGATACCTCATCTGCATTCACAGAAAAAAAACATATGAGTTCATGAAAAGGCTCGAACAAAAAGGCTCGGGAAGTGTATGAAAATGCTCGGGTAATGTATCAAAAGGCTCGAACACTTCAGTAAAAGGCTCGGGTAGTTTGTGAAAAGGCACGAACACTTCAGTAAAAGGCTCGGGTAGTGTATCAAAAGGCTCGGGTAGTTTGTGAAAAGGCACGAACACTTCAGTAAAAGGCTCGGGTAGCGTATCAAAAGGCTCGGGTAGTTTGTGAAAAGGCACGAACACTTCAGTAAAAGGCTCGGGTAGTTTGTGAAAAAGCACGAATACTTCATTAAAAGGCTCGGGTAACGTCTGAAAAGGCTCGAATAACAGTTCAAAAAGACTCGATTAAGTTCAAAAAGGCTCGAAATAAAAGGTTGAAAAAGGCACGATAATAGTCCAAAAAGGCACGATAATAGTACAAAAAGGCACGATAACAGTACAAAAAGGCTCGATAACAGTTACAAAAGGCACGATAACATTACAAAAAGGCTCGAAATCACTTCAAAAAGGCTCGATAACAGTTCAAAAAGGCACGATAACAGTCCAAAAAGGCACGATAACAGTCCAAAAAGGCACGATAACAGTACAAAAAGCCACGATAATAGTACAAAAAGGCACGATAACATTACAAAAAGGCTCGATAACAGTTACAAAAGGCACGGTAACAGTACAAAAAGGCTCGAAATCACTTCAAAAAGGCTCGATAACAGTTAAAAAAGGCACGGTAACAGTACAAAAAGGCTCGAAATCACTTCAAAAGGCTCGATAACAGTTAAAAAAGGCACGGTAACAGTACAAAAAGGCTCGAAATCACTTCAAAAAGGCTCGATAAAGATTCAAAAACACTTACTAACCTAGATCTTCATCGTCTTAAACTAAAACACTAACCTAATCTCATCAAACAAACATAATGAACAACAAATCAAATCAAACCTAATCTACATCAAATACACAAAACTTATCTAGAACAAAAATGCGTGAGAAACAAAAACGTACCGGTCTCGTTTTTCTTCGCCCTTCAGTTCTATTCGACATCGGTACTGTAGCGCCGTCGCCGGTGGTTCTTCGTCAGGTTTTGGTCCTCTGTAGCACTGTTGCGCCGTCGGGGTTTCTCTCTCTGGTTTTTTCTTTCAACGTTTCAAAACCAGACAAACCGACAAAAAGGGTAATTTTGTCTGGTCACATAAAATGGTGCCTTTTAAACTTAGATTAGTAACTTGGTGCCTGTTCCCCAAAAAGCGCCCCAAATGGTGACATTTAAATTTCGACCTCTTAAAAAAAAGTGCAGTATTTTTTGATTAAAAAAAAAAACTGCAGTAATTTATATTTAAATACACTATTGTAATGTATTCGAGTATCGAAGATTTGAAGTTTTGAAGAATTGGAAGCAACCGGATCAAGCGTGGAACCGTGCGCACCATAGCAACATGCGCATGCGCAAGTTGGCACGCAGCTGCTCTTGTTGTAGTGTGGGCTGCGCATGGCAGCCCTATGCATGCTGTGGGCTGTGCACGGCAGCCCTTTATGGTGCTATGGGGTGTGCACACCTATGGGAGGCAGCCAAGGGATGCGCAATTGGTCGATGAGCGCATGAAGACTTGTTCACCAAAAAAAGAGTTTTTGTATTCCAAACAAATGTAATTTAATTGCTTTTCTAGGATGGACCAAAATTGTAGCTATTTATATTTCCGTAAATATTACAATATTTGTTGTTGTATGATAACATGTCATATAGAATAGGAGTGTCACTCATATATCCCTTTTGGTATGAACATGCATTGAATGATTTAGGTATCTAATTGGCATCTAGATAACATTGTAAATCATTCTATGGAATTTAATCACACGCCTTAAATAATTGAGTGGGAGAAGGTGTTTTGAAACACCTATGATCTCCCAGGTTATTTAAGCTTTATGTTTTGTGTGATAACCCCCAAGGGGTATCCATGAATGAAATTTAGCAAGATACTTCCTTACAAGGATATACTAGACAATTGACTCAAATGAGATCTACTCTCAAATGAGAGATTTTCGTGAAAGAAAATATTGAAAGTCGATATCTTGGTAACACAATCAATGTGGTTTTATTGATATCCTCCTAAGAGTTCTTGTCAATAAAATCACAAGGCTAAAATTGAAAACGCTGGTTGTTATGTTAACAATTAGGTGGGACCTAGTCTAACTAGTAAATGATGCACTACAAAAAAAAATTGCCTATTAGGACGTTTTTTTTTTAGTCCCTATAGGCCAAAAAACATCCCAAGAGGTCTATTGGGATGAATAAAATTCGTCCCAAAATACGTCGTCTCAGGTGGGTCGCAATAGCTTCTTTGGGACGAAAATTAAAATTTGTCCCTTAAAACTACCTATAGGGACGATTTTGAAATACGTCACAATTGATAATGTATATGGATGAAATTATTCGTCCCAATAGACAATTTTTAGAGACGAATTGTATTTTTGTTCCCTTTGACAACCTATAGGGATGAAATAATTCATCCTTATAGAGTATCTATAGGGACGAAAGAGGAAAAAAAAAAGAAACAAAAAGAAATATATAACATTGCAAGCCACCCAGTCACCCACCAGCCATCACACAAGCCGATTAAATCAAATTAATTGGCATCCTCACTCAGAATCGAACCCGCCCACACGGCCGCCCAAACACACGTCTAACCACCTTACTGTTGCTTTAAATGTAATACTAGAAGCATGGTTTTTATATATAAGCTCTACCTTTTATTAAATTTTTATTGATTTTTTTTTTCAATCAAAATTTTATTTGTAGATTGATTCCACTAATTTAAATTTTATTTTTATATGATAAACAAATTGATATTAAAAAACGTTTATTATAACATTTAATTAAAAAGCGTTTATTATAACATTCAATCATTAATCGTACTCAGAATTGAAAAAGCTGAACAATGGTAGATTCAAAACCAAAAAAATTATCCAATGATTCAAAACCAAGATTCGACCCCCGAATGCATCTGCGTAGAGCCACTAAACTAATTATCCAATGATGTTCAACCTCCATTGGAGGTCTGTTAAACCGACCTCTATGAAGAAGATGAAAGAATAATAATAATAATAATAATAATAATAATAAAACTTCAAAGTAAGAGAATGTGTGTAAAGTAAAAGCATTTTCATCCGTTCACCATAATAGGTGTCTTTTAAACTTAAGTTATTAAAGTGGTGACTTTCTTACAAAAGTACTTTAAAAAGATGACATTTTCCACCATTTCCACATTTTGGTTTTCGATTCGGAACCAGCGGTTTCGATTTCGATTTCGATTTCTGTTTCGATTCCAACGGTTCAGTTCCTTTTAAAAAAAAATAATAGAAAACCTTTCAAGACTAATAGTTATTGATCCTTATGAAGAACTTATTGGGAAAAAATAAAATTCATCTCGATAGAGAACCACTTTTGACGAAAAAAATGATCAATATTGCATCATTTTCTAATATATATGGTAATTTAATTATTAATCTATCTTTAAGGAAAAACTTTAAAAAAAAAAAAATCAAGAATTTTCAACAAAATTAATTAATTAATTCTTTTTTTTTTTTTTTTTTTTTTTGGATTTTCAACAAAATAATATATTTTTTTACCTCTATTATTTACCTCATTTTCTCTCCTTTCATTTTAAAGTAATATTTTCTTCATCTTCGTCTTCTAATACTTTTTTCACGTTTCTTTTTTCACTCACATTCATCTAAGTCTTTTGAGGATTAATTGAAAATAATACAAAAAAAAGGGTTATTGGGACAATTTTTTTTCGTCCCAATAGCCCTAAAATCGTTCCTATAGACCTATTGGAACGAAATATTGAATTTGTCCCAATAAGATGTCTATTGTGACGAACTAAATGCGTCCCAATAGGCAGTCTATTGGGACGAATTCTATATTTCGTCCCAATATGCAGTTTATTGGGACGAATTATATATTTCGTCCCAATAGACATCCTATTGGGAAGGAAAAAAATTCTTCCTAAAGGTCTTACCACAATAGACATTCTATTGGGACGAATTATATTTCGTCCCAATAGGAAGTCTATTGGGACGAATTATATATTTCGTCCCAATAGACACCCTATTGGGACAAACAAAATTCGTCCCTAAAAGTCTAACCACATTGGATAAAATTTGTCCAAATAAATATTCTATTGGGACAAAATCTATAGGGACGTTTTTTTTTTTTTTCGGTCCCAATAGGATGTCTATTGGGACGAAATATAGAATTCGTCCCAATAGACTGCCTATTAGGACAAAATATAGAATTCGTCCCAATAGACTGCCTATTGGGACGAAAAAAAATGTCCCTATAGGATTTTCGTCATAATAGGCCATTTTTCTTGTAGTGATGCGAACTCCCAAATGAGGCGTGACATTTATGGATGTAGGATAACCGTTGAATTTTACAATTGAATTATTTATTTAATTCAAGATAATTATTCGAAAGTGCTTTATCATGATTATTTACATATATATTTTTTTGTTTTATTCAGAAATCATGATCTCATCCCTAATCAACATCCTTAAAGACAATACTTTAACTAGTGATAATTATGTCACATAGAAAAGGAAAATTAGGCTATTGCTACAAGATGAATAAGAATGAAATCAACTTGCGCTTGGGCAACAGAGCATTAGTGTCTGCAAGTGTAGTGGGATATATTATAGTTAATATAGATTCTAGTAGGCATTTAGATTTAATAGACGTTTATTATGTACCTCAATTCAAGAGGAATTTAATTTTTGTTTCTTGTTTAAATAAATTTGGATATTCGGTTACTTTTAATAAAGTTTTTATAATTAGTAAGAATGACAAAATTATTTGCAAAAGTACATTGGAAAACGGTTTATTCTTTCTACATAGAAATATTTCTCACTCGTTAGACACAGAATTAACGGAACCTAATCATAAAAGAGTAAAATTATCAAAAGATGAAACCAACCTATGGCATTTGTGCCTAGGTCATGTTAACCTTAATAGGATTAAAAGATTGGTTAGTGATGGACCTTTAAGTGATTTAAAGCTTGATGATCTACCAACTTGTCAATTCTGTTTGGAAAGTAAGATGACTAAAAGGCCGTTCACGACCAAATGTGCAAAAGCCACTAAATGTTTAGGATTAATACACACTAATGTATGTGGTCCTATGAGCATTCAAGCTAGAGGTGGATATGAGTACTTCATCACTTTCACAGATGATTACTCAAGATTTGACTATGTGTATCTCATGAGACATAAGTCGAATGCTTTTGACATGTTCAAAGCATTTAAAGCTGAAGTAGAAAATCAGCTTGAGAAACACATAAAAATCTTGAGATCTAATCGTAGTGTAGAATATATATATGGTGAGTTTCAGCAATATCTTATTGATAATAGGATAGTTTCTCATTTTTCTGCACCAGGTACACCTCAACAAAATGGGGTAACAGAAAGGAGAAATAGAACTCTTTTGGACATGGTTAGGTCTATGTTGAGTTATTCAACGCTTCCTAAATCTTTTTGGGGATATGATTTACAAACTACTATGTACCTTCTAAATGATGTACCATCTAAGTCAATTCCTCAAACACCACATGAGTTGTGGACTGGGCGAAAACCTAGTTTATAACACTTAAGGATATTTGGTTGTCTTGCGCATGTGTTAAAGGAAAGACAGAAAAGATGGAGTCCTGTTCGGAAATATACATATTTGTGGGGTATCCAAAAGGAACTAAAGGATATTATTTTTAGTCTTTCAGATCTTAAAGTATTTGTTTCGACAAATGCTAAATTTCTAGAAAAGGACTATATGAATGATTTTGTGCCTAAAAGTAGAATTGTCCTGAATGAGATGTCAGGAGATACAATTCCACAAGAGGTTTCACAACCTAACCTAATTATAAGTTCCACCCCATCATAAAATCAACAACCTACCATTCCTCGTTATAGTGGGAGGATTAATAATCAACCCGAGAGATACATCGGTCTAGGAGAATTAGTGGAGAATCTTTTAGATGATGATGCTACACATATAAGGAAGCAATGGAGGATGTTGATTGCCGCCATTGGCAAAAGGCAATGCAATCTAAAATTGAATCTATGTTTAATAACAAAGTCTGGTCTCTTGTAGACTTGCCTAAAGGGATAAAACCCATCGGGTACAAGTGGGTATACAAGAGGAAAAGAGGAATGGATGGAAAAGTGGAAACCTTCGAAGCCAGATTAATAGCTAAATGTTACACATAGAAGAAATGTATCGATTACGAGGAAACATTCTCTCCTATGGCCATGCTTAAATCCATTAGGATACTTTTATCCATTGCAGCATCTCTATACCTAAAGATTTGGAAAATGGACGTTAAGACAGCTTTCCTTAACAGAAGTCTTGACGAAAACATCTATATGATGCGACCAGAAGGATTCATTGAAAAAGGCCAAGAGGAAAGGGCATGCAAGTTGCAAAAGTTCATATATGGACTAAAGCAAGCATCTAGATCTTAGAACATAAGATTCGATCAAGTTGTAAAAGGTTTTGGATTTATTCAAACCCTTGACGAACCCTGTGTATACAAAAGGATTAAAGGCGACAAGTTAGTTTTCCTAATTATTTATGTTGATGATATACTACTCATCGGAAATGATGTAGATGTATTGACATCAGTAAAAGAATGGTTAGCAAAACAATTTGATATGAAGGACTTATAAGAAGCAAGCTATATTCTTGGTATCCAAGTAATAAGGGATAGAAAGAATAGAACGATTGCATTATCCCAAGCTTCATACATTGATAAAATATTGTCTAGATTCTCCATGCAAGATTCCAAGAAAGGCATGTTGCCTTTCAGACATGGAATCAAACTTGCTAAGGAACAAGTTCCTAAGAATGACATGAAGAGAAATTCATAAGTAGAGTTCCATATGCCTCGGCAGTTGGAAGTCTCATGTATGCAATGCTTTTCACTAGACCAGATGTTTGTTTTGTTGTTGGCATAGTTAGCAGGTTTCAATCGAAACCTGATCCTGATCACTGGACTACAGTCAAGTATATTTTTAAGTATCTCAAGAGAACAAGAGATTATATGCTTGTATACTCTGGAGGGGATTTAATTCCTGTTGCGTATACAGATTCTATTTTCCAGTCGGATTCTAACTCTAGAAAATCCACATCAGGATCTGTGTTTACTATTGGAGGAGGTGCAGTCATATAGAGGAGTATTAAGCAATTTTGTATTGCTGATTCCACCATGGAAACTGACTATGTTGCTGCATGCGAAGCTGCCAAAGAGGTTGTTTAGCTCCACCAATTCTTTGTTGATTTGGTAGTGGTTCTTAATGCAAATAAGCAGATCACTATTTACTATGACAACAGTGGAGCTGAAATTCCCTAAAGAGATGTAGTGTATATTATACCTAGGGGTTGAATAGGTATAGTCCCATTTTCTTCCAACTTCAAAATTTACAGATTACAAGAATGCAATGTACACTTGATATGATTTAACAATTGTATAGTATGAGTCAATACATATAAAAAATCAATATACAAGAGATACAATCAATACATGATATGGAAGATAATAAAAAATAAAGCAAAAATGAACACAAGTATTTTTACGTGGTAAACCTCAAAGAGGAAACATCCACGGATTGAATAACCACAACCACTGGAAAAGCAATCCACTATATGAAAAAGACTTACACACTCAAAGCTATCAACAAATGATATACGCCATAAGCTATCAACTCCTAATCTACCCTCAAGGCCTAATGAACCACCTAGCCTACTCTCTATCCAAGATGTGTCCTACACCTCTAGAGAGCAACTCCTTATCCAAGGCTCTCAAGCCTCTAGGAAGATTTCCTTGCTTAGCTACCTAGATCACAAATGATCCTAGTCAAGCTTCCCTAGCCCAACCATCCGGAGTACCAAACTCCTAGCTAAGACTTTTTCTTAGTTATCCGGATCCTCTTGATCCTAACTAAGACTTCGTGCTTGGCTATCCGGAACACTTTCCTAGCCAAGTCTTCATACTCAAATCAAGGTTTTACTCACCTTAACAAGAGACTTCAACCTTTCCATAAGGCAATGATCTAAGTGATGTAAATGATGCAAACACAAGACAAATAAAGCAAGATGATCAATCAAACTCTATGAACATGCTTAGATATATTCTAGGATATGCTTTCAACAAACAATCACAAATGTACCTAGAAATCAAGACATGTATATCAATAAGAACAAGATGAGAATATTCAATATATATATATATATATCAAAAAAATCTTAGTTCTTAGATCATGAAATTAAACCTAGAAAATATCATGAAGCACATCACATATAACATTTCTAGAATCAATTTCAAGTTAAATCAAGTTTAGTAAATATATGTTCAAGAAAAATCACAAAACTAAAACTCAATTAACAAATTATCAAACACCCTTAGGATATGATCTAACATCATTCTTCCCACAAATCATCTATTAAATAAGAAGATTAGAAGAGATGATCAAAGAGAAAGTGACAAGAAGAAGTTTCACATACAAAGATGGAACTCGAACTGAAAAACAGCTTGCTGCGAACAATCACGAATTCATTTGACTTTGAAAATTCTTAGGGTTTGTAGCTCTCTTCAAGACCAACAATTTTGGCTTTTGGATCACTCAATTTTTTTAGTTCGTATGATCAAAATAAGAAAACTAAAATTGAGAGAAAAATTTTTGATTTCATCTTTTTCAAAATTTCTAAAATTAATGTTTGGAAGAAAGGAGGAGAGCTTTTGAAAGAATTCAATGGAGGGAAAAACGGACAAATCACGGGCTGTCACGTCACCTCCATGTGTGGGGCGTGTGTGCTACACATGGGCAGAGAGGCATCCCAACCGTGTGGCACACGTGGCACACAAAGGTTGGCCTTTGGCCAATCTTACTCCTCTCGCGTTCTTCGGGCGTATTGTGGCCTCCGAACTCCGATTTTGAATATGTCTTCAAATTACGAATCGTGACTCCATCACGCACAACAAAGACTACAAAATTTTGCAAAAAGGTTAAGAATTCATCTTGGAAAATGACGACGAAGACAACTCAACGAATGAGAACGCAAAGTAGCGTAGCTACATCGTTTGGACTCAAAACCTAATGAATGAGTAACCGAAATGACCGGGACTCAATAAGGAATCATAAAAGATCATGTTCAAGTCCAAAATAAAATAAACATAAACAAATAAAGACAATGTCATAAAAGTATGTCATATCTAAGCGATAGTGATAAAACATACAATTCTACAATGCTTCTCTATATGAGACCAATGCATGAGCATACTTAAATATGTGTGAATGTGTTATACCAATTGTTTGCACAATGATGCAAGGACACACATGAATGAATTGTGTATCTATGCGCTTATGCCTTGCAAAAAGAAGAAGAAACTTGATACTTTAGCATCCAAGTGTACGATGTTCCCCTTGAAGACGATATTTTCATAAGACGTCGCTTTTCTTTTCACCAAGAACCACCTAAGCAACACTTATTGCAAATATAGAGAGTTCTGCAATGGAATCAAGCCAATATAAATCAAGGATCTTACAATCTCCCCCTTTGGCTATTCCATGGCAAAACCTCATCTTCTCCATACATTGTTCACTCCAATAAACACAATGTTGATAGCATTCTCTTATCCTCACATTACAAAGAGATCCCTAGACTAAAAGGTCTTTAAGTCTTCTTGAGTCTTTGAGAATCCCTTTTTTGAACTTCAAAGTACCTATGAGAAAAGAAACAAACCAACAATAGATCTTCTTCCAAAGAAGAATGGTGAGAAATGATACCAAAAACAAACAAGAATTACCCTTATCTCAAACAAATGTTTTATCTCAAATAAATGTTCTATTTAAAGCTTTCCCTAATCTCTTTAAATTTTTTAAGTAAGAATTCTTTTCTCCCTTTTAAGACAATGTCTCAATTAAGCACAAAAAAGAACAAGACTTACACATTTGGAATATTTCTCCACATATGGTGAGGTATATACTCTCTTTCTTCCCTATATAAAACATGGATTCCCCTATATCAAACATGGTGAGGTATACATTTTCTCCCATTTTTTGTCAAGGAATAGACAAAGGACATACGAGATAAACACGAGATATTAAGCAAACGAATCGTATAGAAAGCGAAGTTGAATAAACTAAAGCTCCCTCTAAACATATGCTCTATATATTGTCATCAAGTAGATTTGTTCACAAGGGACTCACACATTCACACATTCAAGCAATAAGAGAAAATATTTCATCACTTTTCAAATTCCAAGAGAGAATCATAGATTATCATTTATCTCTCAAAAATATTCTCACATTGCTAATGAATCAAGCACATAAGCAAAATATGTGTGTGTGTGTGTGTGTGTGTGAATGCTTCTCACATATATAGTAGGAGTAATTGTGATTTCAACATGCAAACAATTTCCACACCTATCCAACTAAAGCATTTCCAAAAGGGGTTTTTACAATTTGGTCCCAATCTAATTGGGAAAAGACACTTTTTTACTCGCTAATTGATTTTTTAACAAATTGGTCCTAATATAATTCAAAATACAACAAATTGGTCCTAAGGTTAGAAAAAAATTAGGACCAATTTGTTGTATTTTGAATTATATTATGACCAATTTGTTGAAAAATCAATTAGCAAGTAAAAAAGTGTCTTTTTCCAATTAAATTGGGACCAAATTGTAAAATCCCTTTCTAAAAGTAGGTCAAACTGATATTCATCCGAGTTTTTGCTTTAAAAGAATAGATATCAACATGTAAGCGTGTGTGTGCAAGTGGCTCGTTTACACATTTCTGTTTGACAATCCGAGCATTTCACAATTCTCAACTATACATCATTTAGAGTTTTTATTTTCCATTTCTTTTAGGTTATGAATCAAATATATTTTTAAATGATTCTCTTCAACACTTCCTTGATTTTTCTAACATAAACATATACACCTCATGACGGCTTTCACTCATCACAATGGCGTAGCCTTTTCCTACATTAGGTGGCTTCACAACCAAGGTGTGTAGCCCTTTCCATGAGGGTGCTTGTTGAATACTATGTAGAGCCGAAGCAAAATGGATACATACCATAGGTCATCTATCATGTACTAAGTTATAGGTTTCTAGATACATCCATAATCTACATACTTTCAACCACATATACTCAGAAACACTAAAACATATAGGAGAAGCATCTGTGCACTTTTCAAAAATAACATTTTCAAGCTTGAGTGCATGATCTAAAAACAAAAAAGATAGTTGTTTAAGATCATTACTTCTCAAGTGAGTAGCTATCAAAGATATTCATATTTAAGTAAGTTTTACTCATCAAGCCATTCACAATCACACAAAGACATCAATCAACACAAATCATGCCAATGGACATTCTAAGAGTTTTAAACCTCTCTTTATCCAAGGGCTTTGTGAACAAGTCCGCAAGTTGATTTTTAGTAGGCATGTGCTCTAGAGTAACAATTGAATGTTCAACTAGGTCTCTAATAAAATGATGCCTAATATATATGTGCTTTGTGCGGGAGTGCTGAACCAGATTTTTAGAGATGTTAATGACACTTAAATTATCACAATAAAGTGTCATTTTTCCTTGTTCTATCTCATAATCCTTAAGGATTTGTTTCATCCAGAGTAATTGTGTGCAAGCATTTTCGACCGCAATATACTTGGCTTCATATTAATAAAGTGATTTCTGGTTTAAAAAATCTTATAGCATTTATAGTTTAATTATTATAATTGTCAAAAGTAAATAATCATAGGGTGAAAAGACTATGAGAAATAAAAAATTGTTCGTACATCTAAATATGTATGAAATAGACACAATTCTTTAGTTAGTCTTGAATAATGTTCACAACTTAAGATAATGGTTGGACACATTTACCTTGTTAAAGTTGTAGAATTTTTTACTAGCATTTGAGTGGGATCAAATGTGATATGATGAATCTAAAATTATCAAAATGTCTTTGAATCACTATAAGAAAAACACTTAACGACAATAGAACATCCACCACAGGCACAAAGGACTCGTTTTTAATAAGTAATTGCAACAACGGGCCTTTAAATGTCCGTTATTAATATTCTTTTAAAAGAATTTCCACCACGGGCCCTTATATGCCCATTGTTGATAATGTTTACTTACCCCTGGCATTTAGGGGCCCGTTGTGGTTACGTTTTTAATCACCACAGGCAAATAAGAGCCCGTTGTTAATACCATATGTATTCAAAGATAAAATCCCCAAATTGCAAAACCCTAATATCTCGTAATCCAGCTATCTTACTCACAGACGACCTCCTCCTCCAACTGCTTTGATGACCTCTTCTCCTCTCTCGACCTCCACTCACCCCACCACGTGTCCTGCAACGACCCATGTCCATCGACTCCTCGGACGACGCTTCCTCCAACGGTGGTGGAAAACAGACCACCCACAACAGTCAGACTTAAGCCCTCCTCTTCTTCTTTTATCTGGTATGTATTTCTTTTCCTTAAAATTATTGCTCATTCAGCAGTTCAATTGAAAGCCGCACTTGAGCTCAATTTTCTCTATGAGATCTCACTGTTTTACGGTTTATGTGGTGTTAGAGATATTATTATTTGCTAATTTTTATAATTTGTTGTGTATTCTATTTTTATTAGTACGTTAATTATCAACAAATTTTGTTGTGATTTTGGTTTTAAAAAAATCTGTTAAATTTTCATTAAAAAAATGTTAATTATCTACAAATTTTGTTGTGATTTTGTTGCCTATTTATTGGTAACTTCTAAGTTCAATTTACAGTCCTCTAGTTTCCTTGCAGCTCTCTTGTCATCAAAGTTCATTGATATCGGTTAACTTTTTCTTTTTCGATACAGTCCTCTGGTTTCTTCTAAGCTTCGGAGATCACTTCCTCATGCAGGCGATTGCTATGGACTTCTATTGAAGTTAAACAAACCTATAGGTATGTTTCCTCTTCTCTCCAATGTCATTTTGATTCAATTGTTTGTAGTTTTTGATTTTGTTTTCAAGTGATAGAATATATATATATATATATATTTTTTTTGGTTTAACGATGTTCTGTTTTCTTTAGTTAGTATGTTTTTGCACAAATTTCTCTCTTACCATTTATTTATTTAATTTATAAAAAAAAAAATCTTATCAACATTGAGTAATAAGGTATTAAGGTGAGGTTGATTGGACTGAGTTAATCTCTAGCACCTCAAGCCTTATCAACATTTTAAACGAAAATCTACTTCCTTTTCATCTGTGTGTTCTTTGTTGCCCTTCTTTTGTTTATTTCCTTATTAGTATTATGTATATTCATCCAATAAATACAAGTCGATTTTAAATTTAGTTATTCATTTGAGGAGATTTATAATTGTCTTGGTGAAACATCCCTTAGGAGCCTTTTGTTTTATTATATTAGTTTGAGGATTATGTTGTTTTTGCATGTGATATTGATGCGGCGGATCAACTGGCATTAGATTATTTGGAGGGGTGGGATTTGAAACAAACCAAGTAAGGCTAAACCCGGGCGGCGGAATCAGAATGATTTGAAATTTTGACAGCTGATGCGTTTCGGCGTTTCCGGAACTACTACGCAGCTTTGCTGCGTAAGCACGTCCTTTTTTAGGCAAATTCCGTCGTTTAGGCCTCGAAGTTGCAATTTTTGCCGTTTTAGGAAAGTTTCTTTTTCGCAATAATTTGAGTTTCCCAATTCCGAATCGACTTCCGTCAATTCTGGAGTGTTTAGGATTCTCAGTAGAATTAGTTTTTGCTTTAATTTCGTTTTTGCCTTTTTTGGTAAATTTCCGTTTTTAAGTCGTTTTTCTTGCTTTCCAAGGAATTCGATTAGGTTTAGGATTTATTTTGCTTTAAATAATGATGTAGGCCGAATTGGCCATTTAGCTTTTGATTTATAAAATTTTAGAGTTTTCTTTAATTATTCCAATTTCGGTATTCATCGTGAATCAACGAATTGAAGCCTAACTTTCCGGTATTTGTGCGCAAATCAACGGAACTTTAGTAGGTTGTTTCTAATCGTTTTACGCAGGTTTTTCTCGACAGAGCTTCCGCTACATCAGATATTGAATCTAAATTTGCTAAGTTGTAAACAGTTATATAAATGCTTTTGCATACCGTTTACTGATAACATGCGAACCACTTGTATATGCAATTGCAAGTTTGTCTTGGGTTGAAAGTGCATCACAAGACACCAAAAAATCACCAAATAAATTTCATCTGAAGAAGGGTTTGAATAACTGAATAAAATTGGTGACTCTTTTTGTGTTGATGTACAGGTATGGAATGTTTTGATGTGTTGAAAATATCATGTTGATTAAGAAGGTTAGTTTGATAAATCTACACTTATGGAATGGTTTGTTTTTACTTGTAAAGATGACATTTTTTTTTCATAATCCATCCAGTGGTTTTTTGACCTTCCCTTCATTATAATCCTGTTACAGGAGGAGTTTCAATTAGCATTATCCAAGACAAACAAAAAAGAGAGCTTGAAGATTTGTATGGGTGAACTTATTGTTATAACTAGTAGACTTTTTAATTAAGTGAATGTTTATGGGTGAATGTAATGTTCATACTTAATATTTTTAATTAAATGTTTATAGATTTATAAATTTTAATATACATATTAAATGCTTTGGAGTTTAATCTTCCAATTATTTTTTTAAACAAAAAACGTAGAAAATCAATAAATTAATTTTGATTTTTTTTATAAAAAAAAACTCATCGACTATGGGCAAAGCCCGTTGTAATTAATGCATCGATCACGGACAATGCATGTTGTTAGTAATGTATATAAAGGACAATGAGCGTTTTTAGTAACAGATCAACAACGGGTATTGCCCGTCGTAAGTAATGCATCGACAAAGGGTAGCGTGTTTTTCTACTATTGCTACTTCTGTAGCGGGCATATGCCAGTGGTTTAGGGGTGTGCGACGGATCGGATCTAATAGATTTGCCATGATCCAAGATCCGATCCGATTGGATTAAAGATATTGCAATCAAATCCGATCTGATTTTATAACGGGATCTGATTCGATTATAAAATACTTCAATCTGATCCGATGGATTGAATTAATATAAAGTCATTCATAATATATAAAAGTTATAATCTGAAATAAATAAATCAAATAAATTATTCAAGCATTGCAAATTAATTCAAATAAAATTAACATTAAAAAAAATACATGACATAACTTGTAAACTTTATATAATTCAAAAAGTTTATAAACATTATACATCAACTCAAAATATAAACTTAATAAGTCGTGACGTTGATGAAGAAGAATAGAAGGAAAGAAGATGGTAGATTGTTGGCTATAGAGAAATTAAGAAAGAAAACCCAAAATAGTAACATTAGAAATTGTATTTTGGTTGGGCATTTACATTAGAAAGTAGTGGATAAAATAAATTGCCCAATATATAAATACGGCCTAATATTTTAGGCAGATTGACGGATTCGGCGGATTTCCAAACGGAAATCCAAGATCCGATCCGATCCAATGGATTTTAGAATTTAGGATCCATCCTAATGGATCGTATTGGATGGAATTGGATCTTGCACACCTACCGTGGTTGATACACATCTACAATGGGCATTGCCCGTTATTGTTAAGTGTTTTTCTTGAAGTGAGTAAAAAAATCTAGTGCACTAGGTGCATTGAATAGGATCAAAATGAAATACTTTATCTAGATCTGTCGTGGATAAATGTTTTCATTATGAAGACAATCAGAGAGTCCATCTTAATCCTGAGATAAATGATGGACTTATGGTTACAAGTGTTATCGTTTGAGCTATCAATGAGTACGATTATATAATATAGTCTATCTTCGATAATTTGGTGGTATTCATTTGTTAATTGATAGAGGACTTCATTTATAGATATGGATATTGTGACTCCATTTATTAAAATGAGAGTATAATATTATCATATGGATATTTTGAGGTATTGGATATTAAATCTTAACGTTAAGTTTTCAATAGCGTCTATTGAAACATGGCTTCTGGACAAGCCAAAATATCCAAGTTCAAAATGTGGTCATATGAGTAAATATGGTAACTAGAAGAGCTATATGTGGTCTATGAGCTCTTGGCGATTACTGATATTATTCATGAGGATACACTATCTCCAATAAGATTGTATAGGGTATGAATGAGAAACATTTACTTGTTCTATCTTTATTTAAGAGTACAGTTTTAACTCTTTAGTGATATGAGCTAAAATTAATAGATCGGACCTAAGTGAATCATTTGTTAATTGTGATTGAGTTATGTCTATTGAAGCTTAAATTTAGATAGCTTACTAAAATCCTCAATCCACACGGGCTTGTATGGATCACTTGATATATTCTACCGAACTAATTTGAGGGTCCATCTAGAATTGTATTTAATACATTAAGAATATAATTTGCACATTATTTATTTAATGGGCTATTAAATTATATTAATGTATTATTGAAAGACACGTGAGCTTGTTTCTTTTAGTAAGAATAGGTCTAGTTCACATGTAGGCTTTTTATTTAAAGTCTAATGGATTTAATAAAATGAAAAACAAATATATAAGCCCATGTATATAGTTGGGCGGCAAGGCTAAATTAAAAGGCCTATTATATAGTTTTATTTTATTATTTAATTAAATGGGAATTAATTAATTATTTAATTAAGAATCTAAATCTTTTTCTGATTAGGAAATATGTTTCTTAGTATTATACTATTGTTGGTAGTATAATAAATATTAAAGACTTTATTTGTTAAGTAAATAAATAAAATAAATTTATTTATTTAGTCAAATTAGGAAGTTTTTGATATAGTCACAAATACACTAAAGAGTTCGATTGAGGTTTGGAATTCAAAATAATGATAGGAGTATTTGGTGAAAACACAAATCCTCCTTGTGTGAGGATTTATGCCAAAGATAAAAAATCTATCTAGGGTTATGATTTAGGCTACAAGGCATAAATCCTAATTGGGAGAAGATTTAGGCTATCACCCTATATTTTAGTCAAATATACGGAAAGAAGAATTTGTGAACTAA
The DNA here is from genome assembly GCA_035582765.1 of Acer negundo. Lineage (NCBI taxonomy): Eukaryota > Viridiplantae > Streptophyta > Magnoliopsida > Sapindales > Sapindaceae > Acer > Acer negundo. The sequence goes on from CM069235.1 coordinate 15,634,165, forward strand.
TATAGACAATTAGAATTTGTGGCCAATATCACTACAACAAAACATTAGTATTGTTGACAGTTAAAAACTGTCAAGAAAAGCATTCTTGAAAGTTTTTAAAACTGTCAGCAATGCTAATGTCAACAATGTTAATGACAGTTTTTATTTTTTATTGATAGTTTATAACTGTCAACAAATGTGTATAATATTTATGATATTTATTTAATATTTAATTATAATATTTTAATTAAATAACTGTTTTTATATTTATAAACCACCTCCCCCGTCGGACCTCAGGCCATCTCCGGCACTGCTGCGATTCGTCGGACCTCTGCCTCCGGCCGCCACTCGCCGGACCTCCATCGCCGTCGTCGGAGGACTGCTGGACCTCTGCCACCACCCACCGCCGGACCTCCGCCAGACTAACTCCGCCGCCACCACCCACCCCCGGCGACGGCCACCACCCACTTATGATAATAATGATAATTAATTGTCATTAGTGGGGAATTGAACTTGAGACCTCAAGTTTTAAAGGTTGTAAGTCTTTACAACTTGACAAAAACCTTTGATGTGTTTACAATTAAACAATATTTATATATAAACTATATGAGTTGTTAGAAATAAAAATAAAATAAAATAAAATAAAATAAAATAAACATTGTTAGATAAATTTAAATTTATTCAACTAATCAAAATTCTAATTTCCACGACATACGGCATATATTTAAAAATATTTATTGAAATTTTTAATAAAATTATATTTTTAAAACATATATAGTTGAGTTATTGGTCAATACTCTATGGTCACGTTTGTTTACATTGTGGAATGGTCAATACTCTATGGTCACGTTTGGTTACATTATGGAATGGTAATAGGAATGAGAATGAGAATGAAAAGGAAAGGAAAACTAAGTTTTTTGTTTGGTTGGAACCTTGGAATTAGTCTCTGAATCAGTATTATTTTGTTTGGTTAACAACGGAATAGAATGGAGTTAACCGTATTTTGACCAAAATACCCATAATTATAAAACATGATATATTATGGATAATAATAATAAAATATAAAAGTATATTATATAATTATATATTATTTAATATAATAATATATTATATATATAATATAATATATAATACATATATATAATATATAGTATATATATAATATATTTATATATAATTAATATAATATATAATAATATATCATTTTTGGAAATGAGGGTATTTTTGTAATGGAGTTGGGGCATATGTGGGTATTTATGGAATATAAATTTATTTTGGAATGGAAGGGCATTCCATTGGTTTTTAGATAGAATGCCCATTCTAATGGGATCGTCATTCCATTGCATTTTAACAAACCGAACGAATGGAATGACTTTCTTTCCATTCCATTACATTCCATTCAACTAAACATGGCTTATAGGAGACTCGTGGCATCAATTGTAATTAGTGGTGGCCACGGTTTGGTTTCGGTTTAAAACCGGCGGTTTCGGTTCCGTGGCCACCCAAAACCGAAACAGTAACCGGAAAACCGGTTTGGTACACGGTTTCTAACCGACGGTTTTACGGTTTCGGTTTTGGTTTCGGTTTCTGTTTAAAAACCGTCGGTTTTGGGTTTGGTTTCGGTTCGGTTTCGGTTTTTCAAAAAAAAATTCAAAAAAAATGCCACGTGTCAGCTTCTGATTATTCGATTTTTTTTTTTAATTTTTTTTTTATAAAAAAACCGGCGGTTTAACAGCGGTTAAAACCACCGGTTAAAACCACCGGTTTTTGGCGGTTTTTGGAAGTACCCAAACCGAAACAGTAACCGGTTCAACCGGTTTCCGACCGGTTTTGAAATCGCTGGTTTCGGTTTCGGTTTCGGTTTTGGGACGGTTTCGGTTAAACCGCGGACAAAACCGTCGGTTTAACCAAAACCATGACCACCTCTAATTGTAATAAAAATGATTTGGAATACAACTCTAACTATAAGGGAGATATTTCTCAATATGCATCTTGCAATTTAATGAACAAATGTAAGACTTAGGTTATTAATTTATATGGGTAATTAAATTATTAATGAACAAATGTAAGTGGGTGCAAAATAAATAAACATTTTTTTTTAATTATTTTTTTGAATTTTTAAAAGTAAATTATTTAATAGTAAATTTATTAAATTTAAAATTTTACTTATCCAATATCGGTTTGTCCAAAAACCAATATCTTACTGTAAAATAAATCTATATCGGGACTTTGTTTGGTGTAGAAAATAGGAAGTAAAAGTTTAAAAAATTATCAAAATATATATTATAATATATATTATATTATTATATTAAATAATATACAATATATATTATATTATATTTATTAAATAATATATATTATATGTTTATATTATATAAATATATTATTATATATATTGTTTAACAATATAATGGAATTGAGTTAACTGTATTTTGACCAAAATACCCCTAATTATAAAACATTTATAATATATAATATAAAATACATATTATAATATATATAAATATATATAATATATAATATATATAATTTATAATATATATTATACAATATATATTATAAATTAGAAATAAAATCTGTGTATTTCAAAAATCATGAATTTTTAAGTATTCTCTCATTCTCTTCAATATTTCTTTATGAGATAATAAACTGTCTGTAATAGTCCTAGTATGCTCTGTGCTTGCCTCTAGTTGAAGATTCTGCACAACAAAAATGGGATTTTGATTCTTTGGCTTAAGGTCTTTAATCGTCTTTGACAAGTTGTTTTGTGAGTATCCTGTTTAGACTATGAGAAGGTCGCCAAGTGAGGAAAACAATAATACTAGAATAAGACGGTTCAAGGCTCCCTGCCACCGCCTTAGTATCAAAGCCTCGATTCCAGGAGTCCAGGAAAAGAGTTAGGCTGTTTTGAATCAAATAAAGGAAATATTGAAGGAAGGTATTCTCATCTTATGGCAAATACACTAAGCACCTCTTCAGCTGTTTCCAATCTAGATTCTATTCGACTTTCCTCTTCCATCTCTTTACCTGCTTCTGTTAGACGAACTTAGTCTTCTAGAATCCAAAACCTTGTACAATATACCCATATCCCAGAAGCCGCCCAAATTGATGAAACCTCTCTACCACTGCTAAATCCCTATACTATATTCAAGCGAAGTAAATCCCTTCCTACACGAATCGACCATCTCGTCCATCATAGATCTCTTCTAACTAAGGAGTACATACAGTCTACGGCTCTTGACAATTGCTTGGTCCCAACTACTTCGGCAGAGCAGTATGTTGATCTCAAAATCGGTCAACCTTTGATTGGTCATTGGATCAAAGAAGGTTATTCTCACCTCCATATCGGAGCTGTCAGAATCATCCTCACTCTACATGGCAGAAAAGCTTTACTTGTTACTGCTTGTGTTGCTCTCTTTAACACCATCTACAAGGAATATGAACATACAATCATTGGTATTTGTCTATCCACACTCCATGCTGGTAGTATATCACTCACATACTACCCTAATTTCAATATCCCTTTGAAGGATGCCAACCTCCACAACTACCTCAAAATACAACTTCAGATCTTTGGAGCACCCATGCTACCAAATTCTTATATGGCAACTTTCCATCACCAGATCGCCTATCAACTTTAAGATCATGCCCTTGATCTCCCCATTCCTAGCCATAATGGTGACACTGTCTTCATCAAGGCTGAACGTGAAGATGAAGTTCCTGTCATCATTCAGATTCCAAAACAACTGCCCCAAAACAAACATAAAGAAATAATGTCTCTCGAATAGATCACAAACTATGAGAAGGCTTTTAAGAACACAACTCCTGTTGTTGCTTCTAGCACCAAATACATCAGGGAAAATGATGGCTCCATTAAGACGGTTTATGAACCTCTTTCCAACACAGGTTTTCCTTCCAGCTCCAATCCTAGTGCTTCTCCTGTGTTTCAGGCACTAATGATCCAACCAGTCACTACTAAAGATGACATTCCGATCCATAGCTTTGAAGCCAATGAATCTCCAATCTACGCTGACAAAATCAATGGTCATTTCATTTGGGATGACAATCCCAACATGTACGATACTGACTGCACCTGTCGTGACTGTTTACCAGATCTCACTCCATGTAAAATTGCGCACAAACAATACAAACCATATGATCCAGAAAGCCCATGGATAGGTTTAAAACCCATCAAAAGTAAAGCCCTTCCAATTTATGACAGAGCTTTACAAATCCTTTGATCAGAAGGTCTTTCACCTTTACCTGCCAATGTTACTCCATATTTGCCTCTACTTATACCCTACTTTATGGCTTCTAACTATGACCAAGACTTCCCTCCTCTGGAACCCACTTCAAACCCTGAAAGGAATCGATTTTCCAGACCTTATGTTCAAACTTCTGAAGTCTTGCCTGATGGTTCCCTCAAACAACCTACCTAAGATGAACAAGTTCTTAATTGGCAAACTCATAATGCCAAAATGCAAAATAGAGTCCTCAACTCTATTGATCAGAAGATCGACCGGGTCACAAACCATGTCTCTCGACATGAGAATCAACTCCAAAGTCTCGATACAGTCTTCCGTGACATGTTTTCTGATCTTCTAACCCGGATCGCCAAACTTGACGCTGATCTTCACTGTTATATCAACCATGGATATTTCGGTCCAGAATTTGATAAAAAAGAAAGAGAAATCAGACGTCTCAAAGATCAATTAGAACAAATGAACACAGACCACTCATTCTCCACTACTTCCAAATTCGTGCCAAAACCTTACTCTTCTTCTCAGTCTTTGTTCTTTCCTACATTTCCTCCATATTCTCCTCCCTTCAGACCTTCGGACACTTCTCAGTATTTCAAATCCACTGGTGAATTATTTCGCAAGTATCCTCCGTTATCCTCTCCACTTCAGAAACCTACTTCCAAGCCCTCTTCTTCTCGACAGAGAAACAAATAGCGTGCTCCACAAATTAACCCAATACTGTATACTTCTCAGCATCCCATCCATACTTCCAACAGATCATGTTCATCAGACGAATCAGATACTACCACCTTGTCAAACACCTCTTCCTAATACAGTACTCCTTTGACGTTGTTGCCACAACTACCTCACAGCATTCTAATTCAGCTGAAGTTGCTGATCTCACACAAGTTTTTATTGCTTCTCGAACAAATCCACGACCGTCCACCCAAACTTATGATTCCCCTGATGAATCCTCAACTGAACCTCCGCCTATTATTGAAGAACCACCAGAGCATCATGTCTCCGGATAACCTCATGAATCTAGACCTACTAATGGTCCTTGGTTTGATCTCAGAGATTCAAACCCAGACTTATGGCGTAAGAAGATCTCAGAAATGAGTGCCTGGCTTGACCTCCAAATGGCCAAATCTAAACACAATCAAGAAACAATCCTCAGAGAATTCATTTCCAACTTCACCGGTTTTCCTCGAGATTGGTATCAAGCCCTTGGAGAATATCAACAATTACAAATTATCCGAGCAGCTTCAACCTCTGCAGTTATGGGCATCATTTTCAGAGAATTTCTTGGAGATCCTAACCAATTCTATAAGCAAGCTAGGCAAGAGTTCTTCGAGATACGATGTTGCTCACTCAAAAAGAAAGACATAGATTTTCATTACAAACGCATGTCTAGTAGATATCACATCCTTGGAGGTATCAATGACCAAAGTCTCAAGAATGTTTATGTGAATTCTCTCCCTGCCGATCTCCAGGATGAATTACACAGAAAGATAGATTCCTCTGGTAGACCCTTCACTGACATCACACTAGGTGAAATCCATATGTTCATCCTAAGTGCTTTGGAAAAACTTTATACCACTCAAAAGGCTTTCTCCAAGATGCTCAAAGAAGGAAAATGGTACGAAGTCCAATGCAAACAACCCTCGTACCAGATCAAATGCAAGTCCTCAGAACAATGCACTTGCAAGACCAAGAAAGACAAACATTTTCGGTCTACCAAGCGAAAAGGCAAGAAGAAGTTCAAATTCTTTAAGAAGAAATCTTGACATGCATGGAATAAGTCTCAGAAATGTTTAATCTGCGGACAAAAGGGACATTATGCAAAAAAAAAATGTCCTAATAAAAAGGCTAAGTCTGCTAAGCTAATTCAACAGCTAGCAGATGATGTTCCATCCAACGCTGATATTGAATCTATCTTCCTTGAACAAGATCATGCTGATGACAATACATCCTTTGTGCTACAAGTTGCATATTTCGTCTCCACCATTTTCGACTCAGAATATTCGAGTCTCTCTGAGACTGATTCTCTTCCAGTCTCTTATAAGGCAACCCCAGTCTCCTACCAAGCAACGCACTTCGATACACAACCAGGACCCCAAGTCCCAATCCAAATACTTCCTGACAAATATGCCAATCATGTTGATGCAATTGCCTATATTAACATTGGTTCCATCACAACCATGATGAATCCTAAGGTTCTTCCTCTTGATGCTTGGAAGTCTCATGTCCGATATTTTAAGACTGCTGATGGAAAGATATTCACGACTAATCTGATTACAAAAGCTAAGATTGGTCTCAAGATATTCCCATCCTATACCCTTTGGAAACGTGTCATTGGAACCCCACTTCCTAACAAAGATATCCTCATTGGTTGGGATGTTTATTGTCAATTCAAGTCTCTTCGGATCCTCCCCACTGGAATCAGATACAAAAGAAACTTCAAAGCATTCTTCAGTATTCCAAAGATCTTTCCCTTATCTGACATCCAACCCTCTTTCCAGACAATCCAACCTTCTTCCCAGACAATCCAATAGAAGCTCTTACAATTCTATACCAACAGTCATGCTGATTTCTATCATCCAAATCCTTTATGGAAAAATCCAGATTTCTTTATTAAGCTTCCTTTTAAGCTCAATGAAGATGTCAACCGGACAAAGGCCTCTCATTCTAGAATGTCTCTTTCCGACCTTCATATGGCTAATGTTGAATGTGATGAACTACTCAAGCAAGGACTCATTGAACCTACCTCTTCGCCCTAGGCATGTCAAGCTTTTTATGTTGATAAACGAGCTGAACAACTTCGAGGAAAAAAAAATAGTCATTGATTACAAACCCCTCAATCTCTTTCTTGAGGATGACAAATTTCCAGTTCCCATGACCAATATCTTGTTTTCCCAACTCCCTGGTGCTACTATCTTCTCCAAGTTTGATCTCAAAGGAGTTTTTTGGCAAATTGGTATTCATCCAGATGACAGGTACAAAACCGCGTTTTGTCTTCCTAACGGCCAGTATCAATGGACAGTTTTACCCTTTGGCCTCAAAACTGCCTCTTCATTATTCCAGAAGGCTATCACTAGGATCTTCCATCTTATTCTCCACTCTGCTCTGATTTACATCGATGATATCTTATTGTTCTCCTCTGATGAAGATTCCCACAACCATCTTCTTCATCAATTCTATGGTCTGATCAACCAATACGGTATCATGCTCTCTAACAAAAAGAGTTCAATTGGACAAACAGATATCGATTTCCTGGGCATGCACATTTCAAATGGAAAATACCACCCTGGCTCTCATCTAGCCAACCAACTATTAGAATTCCCTAATTCCAATTTGACTATAAAGCAAGTTCAACAATTTCTTGGTATAGTCAACTTTATCAGAGATTCCTACCCTACGTGACGATATATACTTCGGTCCTTTCTGCTCTCCTAAAGAAAAATCCCCCTTCTTGGGACAGATGTCACACGGATGCTATTACTAAGCTCAAGGAGGTTGCCCAATCTCCTCTGGCCCTCACTATTCCATCCACAGGCCAACTCATCCTCCAAACCGATGCTAGTGACACATGTTGGGGGGCCATTCTCATTGAAGAAAAGGACGGACAAAAAAGCTACTGTGGGCATGCTAGCGGCCAATTCAAAGATGCCCAACAGTACTAACACACGATCTACAAGGAGATTCTCGCTGTCAAAAATGGAATCTAGAAATTTGATTTTCATCTCAGGACAAAAAATTTTATTGTTGAAATGGACAACTCGTCATTTCCAAAGGTCCTCAAATTTTGAAATAAGATTCCTCCCAATCCTCAACTGTTGAGACTAAAGGATTGGTTTTCCAGATATGATTTCATTGTTCGACACGTGAAAGGCCAACACAATATAATAGCTGATATGCTCTCTCAACCATTAGCTATTCATCTCATCATTTCCTACGACCCTATAACTTTTATCCTCATGGCTACATCAGCATCATCCTCCTCATTCCCAAATCCTACAATATGGTCTTATCCACCAGAGCTGTTGGAAATAATTCCTCTTGACACACAACCTTCTCTTGCCCGCATCCAAGAATTTGCTCAATCCCATTTACGGACCTATTTGGCCCAGATTCAGAGCCAATGAGTTCGACATGAATTTTCCTACAACAGCAGACCATTCTTGGACCCTTTCTTAATTCCTCCCTTTTTTCTTTTTCACCCTTCAGGTTTTATGGTTTCTATGGTGCATGTCTATACTCCACCATCATGCCGTCGTTTTCCCCCTCCAAGCCTTATATGGTTTTGCCCATGATCCTTCCCAGAAAGTTTCTCTCCTCATAACTTTCTTAACCTGGTTCAATTCCCTTTCCTATTGGCAGTCCAAACTCACCAAACTCATGGGTTATCATAATCTATGGAAACTTGATAAGGAATCTGCCTCGGCAGTTTCTTACGTTTGGATATTCCATCATCCTTATCGTTTCAACCCTTACAAGAGACTTCTTTGGACGTCAAACGTTTGCTATGAATGGTACACCACATATGATTATCCTAAGATGTACCCTCAAATTCTCCAAATCTCATTGCTTAATTTCCTTTGCGACGTTAATGGAGTTCCACCCCATCAGTGTAATATTTTCCCTGATGTCATTAGAGACCCTGTTCTTAGCTGGCATCCATTCCAAGACTTTGTTCCAGTCCACCCACAAAACCCTATCGAGCGTGACGCATGGCCTTGTCACATTTGTGGAGCAGAAGATTCGGATGACGAATATCATACCACTTGCAACTTGTCAAGCCCGTGACTTTGTCTTTGCTCTATAATTATGCATGTATAACGTGGGTGTTTTTTCTTCCTATGTGTAATAATTACATATGTATCACGAGTGCGCTTTAGTGTGTACATATGTATCACAAGTGTGCTTTATTGTGTCGGTAGCTGTACTATTATGTTGGTCATCTTATCACTGTATTATATGCCATGAGTTTGGCATTTCACTGTATAGAAGGAGATGATCTCTCTTTGTAAAATCATAGAAAATTAGAAATAAAATCTGTATGTTTCAAAAATCATGAATTTCTAAGTATTCTCTCATTCTCTTCAATATTTCTTTATGAGATAATAAACAGTCTGTAATAGTCCTAGTATACTCTGTGCTTGCCTCTAGTTGAGGATCCTACACAACAGAAATGAAATTTTGATTCTTTGGTTTAAGGTCCTTAATCATCTTTGACAAATTGCTTTGTGAGTACCCTGTTTAGACCATGAGAAGGTCGCCAAGTGGGGAAAGCAATAATACTAGAATAAGACGATTCAAGGCTCCCTGCCACCACTATGAATATATAAAATATATATAATTTATAATATATATTATACAATATATATATATAATAATAAATTTATATAATATAAATTTATAATATATATTATTTAATAATATAATATATAATATATTATATAATATATAAAAATTGTTTTTCTTGATAGTTTTTAACTGTCAAGATTTGAAAACTGTCAAGAAAGACGGTCTTTCTTGACAGTTGTCTTTCTTGACAGTTTTTAACTGTCAAGAACAATTGTCAAGAAAAAACTGTCAACAAAGGTAGTTTTTCCTATAGTGTATATATATTATTATGGCAAGTGGAATTGGTCCATATAATATATATATTTTTATATATATATTATTATGGCAAGAAGAATTCGGCGACCATGTGTTTTTGGCAAGAGACTTTTGGCCACTATATATATTCTTTGTATAGAATTCGGCTAACCCTAAGTTACACTAGAGAGAATTATTTTTTTTTTTGTTTGAAAAATAAATCCAACTTTAGGCATAATATGAGAATTCGGTTAAGAGCAAAAAGAGAGAAGAATTGTTTTATTTCGATAGTGCACTAGTAAGCTTTTACATCAAAAGGTTTTGTGCACAACTTCAAATTAGGTTCACGCGAGTTTCGATCAATAGATTGATAGTTCACAAGTGACTAGACATTCTTCATTTTTTGTTCTAAGAAGTTTAAAGTGACTAACAAAAGAAAAAGTTTTTTGTTATCCATCTTTAGGTATCCTAGGTGATCCACGTTCGTGATTGAAATGGAAAGTCTTGCAGATTACTATCGACGCAACGCTAATTGTCACGTTACAAAAGTATGATACTTTTATTATATGTTAATTAATCAAGGGTTAAGGTTCATCTTTAAAAAAGAAATTTTTTTGTTATATACTAAACCTATTTTTGGCATTCCGCTGCGCGTATAAACTATTTTTCCCTACATCATCATCCGAAGATTCATCTCTCTCATCTGAGTCATCACTTCCACTCCAAGTGGTGCCCATTACCGTTCTCTTCTTCTTGTTCTTCAAATTTCCACAATCGGGAGAGATATGTCCTATGCGACCATACTCAAAGCATTGGATCCCCTTTATTTCATTCTTCTCTTGCTTAGGCTCAAACTTCTTGAAGGGAGCCTTTTTCTTCAAGTCTTGGCCTTTGGATCCAAAACTCTTCTTCTCGAATTTGATGAACTTCTTGAACCTTCTTATCAACAAGGCCATGTCATCATCCGAGTCATCATTATCCTTCTTCTCAACTTTGGAGGCCTTCAAAGCAATTCCTTTTTTCTTTTTAGGAGGTGTGGAGGTAGGACCCTTCCTAGACTCATAGGCTAGAAACCTCTCAATCACCTTACTCGGCTTCATATTCTTGTAATCACTATTGTCCTCTAAAGCCGTCACCTTGGACCTAAATCTCTCGAGAAGCGATCTCATAATCTTTTGCTTGATCCTTCTATCCAAGTAAGGGTTACCAAGTTGATGACTTTAGTTGACTATGTCCATCAACTTTATCTCAAAGTTGTTGTAGTACTCGTTCTCCTCCATTATAAGAGTCTCAAATTGAGTTTGGAGGACTTAGAGTTTAGAGTCCTTAACTACCATGGTTCCCTCATGTGCTGTCTCTAGGATGTCCTACACCTCCTTAGCGATCCTAGTGTTTTGAATCAATTTATATTGATTCTCGTCCATCGCACATAGGATACAGTGCATCGCCTTTCTATTCCATTTGGATGCCTCGAACTCTTGAGCATTCTATTGAGCTTTCTGCTTTAGAACATCCTCTCCTCCACCCATATGAGTCATTATTGGTGGAGCATAGCCATCTTCAACTGCCATCTAAGCACGATCATGGATTTGGCAAATATACGACTCTATCTGCCTTTCCAAGAGGCATAATTTATCCTAATGAGTAGGGTAGGTCTTGTGCTCGAAGCACCCTCGTTTCCACCACCGTTCCCACTCACAATGTTTATATATGAATGAGATGAATGCAAATGTATGTATCAATCAAAAACACATAAAATGCAAAAACACACCAAAAGCACGAATCTCCTAAATATGTCTCGGAACCCACTATGATAGCAATTGAAACAAATAATGGTGTGTCTAAATATACCTAGAAGGGGGGGTGGATAGGTTTTAATCAAGTTAATTACAGATTTTTCTTGATTAGTCAATATTCAATAAAAATTGAGAAACCCTCAACAGGGAAAAACTCACTGGCTACTATGCTAGCCACACACGGTCTTAAATCCATTACTTATAATAATGTTTACAACCTAGGTTGACCATCGTCAAACCATACTTGGTCACTAACCCATTACTACTATCTAAAAGGCCTTTAATAATGATTCTAGACATACTTGCTTGTGCACTAAACAACTTAGTCACAAGGCTTTACTTCACAAAGAAGAGATCAACAACCTAAGTGAATATCATGATATTCAATATGCAAATAATGCTAGGTTACACTAAATGCTTATCTAGAGATTAAATGATGTCAATAATCAATCCTAGATATAATATATCTACATGTCATGTTTAGAATTAACTATTTAAGATAAAGCAATTCTAGATGCAATAGCTATCACAATACAACACTCAATCAATCAACACAAATATCTCAATCTTGTATATAAAATATAATCTAGATGTATACAAGTAATAAATGAGATTTCTCGTTAAGGAAGAACACAAAAATGGATTAAAATAGTGTTTATATTACCAAGTCACATGTGTTGAAGAAAACCCATGCAAGAAAGCATCCTAGATGAAGCTACATGATGCTAGATGAAGTTTGATGCACATAGAGATGATTTTGAGTGATCAAAGGTGAGTTCTTGGATGATTTTCTCTCTTAGAAAAAGTTCTAAGTTAAAAATATGATTTTGAACTCTCTTCCACTGACCTAGAGACAAAGTGACAATTATATATGTGGTTTCTTCAAAGCTACAATGTTTTGGTTAATTTTAAAACCAAACCCCATTATAACCGCTGTGGGTACCGCGGTATGAGTAGGGTGTCTGTGTCGTGGTATGCCAAGCATGAAGGTGCTAGAAACTAGCGCTGTAGGGACAGCTATAGAGGCAAGTATCTCAACCGTGGTATGCACGATGTAAAACATCAAGCGTTGCACCTGACATGGACTGCTGCCCATGCAAGTGTACCAGGCGTGGTACATACAGCGGTAAAGAGAAATTTTCTCTTTTCAAAGTGACAAATCACACTTAGTCAATATGCAAGATGTGCAAGTGTGAAGTGTGAAGAGAATGTGCATAGAAAGCAATAAACACACATGCATACATAAGAGGTGTGTGTGTGCAACTATTCTTTTCAATGTAATTTAAGCACAAGTGATTTACCTTTGAGGTGTTTATCATATTGAGGTCTTGAGAGAGTCTTTGTTGAGCTTGATCATCAACAATTAAACGCCTAAGTTATCCTTACATATCAAACCCTAATTGTGGTTTGTCATCGAAATAAGCCAATAAAAAATATGGAACTTACACACTTGAATCTGAAAATCTGGAAAACTTTATGAAATTCTTGTAATCTTTCTGAAAATCTAGATATCCATCTAGATTTTTAGAAATCTATCTGAAAACTTGTAAATCTAACTAGAAATTTGTCTGAACATACGGGAACTATTTGTCTTTCTAAATATTAATTCTTAATCTATTTCAGGATTTTGGAAATCTACACATTTCTTAAAACATCTGGAAATCTGTTTTCCAAATAAATGAATAAATCATTTATTTCTAATATTCTTCTAAATATTTAATGATAACATATAATTCTAAAATAAATAACTTAAATCATAAATAAATAAAACTATCCACTTATTGTACTATGTTGCTAAAATCTGGTATGGGAACTGGATTCCGCCTGAATTCATCTGTTTCTGGATCCATCATGAATGTATCTCCAGCTGCATGTAATTTCTTTTCCAATATCATATTATCTCTATCTAGTGCACATAGGATCCCTCTCTATTCTTCTTTTCATGAATGTATCTCCAGCTGCATCTAATTTCTTTTCCAATATCATATTATCTCTCTCTAGTGCACATATGATCTCTCTCTCTATTCTTCTTTTCTTTCTCTGTTTTCTTGTTTTTTGGTCTAACAGACCTTCTCTTATATATATATATATATATATATATAATTATCCCACCTCTTGCTTTGCCACAACACACAAGCACATGCCACCTCTCACCACTACAAGAATATTATACATTTCTTTGCCACAACACGCAAGCACATGCCACCTCTTTCTTGACAGTTAAAAACTATCAATGATTTATTTTTCAAATTTTTTATATTTATCATTGCCGTTGCCGTTCGGCAACCACCGCCGTCTAGCCACCACGGTCCCCTCATCGATACTGTCGTCCGATCACTGTCACCCGCCATCCGGCACTTCTGATAATAATGGCAATACAATTAAATTGTCATTATTAAGAATCGAACTTGAAACCTCAAGTCAAAAATTGTAAGCCTTTACCACTTGACTACAAGATTTGATGTGTTAATAATTGAACAATATTTATATATAACCTATATGAGTTGTTAGGAAAAAAAAAAAAAAAAACTTGTTAGATAAATTTAAAATTTATTCAATTAATCAAAATTCTAATTTCTACAACAAATATATATTAAAAAAATATTTATTGAAAATTTTAACAAAATTATATTTTTTAGAACACATGTAGTCGAGTTATTGATCTATACTCTATGGTCACGTTTGATTACATAGTGAAATGGTAATTGGAATTGTAATGGGAATGAGAATGGGAATGGAAAGGAAAGGAAAACTGAGTTTTTTGTTCAGTTGGAACTTTAGAATTAGTCTCTGAATCAGTATTATTTTATTTGATTAACAACGGAATGGAATGGAGTTAACTGTATTTTGACCAAAATACCCCTAATTATAAATCATTCATAATATATAATATAAAATACATATATATTATATATAATACATATAATAATATATATTATATAATATTATATATATATAATTTATATAATTTATAATGTATATATTATATTATACAATATATATATATTATATATTATACACTATATATAATAATATATGTATATGATATAAATATATAATATATATTATTTAATATATATAATATATATAATATATATTACATTATATACTATATATATAATATAATATATATTACATAATATATGTAAGAATATAATATATATATATAATATATATAATAGTATAATATCAATCTTTCTATTGTCGGTCTGTTCTGACAATAAATATATTAAGACGAAGAATGTGGACTATAGATTATGGAGAAGTTTTGACAAGTGCATACACTTTGAGTTAAAGTATGTAATTTAGTGGTCCACGGTCTTCGTTCTGATATATTTATTTTCAGGACGAACTAATAAAAGAAAATCTAAGTATAACATACATAATATATATTAATATAATATATAAATATATAATATTATATATGTTTATAAATCGTTATATATATTATAATAATATAATATATATAATAACAATATATATTTATATATCATTAATATAATATATTATTTTTGGAAAGGAGGGCATTTTTGGAAAGGAGTTGGGGCATATGAGGGTATTTATGGAATATAAATTTTAGTTTGGAATGAAATAGACATTCCATTGGTTTTTGAATGGACTGCCCATTCCACCAAAATGGTGGAATCCCCATTCCAATAGAATCACCATTCCATTGCATTTTAATAAACCAAACGAATGTAATGGCTTTTTTTCCATTCCATTTCATCTAACCAAACATGACCTATAGGAGACTCATGACATCAATTGTAATAAGTATGATTTGGAATACAACTGTCACTACAAAGGAGATATTTCTCAACATGCATCTTACAGTTTAATGAAAAATGTATAACTCAGATTACTAATTTATATGGTGTTAGGACTTTGAGTCTTGTTGGCATCATTCTATATCAAAACGTCTTTTCTTTGTATTGTTTAGTTGTCTAGGATTTGGTTTATTAAGATTCAAGGAAATCGGACAATGTTTCAAGCAAAGTGTTGCCTTCGATCGAGGAAAGCACGAAATGTCTACAAAGGTAATAATATCTCTTTCCTCTTACAAGGCTTAGGCGCGCACACACACACAATTCATTCATAAGTGTCCCTGTATAGTTGTGTCAAAATAGTATAACACATTCACATGTTTTAGTATGCTCATGTATTGATCTCATATTGTCATACATTGTAGAAATACATGTACTAGGGCTATGTATAGGAAATTGCATACTTGTGTGATATTGTATTTATTTGTTTATGTGTACGTGTCTTGAACTTGAATATGTTATCAAATGATTCCTTATTGAGTTCCGGACATTTCAGTTACTCATTCATTAGTTTTCGAGTTTCGAGTAGGAGGTTACAAAACTTTCCGTACATTTATCGTATATGGTTTTCGTCTTTTTGATTTCCATATTTTTTGTACTTTTTGTGAAAGTTTTGTTGACTTCCATGTGCGTGAGGGAGTTACGGTTCATAATCTGAAAACGGATTCTAATTCGGAGTTCGGAGACTGGAGAACGGTCAAAGAACGTGAGAAGTGCGCGAAAGGGAGCTAAAGGGAAAAAGATGGCAAAATTGCCATTTGTCCACTTGGCCGTAGAGGCGCGTGGTGCCCACGCCAAAACAGTCCCTCGGCCACCACGTGATGCTCTACGCTGCACCACGCTGATTCATTTTCATTTCATGATTTTTAAGAGATTGTATTGTGTGCATTGCTTTCACATAGTCTTTAGTGTGCATGCTCAATTAAATGCATGTGTTGACTTGGCCATATTTCTTATTGGTCATGTTAATATTTTCTTGTGTGAGCTTACCACACTTGATAACACTTTATCTCATTAAATTTCTCCCGCCACCGAAAATTCAAAGTGTGCTCATGGTGAAAATTTGTGTGAAGAGAATTTTGTGCAGTATTTTTTATTTGTTTTTCTTCCAACTTCCAAACATCGTATCTCACTCATCTCTCATCCGATTTGAGTGATTTAAGTTGGAGAATCTTCGTATTGGAGTCTTCTACAAACCCTTAGCAACCTTGAGGTCATTTGATCAAGTTTTCATTAGGTTCATAACCATTTTAGGACTGCACGTACATGTTCTAAGTAATTGTTCAAACCTTTGTGTTCTTGAGCTTAATTGATCTTCAGTTACCTTGGGCTTTCTTTCTATATATGTATATGTTTTTGATCAAGTGTTATTAGGTTTTTAGGCTTCAATTGAAAGCTAATTTTGTCATGATTAGATTCTCAAATGTGAGTTAGGTTTTCTAAACCTATGTTTTCACATGATTGTGAGTTGTATTGTGATTAGCTTTGTATCTAGAAATATTTGAGCATTGATTATTGATATTCAAATGATAAATGATTCCTAGTTGTGCTATGTTTCATTGATTGATCATATTCGAAAATAGCACTTGTTTGTGTATGTTTTTAGAGTTTTGATTGGATTCACTTAATTGATATTTGAATACATGCTCTAATTGATTTCCAAAAGAAGTTTGAATATCTAATCTTACTTCACTAGAATTTTCGTATATGTACTAAATGCTTGAGGTTGTGCTTCATGAACATGTGTTTATCTTAAGATTTAGTTACATGAATCAAATCTAGAATTAAAGTGTGTTTGGTGAGTTGACATACTCTAGATTTCGATTCATGTTGTTTTTATGACTAGACAATATTTGACTTGTGTGCTCACATGATTAAGTCTATGTCTACATGATTTGTACTTGATCCATACATTTCATATGTTCATGCATCATCTTGTATGAGTGCATCACTTGGATTGTTAAACTAGAATATATATCATACATTGTATGCTCATTTTCTAATTTTAGTTTCCATAGTTCATATTGATCACATGTCCTATGTTGAATGTGCTTGTATCACTTGCATCACATAGATCATAGCCTTGTAAAAGGTCGAAGACTTGGCTAAGGATGTGAGGCTCTAAGTAAGTCCAAGCAAAGGAAGATTTGGTTAAAAGTGTGAGGCTCTAAGTAATTTCAAGCGTGGAAGTCTTGGCTAAAAGGTACAATGCCTCTAAGTAAGTCCGAGTGAAGTCTTGTGTAGGGGTGTAAGGCTCTGGTTAGACAAGCGTGGGAGTCTTAGTAAGGGGTGTGAGGCTCCTATAGGTCCGAGCAAGGGAAGTCTTGGTAAGGAGCTAGGCTTCAAGTAAATCCAAGCAAAGGAAGTCTTGGCAAGGGGTGTGAGGCTCTTGTAAGTCCGGGCAAAGAATTCTCCCTAAAGACTTGTGATAAATCTAGCTTAGGGAGTGGCTTTCTAGAGGCAAGTGATTTGTCTCGGTTAGGAAGTTAGTGGCAAGGGTAGAGTAAGAGTTGATAGCTTAAAGAGTGCATCATAGGATTGGTCACATCTTTGAGTGTGTATTTTTTATTTGTCATAGTGGATTTGCTTTACCGGTGATTGTGGATTCAACCCGTGGACGTTTCCTCTTCGGATTTTTTACCACGTAAAAATCAATGTGTCAAATGTCTCTATCTCTATCTCTATATCTATCTTTTTATATTTGTATGTATGATCAATATATCTTGTTTATAATCTTCATGTTCTCACATCCTTGTAAACAAGATATTTTTAGAGAAAGAGATGCACACATTATTTGTTGAACCAATATTTGTTTATTGTATTTTGTAAGTGTTTATCATTGTATCTTGTGATATTCTATATCAAGTTGTAAAGCTTTACTTATTGAATTTACATTGTAATATTCTAAGTACAACTTGTGGAATTTGCTTTGCATTGAACATTCTTTTATATAAGATACATTGTCTCTTGTTGTATATTGTATGGACTAAGGGTGATGAATCAAGTATACTTGTGATTATTGTTTTCTCATAACAATCATATTAAAGGTTAATTTGTATGCTCACCAAGGTTTTGACAAAAGCATCGAAAGAGTTTTTTTAAAATTAGAGTGTCAACATATTCACCCCCTAGATTGTTAAGTATAACCTTGTAGGTATTTTCATATGGGTAATTGAATTATTAACGTGTTTTTTAGTATGAAACAAAATGGTGCAAAATAAATAAACAAATTTTTAAAATATTTTTTTTTTTGAATTTTTGAATTTTTTTGAATTTTTTAAAAGTAAATAATTTAAATTTAAAATTTTACTTATCCAATATTGGTTTGCCCAAAAACCGATATCTTACTGTAAAATAAATCCATATCAGAATTTTGTTTGGTGTTGAAAACAGGAAGTAAACGTTTTTAAAAAATTATTAAAGATAAATAAAAAATTTGAAAAACCTGTCAAGAAAGACAATTTTTCTTGTAGTGCACACATGCACCTGACACGCAGCTAGTTGCCTCTTCAATTCAAAAAAAAAAAGAAAAAAAATTAATTGAGATGGGAATGGTCATGGGCTAGGCTTAGATAATTAATTGGGTTGGATCTTGTGTTTGGGTTTGACTAATTGGCTTGGGTTTGGTTTGAGTCAATTTATGGAGATGAACCTTAGATTACTTGTAACCGCTATACGAGTTGAACAACTCGTACACTTGCGAACGGTGAATACACTTGCACGCCTCATCATTTACACAGTTTAGAGAGCTATACCCGAGCGTGTAAAATACTGAAAACTGTTCTGTTAAATAAGCTGAGAACTAATTAAATATCTTTTGTAAATAAAACACATTTTTCTTTAGATACTATATAATACAATAAAACACTTTCTGATTTTATAAATAACATTTCTGATATAAAACTGATATTCTAATTATCTGAAATCTTTTTTTTACTAATCATAATCAGTAATATACATATAATTTGAAAACTATTTACCAAACTAGTACCTATGGGGAATATCTCACAAACGTGACAAAGCATCTCAATGCACACGCAGAATAGAGGGAAATACATATCTCACATACACGTTGATATCTAATCGATCATTGATAAAGCCTATTTCTACACACGGTGTAGCCCCTATTTCTTATCAATTATGTCTGTTTCCTAGGTAAAACCGAGCATTTTATGTTTTAATAAGCTAGTTCAGGATTTCTTAGCAATCTAGGGGAAATCAAGCAAAGTTAGGCAATGATGGAGTGAAAAAAAGCAACCGAGGAATTGAAGATGGAGAGAAGAAGTGCGTGTGTCCCTCGACCAGTGCATCACAAGTGTGATACCAGTGCAAATATGGCAGAAGAGCAACACTGGTCGTGCCCATGACAACATGTGCAAACATGGCAGAGGAGCAGCGCTGGTCATGCGCCGATGTCCAGCGCAGCACCAGCACAACTTCACTAAAGGAACGCAGCTGTTTGTACACCATTTGACCAGTGTATAGGTACTCTAGCTTTGCTTTTTATGGGGTTTTGTGCCCTAAAATCCACACACTATAAATTCCTCACTTCCTCTCTTTTCTCACTACCTCTTGCACAACCTTTCAACTCCAAACACTCTAAGAGCACAATTTTACCTTCCAAATCCACAAAATCACTGCATCTAACCTTAAATACATCTTCCAAACTTCAAATTCACTTCACCAAACACCAAATATCCAAATTTTCCACCATTACCCACCATCAAAACCCAACCTTGGAGCATAAAATGGGACTAAGAGAGAAGAAGCAAACTTAGCACATCAACATACCAAGAGAGGAGGAGATCTTCACTTATAGTTTTCTCTACACCTTTCTCTCTTTATTTTAATTTGTAATTTATTATGGCTAGCATAAAAATCATATCATTTGCAGCCATGGTGTGTAATATTTACTAAATCTATCTTGGCTAAGGTCAAGATGAAACTTTTTCCATGAATCATTAATAAAAGCCATCACTTTATCACTATTGCTTGTGTTGTGTACATTTATTTCATGCTCTTAATCATTATTGATTGTGTAGCTAGCATTTGGTAATTGTTTTGTTGTTGTGTGATGCACCGAGAGGAGAAGCACACAACGTGCTTGATGAAATGAGTGATAGGAGTTGGTAAGATAGAGATATATGATGCTAGTTTCTAGGGTTCATTTGTGTACCATAAAACTTAATGAATTTGCATGTAGTTTCGATAACCATTGAGAACTAGGTTGTTTGTGCATAAGAATATTGTCTTTATCATTTAAGAGAGGTTAAAGACTAATTGAGGGTATCACGAATCTACATAAACACTTGCATATTTTATTTCAATGATGTGCCTAAAATTGATGAGAATTGGATAGGTGGATTCAAAGGTCTTAGCCTCATTCACATATATATAATCAATTGTTTGGGTTTGTTTGCTTGCTTGTTTAGTGTCATTAATTACATCATAGTCGTAGTTTATCTTAATTAATTTTTAGTTGTGTAATTTAATCATCAAATCTTTGCTTGTCTGAATAGTAGTTTAATCAATTAATTGTGATATTCAATTCATCAATCCTTACGGAATGAATCTTATTTATCATTCTGCTATTCCCACAGTTTCGTACTATTACGGATGCTCATTTTGGAGTGGTCAATTTTTTGCGCCGCTGCCGGGGAAACTTCTTCTTATGCATAACATCCAACCGCATATGTTTGTTGAGTGAGTCACGGTTTTGAGTGGTAAAATTAGAGAGATCTTGAAAGATATAGAGTCGAGGTGAAATGCTACATGAGACCCTTATGTTCGATGCTTTTGAAGCTAAGTTCACTTAGAAGTATGGAATTGCAATCTTCCTTGTTGTAGCACATTAGCTTGAATAACTCTAACCTCCTCTTACAGGTCTTAGCATTCTTGTGCCTCCACTTCGGTTTCCCTCATTGTCTCTTCTCTTTTTTAGTTGCCTTAGAAGGAGTGATGTTTGTGGGTACTGTTCTGTAGGCCCTCACGGGACTACACTCATCCTTTAGGGATCGCCTAAGGGTTTAAAAGGCTTGTGGCACACACTAAATGTCATCGTGTCACCTATAGGGACGAGTAGAAGATAGGTTTTAGGGTATTTGATAATGACTATTTCTACACTCGGTGTAGCCCCCATTTCTTATCAATTGCGTCCGTTTCCCAGGTAAAACCGAGTATTTTACGGTTTAATAAGCTTGTGCATGCTTTCTTAGCAATCCAAAGGAAATTAAGTAAATTTGGGCAACGTTAGAGCGAAAACAAGCAACCGAGGAATTAAAGATGAAGAGAAGAAGTGTGTGTGCCCCTCAACTAGTGCAACACAAGTCCAACACCATCGCAAATACGATAGAGGAGCAGCGCTAATAGAATCGGCGGTTCCGGTTTCGGTTTGAACCGACAGTTCTTGTTTTTTTTTTTTTAAATATTTATTTATTAAACATTTAAACCCTATGTCCCTATGTTATATTGTTTTTTCTCTATCACTGTGCTGTCTTCAAAGTTCAGAGTCCAAACTTCACTACTTCAATCACCTCTCTCTCTCATCAGTCTCGATCTCAGATTCTCTCTCCTTCGAAGACTCGATCAGTGACCGCTTCTTCATCCCATCGCCGACAATTGATCGACGCCGAACGGTCGCCATTTTCTTCTTATTCTTCTTCTTCTTCACGATCTATACTTTTTTGTTTTTTTGTTTTTGTTTTTGGGTGTTTGTTTCCTAAGAAAGTTTAGGGAAGTGATGGATTAGGGGTTTTTGTTTTTGGGTGTTTGTTTGCTAAGAAAGTTGAGGGATTAGCCGATTAAGGGGTTGGTTTTGGGATAGAATTGGGGGCAATTGGAAGTTAGGGATTTTCAATTTAGGTTTTCAATTGGGCATTGTGAGTTGAAGTGGAAGATTGCTAAGAAAGTTAAGGAAAGTGATGGATTAGGGTGTTGGTTTTGGGATCG
The DNA here is from genome assembly GCA_035582765.1 of Acer negundo. Lineage (NCBI taxonomy): Eukaryota > Viridiplantae > Streptophyta > Magnoliopsida > Sapindales > Sapindaceae > Acer > Acer negundo. The sequence continues at coordinate 15,656,554 of CM069235.1, forward strand.
AATTGGGGGCAATTGGAAGTTATTGATTTTCAATTTAGGTTTTCAATTGGGGATTGTGAATTAAAGTGGAAGAAGAGAAAAACTGACGATGGTGATGGAATCGTAGGCGTGGAGTTGTGGAGAAGATGATGATCTGATGATCATGTGATTAGAAAAAAAAAGGTTCAAAATCGTAGGTTCATCTAGAACCGGAACCAGAACCATAACCAGAACCGACAGTTTCGGAATTGGAATTGGAATTGGAATCGGAATCGATATAGGCTGGTTCTTGTTTCAGTTCAACCTAACCGTGGAATCGAAATTGCTGGTTTCGAACCAGAACCGTGTCAGGTTTAGCGCATGATGACAAGCGTAACACTAGTGCAAACATTACAGAGGAGCAGCGCTGGTCATGGACATAACGTCCAACACAGGACCAATGCAACGGACCAACACAGGACATAAAGTGGAAGAAGAGAAAAACTGACGATGGTGATGGAGTCGTGGGCATGGAGTTGTGGAGAAGATGATGATCTGATGATCATGTGATTAGAAAAAAAAGGTTCAAAATCGTAGGTTCATCTAGAACCGGAACCAGAACCATAACCAGAACCGGCAGTTTCGGAATCGGAATTGGAATCGATATAGGCTGGTTCTTGTTTCAGTTCAACCTAACCGTGGAATCGGAATTGTTGGTTTCAAACCAGAACCGTGTCAGGTTTAGTGCATGATGACAAGCGTAACACTAGTGCAAACATTACAAAGGAGCAGCGCTGGTCATGGACATAACGTCCAACACAGGACCAATGCAACTTCACTAGAGGAATGCTGATGTTCGTGCGCCACTCGACCAGTGCATAGGTACTCCAGCTTAGCTATTTATGGGGTTTTGTATCCTAAAATCCACACACTATAAATTCCTCACTTCCTCTCTTTTCCCACTACCTCTTGCACGACATTTCAACTCCAAACACTCCAAAAACATATTTTTACCTTACAAATCCACAAAATCACTACATCCAACCTTAAATCCATCATCCAAACTTCAAATCCACTTCACCGAACACCAAATATCCAACTTTCTCACCATTGACCATCATCAAAACCCAACCTTGGAGCATAGAAATGGACTAAGAGAGAAGAAGCAAGCTATACACATCAACATACCAAGAGAGGAAAAGATCTTTACATATAGTTTTCTCTACACCTTTCCATCTTTATTTTCATTTGTAATTTGTTATGGCTTCATAAAAATCATATTTTTTGTAGCCATGGTGTGTAATATGAACTAAACCCTTATAGGCTAAGGTCAAGATGAAACATTTTCCATGAATCATCAATAAAGGCCATCACTTTATCACTATTGCTTATGTTATGTACATTTATTTCATGCTCAAATCATTATTGAATGTGTAGCTAGCATTTGGTAATTGTTTAGTTGTTGTGTGATGCACCGAAAGGAGAAACACACAACGTGCTCTATTAAATGAGTGATAGAAGTTGGTAAGATAAAGATATGCGATGCTAGCTTCTAGGATTCATTTGTGTGTCATAAAACTTAATGGATTTGTATGTAGTTCACCATTGAGAAATAGGTTGTTGGTGCATATGAATATTATCTTTATCACTTGAGAGAGGTTAGTGACTAATTTAGGGTATCACGAACCTGCATACACACTTGCATATTTTATTTCAATGATGTGCCAGAAATTGATGAGAATCGGATGTGTGGATTCAAAGGTCTTAGCCTCATTCATATATATATATATACATATAATCAAGTGTTTGAGTTTGTTTGCTTACTTCTTTAGTGTCGTTAATTACATCATAGTCATAGTTTATCTCAATTAATTTTGAGTAGTATAATTCAATCATCAAATCTTTTCTTGTCTAAGTAGTAGTTTAATCAATCAATTGTGGTAATCAATTCATCAATCCATGTGCAACGAATCTTATTTATCATTGTGCTATTTCCACAGCTATGTACTATTATGGGTGCTCATTTTGGAGTGGTAAATCGTGCAGAGTAATATATATAATCTTACATACACGTTGATATCTAATCAAACGTGTAGAGTAATCTGACATACATGGAGATTTACTTTACATGCAAAGTAATAATCTCACATACAGGTGTAGAGCAGCCCCAAAGGCTTATAATCTATATCGGTACTACTAAGAAGGGTACATATCTAATATTTGAAAATCTCTTTATGAAACATACATGTTTCTTTATAAATACTTTTCTCAAAACTTGCATTAATGTTCTTTTCTTTTCTTTTATGAAAATATCGTAAATAACTTGGACTTGGAAATTTGAAAACTTTCTGAAAATCTAGATATCTATCTAGAAAACTAGAAATCTATCTGAAAATCTGTAAATCTGTAAATCTGACAGAAAATCTGACAATCTAGAAATCTGTCTGAAAATTTTGAAATCTAGAAATTTATCTGGAAATCTGAAAATTTAACTGGAAATATGTCTGAACATACGTGAACTATTGTTCTTTCTAAATCTTAATTCTATAACAAATATATTTCTAGATTCTGGAAATCTACACATTCCTTAAAACATCTCAAATCATCTAGAATTCTATTTTCTAAATAAATGAATAAACCATTTATTTCTAATAATTAAAGCTAACATACAATTCTAAAATAATTAACTTAATTATAAATAAGGTTATCCACTCACAGAACTTCTGTTCTCAAATCTATTCTGGAACCAAATTCCCTCTTGGATTTGTCACTTTCTGGATCCATGTTGAATATATCTCCTACTGCACCATATTTCTTTCAAAATCTCATATTCTATATCTTTGATTTCATATGGATTCCCGGCTCACAAACTTTATCTACATCTCTCTTTCTCTCTCTAGATCTAGGTCTCTCTCTATCTCCCTCACATGCATACACAACTTTCTTTCTTTCTTCTTTTCTTTCTTTCTTTCTTTCTTTCTTTCTGTTTTGTCTTGGCACAAATCTGTCCCTTTGCCAAGTCTCTCATTTCTCACTTATATATCTATATATTATTATATACAAGCCAGTACACACACATGCACTTATACACTTGGCACCACACACACACGCACTCCACCTGGTAGCTGGTTGCGTTTTCACTTAGAGCATTTTCAATACAAATATGTATTTTTAAGTTTTTAAATAGTGCCACATCAAAATTTCTATTCATTATGACTCACTTTTGAAGGAAAATTAGAGAAACGGTAACTATTTTGCTGACTTGTTAGCCAAGAAAAGGTCTAGGTTGGAAGGGGATGTGATGTCTTGCTTTTGTTTTTTTGTTTTGTTTTGTCTCCTGTTTTGATTGCCTTGTGTTTTGCTACCTCTGGTTTTTGTTCTAATGTTTGGTGGTGGCTGTTTTTTTTCTCTTTGTCTTGGCTTTGCCCTCGGTTTTTATAAATGAACTATTTAAAAAAAAAAAAAAAAAAAAAACATCTCTAATGCAATTATCTAAAATCAAATATGTATCAATTTTATAAACAATCATAATCAAACAATTATCTCACTCTCTCTCATCTTCTATTTTACAACTAAATGAGATATAATATTATTAGTGGAGAAGATTAGAAATTCTAGTCAACATTTCTAGGAGAGTTTTAAGAATTAGAGAATCTCCAATGCAAGTATGCATTTAGAGAAAATTTACTACCACATAGGATAGATAGTCAAAAAGTTAAAAAAAATCTCTTCAATACAATTATCTAACTTCAATATGGAGATGATGTGACAAAAAAAGTTAGCGAATATGGAGTTCTGTTTCTAATTCTAAAAACTCTCCTAGAAATGCTGATTAGGATTTCTAAGGGCAAGCCGTTTTCTGTTTTGTTTTTCGAAAAGAAAAATGAAAATGAAAACAGTGTTTTTGGTTTCATTTTTGAATTCCGAATACACGTTTGGTAGCATTTACTGGAATTCGTATTTAAAAAAAATGAAAAAAAAAAAGCGTTTGGTAGGATAACCGAAAACTTTCAAAAATTGAAATATCAATTTTTAAATTTTGTTTAGTATGATTAAATAATTAACAAAAAAAAAAACATTTTGTAATTTAATTTAGGGTTTAACAAATTTTACAGTTGAAGAGGAAGAGGAAGAAGAAGACCAAGAAGAAAACCAGATTGGCGGCGGGAGGAAGAGGAAGAGGAAGAGGAAGAAGAAGAAGAAGAAGAAGAAGAAGAAGAAGAAGAAGAGATCTCGGCGACGGGATGTAGAGCACATCTTGGTGGCATCCCGGCTACGACGAGAAGAAGAAGAAGAAGAAGAAGAAGAAGAAGAAGAAGAAGAAGAAGATAGCGGCGATGGCAGCAGCAACCGGCGACCGATGGAAGGTAAAGACGAGCGACAACCGGCGGCAGGCAGGGACGTTGGCGGCAAGGAGGAGGAGAAAGAAGATGAAGATGATCAATTCATTATCTGGTTCAAAAGAAAAATATACATATATATATATAATTATATGGGACCCTCTTCATATGAAAAACAAAATCAAATTCATAAAAAACAAGTTTTTTTTTTTTTGTTTTTCAAAATTTCCACTTTTAACACTGGTTTTGTTTTTTATTTTGTTTTTGAATTTTAAAAATAAAATGAAAAACGGTTACCGAATGCGAATTCAAAATAATTTTTGGAAAACAAAAACGAAAACAGGCTGAAAACAGCCTGGAGGACAGGTCCTAACTCTTTCCACCAATAATATTAAAGCCCATTTAATTGTAAAATAAAAGAGGATAGATAGTGGAATAATTGTTTTATTATGATTGGTCATAAAAAGAATGCATATTTGACTTTAAATAATTGTAATATAGATGTGAATTTACATTTATCTAATTTTTTTATATAAAAAAAGTGGGCCCATAATGAATAGAAATGTTGATGTAACATTATTTAAAACTAAAAAATGCATATTTACATTGGAGATTCTCTAGAAACTCAAATTCATATTCTCTAACTTTTTTTACAACATCATCTTCATATTGAAGTTAGATAATTGCATTGGAGGAGTTTTTCTAACTTATTAACAATCTATCCTATGTGACGGTCAATTTTCTCAAAATGCATATTTGCATTGGAGATGCTCTTAAATTCTATCTGTTTTTTTGTCTAATTGAGCTTGGGCTTGACCCTATCTAACTAGATCTTGGATCATGTGTTTGAACCGGATACTGGGCTTGGAAAAATCTAACTGGAACTGGACCTTTCAGATATCGTTTGGCTTTGTCCAGTTCTCTTGTTTGACTTTACTGAACCTCACTTTCTATTGCTTTTCTGGTAAACTTCCACCTGAATTCTCCCACTTCTCTAATTTGGTTTATCTCGACCTCTCTTTTAATTCGGAAGTGATACTTGAAAACCTTGTTGTGGAAAGACTAATTCAAAATCTAAACAAGTTAAAAGAACTTGATCTTGATAGCTTAGACATGTCTACTGTAGTATCCGATTCTTTCTCTAATTTATCTTCTTCTTTGACATCTACGACTCTCACTCAATGTGGATGGCAAGGGAATATCCCAGATCACATCTTCCACCTACCAAACCTACAAATGATTAAGTTAGGGGCTAACTTCAATCTGACAGGTACATTACAAAAGGTAAATTGAAGCAGGCCCCTTTAGTTTTTCGATGTCTCATCCACGAGATTTTCGGGAGAGCTTCCTGAATCAATTGGCAATCTCTAGTCCTAAAGACATTTGAATCTCTATGATTGCAATTTCATCAGGTCATTTCCTATAAGTCGCGTAGTGGAAAAGTTTGAAATTAATCAAAATAAATAAGAACGATAGGCTTTAAAAATTTTCTATCGTCTTCTTAGGACCTTTTGTATATACACGAATATGAGGAAGAAATTTGTTTTCATACCTTTGAAGAAAACTCTTTTGTTTTCTTTTCGATCCAATACCATTAAGTCTTCCTAGCTATGTCCCACAATCTATCTTTTTTTTAAAACTGCAGACTTTATTCAAAAGCAAAACAGAACAAACACTTCAGCCACCAGACCAAGGCACTAGGCACAACACTACCAACAAGCCTGGAAACAACAACAAACAGCAGAAAACACAACACTGCCAACAAACCAGGCAACAACAACAAACAATAGAAAACAAACCCACAACCAATAGACCAAAGCCAAGGTACAACACAACACTGCCAACAAGCCTAGGAACAACAACAGCCTGCAAAAAAAAAAAAAAAAACACCAAACAAAAGCAACCAGAAAAAAGAACCAAAGACAACCGCAACAACCCAATCCGTCCAGAACCAGAACAACACAAAAACAACAACAATAAACAAAGATGCATAGTGCCCACCAAACTACTCATCCCTTCACTCAATAACTTCCCCATCCGCTAAAGAATAAGAATCCCTCTTAGCTAAACTGTCAGCATTAGAATTTGCAGCTCTAGAAATGTAATGCATCGAAATATTCTTCCTTTTTTTAAGAGCAAATATTATTCAAGGGGTCAAAAAACCCAACAAACACAAGCACAAGCCCAGCATCAAAAACCAGCGACAGAGGCAACAACACAGCCACTGTCGCTGGACTTTGACAAGGCAGCATAGAAAGGAACAAAAGGCACCAGCAACCCTACAACAAAAGGCCCCCTCCTGACAGAATGCCAAAAACAAGCAAGCCCAAGCTGAACTTGGATACAAAAAAATAAAGAGCAGCAGAAATGCAATAAAGACAGCAGAAACAAACAGTCGAGAGACCAAATAGGCAACATTAACAATCTGCCCATTCCACAAAATCGCCAACCTTACTAGAGCCCATCTTAGCAAGACAATCAGTAAAAGAATTAAAAATCCTAGAATCAAAGACAACTCCTAAATTACCAACAGAACTCATGATGCTTCTAATATCGAAGATAGAATTCACATGTTCCAAACTACCAAAGTCACCCTTAGTGACCCAAGACACAGCCACTTAGATTCGCTGACCATTGAAATATCTCTACCCCGAAGAAAAGGATTCGAATGGCAGAGCTCCACTGCTTTTTTAATAGCTCATAACTTCGCAGCGTTAGAATCAAGGATCCCCACAAATAAAGAGAAAAGACAAAGGACTTTTTCGTTAGAATCACGTAAAACTCCTCCAATGCCTACCGATCCAGGTTTGCCCCTAACGGAGCCGTCGACGTTAAATTTAAAGCTATCCTCTCGATGGGGTATCTAGTCATCTATTTTAGGTTTCAAACCCTTGGTAGACTCCACACACAGCTCTTTCACATTCCTGAGTAGTGCATCTACAGAATCCACTAACCCTTTCCTCAGGTGTTTGAACCACCAAACAATTATGAACTTGACAACATTAGCTGCCTGCTTTAGACATAGTTGTTTCCTTCAAAAACCAGCCAATTCCTGAACTCCAAAATAGTCCAAACGCCGTGTAAAAGAGAGAGCTCCACACTCTAGAGCCAGGCAGAGACTAGGCCAACCCTCCAACCAATCCTTTACAGACTTGTTCATGCACCAACTAACACCCCACCAAGACATACACAAACACCATAAAGCATTCGACCAAAAACAATTTAAAAAAGAGATGATCCAACGATCTATCAACTGTGTGTGTGGGCTCGTCACGGATTTCGGGAGCAGTTGAATGGATGTTTGAGAGAACCGGAAGATAATTAATAATTCTTAATTACTAATATGTCAATTAAATAATCAGATTATTTAATAATATTTAATTGATCAATTAAATAATATATACTAATTAAATAATCACATCCTTAATTAATTCCCAAAATATATTTAAGTTACTTTCGTAACACAATTAATTGGACCATCCAATTCTCCGTAAACCTTACTTTTAATCGTAAAGGGTTAGCAAAAGGACCTAATGGACCCACATTTTTGAGCTCCAATAATACTTAGAAAAAATTAATTAAACTCTTTAATTAATATTTAACAATTATTAACATTGGAGTTATTCCAATAAAACTCAAGGTTGTACTCTCGTAATTGTAGATGTTTTACACAACCAATTTATCAGTGTCCATTGATATAGCTATTACATATGATATGATCCTCCTCAAGTAGTTCATAATTAGAGCTAGGTCATAAAGTCCGTTATACCTCTCTAATTATAGTTTTTCCTTTAAGTACCATTGATTCTCTTGAATGATTATATCCTTCATTCCTTTACGGAAGAAGGAGGGTACTATTAATCGTTCAAGCCCCGAATCAACCCTTAAGGGAACTACTTATCTACTTCTCGCAATTTCACTACTGTGTGCATATCTTCTCAGCCACAAGCTAAACCGTGATTCCAAGATACAGAGATATTGACCGAGAATTCTATTCCGATCTCACCTATAGTAAATCAAAAACCACGATCTAACCTGAAAGAGTCAGTAAAACACTTACGATTTAGATCACCCATACATAGCCATCATTAGTCGATATATATGAATCTTTTCAATTAACGGGTCTTAGTGACAGATTCATATAGATCGTGGTCCTGTCCTATATGATCACATCATATAAGGTGCCTTCATTCTCGTAACACCATATAAGTAGTCTAGGATAAAATAACGGTACAATACGGAATGAATCGCAGCTAGGTGTAGATTAATCACAAATAAAGTACCCAGCTTTATTTACTTTCTACGAACTGTTTAGATTGCATGTCTTAAACTGAATTCTTTTGTATATGACATTGATGTACTCAGTTTGAGATTACATCTAACAATCTTGTATGTTTGTATATATAATATAAGCATATGAATTAATATATTTGAATGAAATAACTACTTCTTTTATTATTGAATTTATAACATTTACAAATTATAAGCTTTAAAGCATAATCCCAACAGTTCCTACATCACTCGGTAACCTTACACAACTCACTCGTTAGGACCTCTCATCTTATAGTTTTAGCGGTCACATCCCACTATCTCTTTTAAATCTTAAAAAAGTTCAAAATTTAGATCTTTCATGCAATAGTTTCACCGGTGAAATTTTGTATATTTTTGTCAACTTGACAGGACTCCATGGCTTAAACTTCTATAGGATCAACTAACCGGTCCAATTCCTTCTGGTGTAAGTAGGCTTCAGCTTTTAGGTTCCAACTATTTACACGATAACTCGCTCAATGGAACAATGACATCTAGCCTATTCAGTCTACCATTGTTGGAGGCCAAGGACCTCAGCAATAACCAACTAACTGGCCATATTGATGAATTCCAGAGTAATTCGTTGCGAAGCATTGAATTGAGTAATAATAGGTTGCAGGGCTCAATTCCAAGTTTTATCTTTGAACTTGTGAATCTGACTGATCTCACACTCTCTTCGAACAATTTAACTGGAATTGTGGAGATTAACATGTTTGCAACCCTCAAAAAACTTGAAAGGCTAAATATTTCTCATAACAGTCTATCGGTGAGCACTGCAATCAAACTCAACTCTTCATTTCCCAATGTTTATTCCTTGAGTTGTCATCTTGCAACATAAGTGAATTCCTAGATATCTTAATTAAGAACTCTAAACCAATTAATTCTACTGGACCTATCCGACAACAAAATCCATGGCTGAATTCCCAATTGGGCATTGAGCATGGGAAATGATAGTTTTTCTTTTCTAAATCTTTCACAAAATTTCCTGACTGGCATAGAGCGATTTCCATGGTAGAGACTTGAATATCTTGATCTTCATTCCAACTTGCTTCAAGGACCACTTCCAGTTCCACCACCTAACATGAGATTCTTTTTAATCTCAGATAATCAATAGTGTGTTGTTGATTTTGATTATGGAATTAGAGAATATATGTGAACTTTGTCAGAATGTTGAGGATTTGCAAACTTGTCAGTAGACAAACAATGTAAAAAATAAAAATAAAAAAAATAAAAACCTTTTGTTTTGGTCTGTAAATTAAGATATCTCTGTGAGTGCAAGAAGCAACCAAATTGTATTTAGCTACCTTTTTATAATAGGGTTAAAAAATTAAATAGCACTTTTTAGGGGTGGTTTGGTGCAAATAGCACCACATTAATAAGTGTTGTTTTAATAGCACTAAAGTATGTGTCCGGACAAAAATACCCTTATTTTAGGGCATCAGGCATCTGGCATCTTATTCTTGATTTATTATTTACCTTTAACTTTTTATTTTCATCTCAATTTCTTTAATCTTTACTCATTGACCGAAGGAAAGAAGACAGAGTTGAAGCAACATTGACGACCCCATTGACCACCCCATTGACGGCGACAACCGCGAGGACTTCAACCGCAGCCGCAAGACTCCGGCGACACGTCCAACACAGTTCTCGTCAATCACGATTTGAGGTATTTTCGTTTGGGTTTTGTTTTAAAATTTAATATTGTTGATTTTGAGAAATTGAAACACTTATCGATTGATCTCGATTTAGTTTTTTATGAATTTCAAATGAAGAGAGTGGGTTTTTTCATTTGGGTTTTTTTTCCTTTAAATGAGGTATTTTCGTTTGTGTTTTTTTTCCTTTAACGAGAGTGGGATCAAAAGAGTCTAATTAGAAGATCTCTAAACCAACTTTTTTTTTCATTTGTATATATATAGTGTTACTTTGTTGCTGTTGTTCATTATACAATTTTGTGGGGTCAAGCACTTGTGAGTTCAATTAGTGAGACAATTTTGTTCTACAAGTGGGGTTTTGTGATTATAATAAAGCAAGAATCTTTGCTTTATTGTTTCTGATTTAAAATAAGAGAGAATTGTTTCTAATTCAATTACTGTTATTTGAACATAACAGACTGTAGCGCACTTAAACTGTCAAGGAAAATGTCAAGAATGGGAGGTGCTGGAAAAATAAAAGTAAGCCAAAACCTTTCTTCACTTGTTGTATTGTATGAATTTCATGAGCTGATGACAGGTTAGCACACATTGCTTTTGATTTTCAAGCACACTTGGCGTGAATCTGCAAAACTGTTTGATAAAACTAAGAAAAAATAAAGAGAAGTACTTCTTGAACTCTTTAATTGGTGACTAAAAAACTAACTTTTATTAAGTCAACAAGGTAATAAACGTTTAAAAAAACCTTTGAGCTGAAATACCAACTCTGTTATTCTCAGCTGATGAAGCTCTTATCGGATAATTAAACTTGATTTGATCCAAAGTTATTGGGCTTAAAATAAATGTCCAATTAATTAAATCCGATAGGCCTAGTCTCTAGAAGTTTATTCTAGATTATTATTTGGGAAAAATCTAGATAGTTGTAAGAATATTCTAGAGTGTAAGAGTATTCTAGAGTTATAGATATTTTAAAAGAGAATTCTAAACACTTAATTGTAACCACTAGTTTAAATGTGTGGTGGCATAATCCTAGCCATTGGTTAAGGAGGTGCTACTAGTATAAATAGGGGTAAGATTCCTCATTTTATATCAAGACAAAAATTTGAGAAATAATAACAAAAAGTTCTATTATACTAAAACTCTCTAGAGTTCTCCTTGTTTTAACTTCTCTTCCTAAAAAGTTCCTAAATATTAAAACTCTTTGATTCCAACAGCTCCAACTTCTCTGATCTTGATTGCCATTTCAGTGTTGTAATTAGTCACAGAGAGATCTCATCTTCTCTGTGGAATTTTGTCAAACAATAGTTTTATTTTCTAATCAAACACTTGTTAGTTGTTTGAGTTTTCAACAATATCTTTGATAATCTCCTAACACACCTCGACTAAATCGGGAAATAATCCCAAATTAAAAGCTAAAAATAAATTCAAAAAAGGAAAAAACACCCAATTAAATCTATAATAAATGGAGATAAAATAATATGTATTAATCACAATAATATTTTTAAAATCTAAATTCTTCAACAATATCTTTAATAATCTCTCCTGCATCATCATCTAAGAGATCTTTTTTGTGGCTGCGTTGCTTCGTAGACCAAGAACAGGTAACAATAATTATCGGTTTTGTTTAGTCGTCATCTTCATCTTAATTGGCTTTTTTTTTTATTTTTTATTAGTTTTCAGTTTAGAGCTTTTTATTTTTTAAAGAAAAAAACATTTATGTGAAAACTTAAGAATTTTCATCGAGTCTCATTGGCTTCTAAACGAATTACCCAGTTTTGATTTAGTCTCATCAGTCAATATATGAAAAAATAAAAAAAACAGAAGAGAATTTTCAATGGTCATGTGTTTTTTTTTTTTTTTGAATCAGCGAAGTGTTATTAAAAGGCCAATTGCCAAAGGTACAAGACAGGGAACACCAAAATCAAACAGCTACAAAACTCAGAAACAGAACAAACATAACAACCAGTGACCTCACCAACGCACAAAACCGAATCATCCCACCCTTACACAAAAACAGACATCACACATAGCTCTAAAACGACCTATCGCCCGACCTATTAGAACCCATTTTAGCTAAACAATCTGTAGCAGAGTTTAATTAAGCCACGAGGTCTGAAAACTATAGAGACCATATTAAACTTGAGAAGAAATTCGCGAACGTCATAAATCTGCTGTAACAAATTTAGATTGCCAAAACCCTCCGCCATTTGCCCAAGCAACCGCTGATCGAAAGTCACTAACAATTGACACATATCGACTACACAGCTCTGGATTAGACGCAATAAGCTGGCAAGCTCTATGCATAGCGTATACTTCCGCTGAATTTGCAACAAATATACCTAAAAAGGCAGAAAATAAGCACAAAATCCTACCCTCCGAATTCCTTAGAACGCTACCCATCCTTGCCATTCCCAGACTGCCTAAAGCAGAACCATCCACATTGAAGAAAGGGTTATCACCTGAAGGAGGAGTCCATATATACAAGATTAGCGAAATTTTTTCTAACAAGATTTTCAGTACACCTGCCACTAATGTCTAGTAGCAGCAAAGATAAATCCTCACCTGATAGTCATGTGTTGATAGGTTTTATTTGAGCACGAAATAATATAGTCAGCGGTTACTACAATGGTCTGCTATCTTTCAGTGCAAATCCAAAATTAAGCGGGTTTTAGGGAGATGGTCGGTTTTCTCTGGTTGTAGAAATTATAGATTCTTCTTAAATTATCTTTTATAATATATATATATATAGAGTTCTTTTCTCCAGGGTTGGTCATGATATAACTCTATCAGTGTGTTGTATGTGGGCCATAGATTATAGAGAATTTTTGACAAGTGCGTACACTTTAAGTCAAAGCATGTAAATCTAACGGTCCACATCCAACCCACCGATGAAGTTATATCAGAATGCACTTACTTGAAAATTTTCCTATATTTATTAGATTCTTCTTTAATTATTAAGGAACCTTTGAGCTATGTTTCTTGTTCCCACCACTATAGAACATATATAAAATAAAATAAAATTGTTGGGTTCCTATCACTGAACAGAATATATGGGTATTCCTGTAAATATATCAATCGAAAAACTTATTGTTTTGATGAAGTGATGAACATAATAATACTAAATACTAATTCAAGTTTTTTTTTTTTTGAAAGGCCTATAATTAACTTTATGAAAAAAGAAAAATGAAACAATTAAGGTATGGCATTTGCAACTGTTAGTTCTACTGGATACACTCTCCTCCTGTAATTCAATTACTACTATAACACTACCCACCCCATCCCATTCAATTATTCCTATTGTGCACCAGCAGTTCTACCAGTCAAAATGCCAAAATGTAACTCCCATAAAAGAAATATTTGCCTTCATATCGAGATTTTGATGTCACCTGCTCTATCAGGCGCGATGATCAAATACTTTGCGATAAACGAACCAACCAACCTCTGATCCCTTAATTAACTATGGTTGAACCAGGGTCCGACAGCAACATTCACGTGCCCGCCGTTGCTGTGGATCCCAACACCATTTGGGATGAGTCTGACAGCCATTGGAGGAGGTGCTCTTGATTGTGATTGTGTTGGAGATTGTGAGGGCTCACAAGTGGACTGCCAGCCGGACTCCCTTTACATTGTTGGAGGGTGTCGATTTGCCTAAGCCTTTCCTCATGAATTCGAGCCAATGTCTCCAACTCCTTCATTGATAGAGCTTCCAAACCAGCACCATAAAGGGGGGCATGTCGTGACATTTCTTCCTGAAGTTGACCTTCAAGAGTGTGGATATTTTGCTGGCAAGTCTGCAAATTCAAGTTGACCCACCATTAAAAAAAAAAAAACAAAAAAATCGACCCATGTGATTATGTGAAACATTTTTGTTATTTTAAAACGGTTCTAAATTGGCCATGTACTTTTATGTATCTTAGTAATTTTTTTAAAATTTGCTTATATTATATGTGATTAATAATTTATAGCCTTGATTTAATTTATATATATAGATGGAATAATTTTCTCTTTTGTTTCTCCGACTAAATTGCAGCCACTTCTCCAAACACACATTCTTCATTCTTCATCAAGCTCAGATATACAGCCACTTTTCGAAACAAGGGAATCTAGGAAGGGTCGGGTTGCCTACAGCCTCTTTGCTGGTACAATCATGGCGGCAATATGTGCTACATGGTTGTACCGGATACAACAACTGATATCCGATCAAGGAGGAGGATCATGGGCATGTATTGGCATGTTCATGGCGGAACTATGGTTTAGTTTCTACTGGATCATCAATCAACCCGTTCGCTTCAAAGTCTGTCGGCATAGCACCTTCAAAGAGAGGCTCTTGACCAGGTTTTTTCTTTCTTTCTTTCTTTCTTTTCTCTCTGTTTTTCTTTCTTTCTTGTTGAATCTTAGTATTTTTTTTTTTTCTTTCTTTTTTTGCATATTACAGATATGAAGACAAATTACCAGGAGTAGACATTTTTGTGTGCACAGCAGATCCAGTGATGGAGCCATCAATAATGGTTATCAACACTGTTTTATCTGCCATGTCCTTCAATTATCCACCTGATAAACTGAGTGTTTATCTCTCTGATGATGGTGAATCCCCATTCACCTTTTATGTTCTCCTTGAGGCCTCAAATTTTTCTAAGTATTGGCTTCCCTTCTGCAAGAAGTTCATTGTTGAGCCAAGAAATCCTGAAGCCTATTTTGCTCAAGTGATCAATGGCAATGCGGATCACTCTCAAGAATTGTTAGATATTAAGGTAACTATTTATTTTCCAAGGAAGAACCAGCTATAACTTTGATTTCGTTTTCTAAGTTTTTACATGAGCACATTTATTTAATATTTGCAATGTTTTAAGTGTACTTTAACCAATTTGGTTGTGCAAACATGTAGAAAAAATACTAGGATATGAAAACTCGGATCGAATCAGCCATTGCAAAGGGAAGCATTTCCAAAGAAATAAGAGATGAACACAATGGATTTTCTGAATGGAATGATGAAGTAACAAAGCAGAATCATCAGTCAATTGTGCAGGTATAAATAACTATAATTATAATTTACCTTGAAATATTAACTTGTACAAATCGTAGAACATATATTTATTATCTAATATTTCATTGGTTTTAGATTATAATTGATGGAAGAGGCACAAATGCTGCGGAGATAGAAGGATGTCAACTGCCAACATTGGTATACATGGCAAGAGAGAAGAGACCAGGATGGTCTCATAATTTCAAAGCTGGAGCCATGAACTCACTGGTAACAATTAACAATATTTTTGTTTATGTGGGTATATTTTAACTCGTGTGGTAGCAGTACCGTAGCACGTCTCGTAAATATTAATCATAAGTACGTAGTACACGCAGATAAGAGTATTATCGGAGATCAGCAATGGATCGATCATCCTAAACTTAGACTGTGATATGTTTGCAAACAACGCGGATTCAATTCGAGAAGCGCTGTGTTTTTTCATGGATGAAAAGAGTGGACACGAAATAGCATTCGTTTAGCATCCATAGATCTTTTATAATACCACTCCAAATGATCTCTATTCCAACAACATGCATGTCATCAATCAGGTATCTTTTCCAAAACACAAAATTCACTCTAACAAATTCAATTTATTTATTTTTGTTTTTTTCATTTTAAGAATTTATTTTGAGTTCTGTAAAATCTTGATGATCATAAAGGTTGTGATTGCCGGAACTGGCAGCTATGTACTGTGGCACTAACTGTTTCCATAGAAGAGAAAGTCTTTCCGGTAGAAAATATAGTAAAGATTACAGATGGAACAGTGACATTGAAGCCAAAAAGAAGGCCGAAAAAACTAGTAAGAATTGGAAGAGGCTTCAAAAGTTCTCGCCAATTGCAGTTATGAGAAGGACACTAAATGGGGCACAGAGGTTTTATTTTTTATTTTTTATTATTTTTAATAATTCTACTTAAACTTGTATAAATTCACGAAACTCCTTTCAGGTTTGGCTGAAATACAAATAGTTTCGATCGAATTTACATTTTTTATCCAGTACAAAAAGTTTCTAACATATTTTTAAGGGATTTTCGATAAAATAGGTATCTAAAGAGTCTGCTTGTATTTTAGCCGGGATAGGGGGAAGTTTTTGAAATTTACCCTTTGATTGATTTTTGTCATGAACTTGCAGATGGGATTGATATATGGCTGTGCAGTTGAAGATGTCGTGACTGGATTGACCATCCAATGCCGGGGATGGAAGTCAGTTTTTTATAATCCAAAGAGAGAGGCCTTTTTGGGAGCGGCTCCAACAACTTTGGACATTTCTCTTCTTCAATTCAAGGTGGTCCGGGGGGTTGTTTCAAATATTTTTATCTAAGTACGGCCCTTTCATTTATGGCCATGGAAAGATCAAATTGGCTGCCCAAACGGGTTACTGTATCTTTCTGTTATGAGCTACACTTTCATTGCCTACACTCTTTTATGTGATTGTTCCTCCTCTCTACTTGCTCCATGGCATCTCCTTGTTCCCAAAGGCATCTCACTCTCATTCTTTTGACTCTTTTGACTCTTCAAATACATTCTATTCTCTAATTTTTGGGTACAATTCAATAAACATTGAGCTTACAAAGGGTTTTAATTGTTTGTTAGGTATCAAGCATTTGGTTCATACCATTTGCATGTGTTCATCGCCAGTAGTGTCCATAGCCTCATTGAAGCTATGAACTGTGGGAGTACAGTTAAAATCTGGTGGAACTTAGAGAGAATGTGGATGATCCGAAGAACTACGGTATTTTTATTCAGATTTATCAACGTTATCATCAAGCAATTAGGGCTATCCCAGACGGCATTTGCACTGACTTCAAAGGTGGTAGAAGAGGATGTGTCGATAAGATTTGAGCTAGAGATCATAGAATTTGGAAGCTTATCCATCATGTTCACACTGCTTGGATCACTTACAATGATGAACCTTTTCTGCTTGGTTGGAGCAACACTGAAGATGGTGGTTCTTCAGAATTTTGGAGCTCTAGGAAATTTGATCTCACAGGTATTTCTTTGTGGGATGATGGTCTTGATCAATTTTCCCGTTTATCAAGCTATGTTTTTCAAGAAGGACAAGGGCAGCTTACAATTTTATGTCGTGTTCAAGTCCCTTGTTGTAGCTTCATTGGCTTGCCTTATAATGCCTCTGATTTAGAATGATTTCAAGTGTTTGATTTTGGTTGTCCGTACCGTGACAGTTTAGTGAGTTGAAGAACTGTGCTTTTATACATGTGTAATTTTATTTGGATTCGTTTTGTTTCAAGAGAAATGAATGTCTGTAGGGAAAGGATCGGGGTGATCGGGGTATGTTTAAAGGAATGATTTTGGGATGTTTGCTTTGTTGCTTTTTGTATGGTCTGTCTGGGGGATAGATCATACAGGTCGTAGATGGGAATGATATTTTGGCTGAGTTAATCATGAATCTCACTTGAATGCTCATGCATGATGCATCTATCTCTATGATGTTTTTTTATTTTTTTATATTTTTTTGGGCATGCATGTTCAGATTGGATTAAAATAATATATATCAGCAGAGGATTAAAATAAAATTATTACAATGATATTTTCCTAAAATTTAGACCTATCCTATGCAAATTTAGACTCTATCCAATGCCTGAGGATATATAATATTTATATATATATATATATATATATATATATATGTATATATATATATCATTTGGATTAAAATAATAGATCAAGTCAGCAGATGATCCAAATCCTATATGAGATTGGATTAAAATAATCTCATCTCTTGTTTGGTGTAGTATAAGTTTGGATTAAATAAACAGTTAATATTAAAAATCTCCCCTCACATTTGAACTATTATTAAAAATATAGTTACAAAAGCTTTTAATTTAGAAACCTCCCCTATGCATTCCATTTGTGTTGACTGATGTTGACTATGAACAAGTCTGAAATGTTCCTATTTAAACTTCAATTGTATGAATTGACTATTATACCCTCGTACTTTTACCAAACAAATTAATAAAATGATACAAAAGACGAGAATGTTAACTTGCAAAGGAGTAGTTATTTCATGGACAATCCCTAAAAACAACAGAATTACAAATGAACCAAATGTTGGGATTTATGCCCTAAAACTTGTAATTTATAAATGTTATAAATTCGATAATAAAAGAAGTAGTTATTTCATTCAAATAAATTAATTCATAGGTTTATATTATATATGCTAACATCTAAGATTGCTAGATGTAATCTCAAACTGAGTATATGAATGTCATATATAGAGGAATTCAGTTTAAGACATGCAATCTAAATAATCTGTAGAAAGCAAATAAAGCTAGGAACTTTATTTGTGATTAATCTACAACTACGGTCCACTCTGTGTTGTATGGTGGTCTTATCCTAGACTACTCATATAATGTTATGAGAATGGAAGCACCTTATATGATGTGATCATATAGGACTGAGCCACGATCTATATGAATCTATCACTAAGATCCGCCAGTTGAAAAGATTCATATATATTGACTAATGATGGCTATATATGGGTGATCTAAATCATGAGTGTCTTACTAACTCCTTCAAGTTAGATCGTAGTTTTTGATTTATCATGGGTGAGATCGGAATAGCATTCTCAGTCAATATCTCCGTATCTTGGAATCACAGTTTGGCTTGTGGC
This sequence comes from Acer negundo, assembly GCA_035582765.1. Classification (NCBI taxonomy): domain Eukaryota; kingdom Viridiplantae; phylum Streptophyta; class Magnoliopsida; order Sapindales; family Sapindaceae; genus Acer; species Acer negundo. Next base: position 15,675,461 of record CM069235.1, read on the forward strand.
TGGGAAGGTATGCACACAATAATGGAATCCACTCCTTCTTACGAGAAGTAGATAAGTAGTTCCCTTAAGGGTTGATTCAGGGTTTGAACGATTAAGAGCGTTCTTCTTCTTCCGTAAAGGAATGAATGATATAATCATTCAAGAAAATCAATGGTACTTAAAGGAAAAGATATAATTAGAGAGGTATAACAGACTTTATGACTTAGCTCTAATTATAAACTACTTGTATAGCATCATACCATATGTAATAACTATATCGATGGACACTGATAAATTGGTTGTGTAAAACATCTACAGTTACGAGAGTACAATCTTGGATTTTTAGTAGAATAACTCTAAGGTTAATAATTGTGAAATATTAATTAAAGAGTTTAATTAATTTTTTCTAAGTACTATTGGAGTTCAAAACTGTGGGTCCATTAGATCCTCTTGTTAACCATTTACGATTGATAGTAACAAGACTCACGGAGAATTGGATGGTCCAATTAATTGTGTTACGAAAGTAACTTAAATATATTTTGGGAATTAATTAAAGATGTGATTATTTAATTAATATATATTATTTAATTGATGAATTAAATATTATTAAATAATATGATTATTTAATTGACATATTAATAATTAAGAATTATTAATTGTTATATGGAGGTTTCAAGTTCAAACCTTGACAAGAGAAAAAGAATAATAAGTGATTATTTTATTTACTCTAAATAGGTCAAAGGTTCAAACCCTAGTGAAGTAAGAATTAAAAAAGGATTTGGAATCTGATTTTAACTTGGATTACTAAACCTTAGGATCATAGTATATAAGATATACTAGTCAGGAAAAATAAATCATTCGAAACCCTAAGAAGAACAAGGTGGGCGGCAACTAGAGAGGAAAAGAGAAAAGAAAATTTTTTTTTTTTTCTCATTTGGGTTGGCTGAATTCATCAAGGGAAGCAAGGCGTTGTGTTCCGGTTCTCTCAAGCCTCCATTCAACTCTCCCTGAATCTGTGTCGTGCCCACACACACAGTTGCTAGATTACGGGACATAGCTCAGAAGGCTTAGTGGTAAAAGATCGAAAAGAAAACGAATGAGTGTTCTTCAAATGTATGAAAACAAATCTCATCCTCATATTCGTGTGTGTAGAAAAAGTCTCAATAAGACGATAAAATTTTTTAAACCTATCGTTCTTAAATCTATTGATTATCAACCTTTTTTTTCGCAACGTGACTTACATCAAAAGCATTGAAAATGAGTATTTACTTGAGTTTATAAAAAATAAAAATAAAAAAGACAAATAAATATAGAAATAAATACATATTATGAATTATTTTCAATGCTTTTGGTTTATTTGTAATTTTATTCTTTTTAGGAATAAAATTGTCCACAAAATAACTTATCCTTTGCAAGTTAATATTCTCCACTTTTGTATCATTTTATTAATTTTTATTTGGTAAACATGTGAGGGTATAATGGTCAATTCATACAATTGAAGCTTAAATAGAGACATTTTAGACTTTTTAACGATCAAATTCAGTCAATACAAATGGAATGGTAACGGTGTTAGTTCTTAGGGGAGATTTCTAAAATAAAAGCATTTGTAACTATACATTCAATAATAGTTCAAAGGTGAGGGGAGGTTTTTAATATTAACCCTAAAAAAAATAATTTTATCATATATTTAAAACAGTATGAAATTGATTAATATAAAACAAAATAAAATTATTTTTAAATAAATAAATTATTTTTTTTAAAAAAAAATTAATATTACAGAAAAATAACATTTTTAATTAATATTTAATATTTTAAAAATAGTTTTCAATATTATAATAAGATACATTAAATAAATACAAAATTTATAATTAAATAAAAAAAAATAAAAGAAGAAGATTTAAAATAAATAAATAAAAAAAACAAAAAAAAAACATGGGACTAAATAGCCCCACCTCACCTAGACAAAATGGTTACATATAATTAGACCGGTTAAAATAATTATTTAAATTGAATTTTGAAAAAATAATTAAAATATTTAAAAATATTTAAATATTTGAAACCAATTTTAAACAAAATAATATTTGTTTTTATTTGCTAAAATTGAAAATTAATATTTTTTAAATATTCAAAATAAAATATTTTATTAAAATATATTTATATTTAATCACATAAATAAAAATAATAATCTGAAGAGAAAAAAACAGAGTATAAAGTTGTAAGATAAGTTGCTTGTATGGAATTAAATAATCCAATACCATGCAAGCAATAAACATATGATATATGACTAAAATTAGTCATATCCTATCCTATCACATGTAACAAACATAACCTAAGATCTTATAACTTTCAAAAAGAATATAACAGATAGTTTCTTTTTTTTTTTTTTTTTTTTTTTTTTGCACTTAGCACTTAATTTGTCTGAATTGATTCTACTATCTTGTTTTATTTGTATTTGTATGTTGTTAAAAAACTTTAAAATAACAAAAAAAAAAAAAAAAAAAGTAAAGTAAAGTAAAGAATCTCGATTGCTCACTTAATTCCAAATCATTATTATCCTTAAGTATTTTTGTTCTATTTTAAATATATATTTTTACTCATTAAATTTCTCTTCATTTGCTTCCACCATCGTAAGAAATAAAAAATAAAAAATTCTTGTACAAACAATTTCTTCTTTCAAAAAAAAATCTTACATATAGTTTCTTCATTTCCTTTAACAAATATTATAGAGTTTATTCGGAAAAAAAATGTTTAAATAAAACTCTACAACTAAGATTTTACTTGGACAAAAATAAAATACAAATTCAACACTAAAACTAATTAATTTTTTTTTTTTTGTTACTTGCAGAATCAATGTATTGAATTATCTTAAAAGCCATGAAATTATAATGGTTTACACACTTAATCATCGTCATAGAAAAAATACAACATTAATAATTAAACAAACGACAATGTGCAGCTTTTTTATCTTAAAAAAAATTAAAAAAAAATTAAAAAATTAAAAAAAAAAAAAGATTTTTTCAACCATCAAACAAATCAATTTTTTTCATTTAAAAATTTGGTTTTTTTTATTAAAAAAAAAAACTCATCCACAAAGTTTTTCGGTTTACAAATCAATTAAATTAATAAAATTTTGTAGTTGAATTAAAGTAAAGTGAGTGAATGAGTTGTATTTGATAACCGTATAGACTTGGAAAGTAAACTTGCACCATGGAAGAGGAAATTCTTGAATAAAGGAGGTAGATTGGTCCTAATCAAAGCGGCTCTTAGTAGTATACCCACGTACTTTATGTCTGTTCTCCGTCTCCCAATTGGTGTGGCAATGGCCATGGAAAAACTGTAAATAAATTTTTTCTGGGGGAATGGTGTTGAAAAGAAAAAAAAATTCACGCCGTGGATTGGGGAATAATGTGTAGAAGAAAGAGAAATGGTGGGCTTGGTATAAGTAGGATTGTTGACAAAAACTTCAGTTTATTGGCCAAATGGATTTGGAGATTTGGCAATGAGGGTTCCTCGTTGTGGAGAAAAGTTATTTGTGCAAAATACGAGGTTTCGTTGGATAATATGTATTGGAATTGGGAGGTAAACAAGCAAGCCTCATTTTTCGTTAAAGTTGTTCGAAATATTTTTGATCATGGCTCTACCTCTGAAAAGGCTCTAAAGAAAGGTTTAAAAGTGGTGGTAGGAAATGACATGAGGGAAAAATTCTGATCTGATACATGTGGTTCTGATACTTCTTTGAAGATGGCATGTCCCAAGATATATGCCCTGTCAATGAACAAAAATGGCCCAGTGAGAAATTATGGAAAGTGGCTCGAGGCTAGGTGGGTTTGAGAGATTTGTTTATGAAGACCTCTTTTCGACTGGGTGAAGGACCAATGGACGGTCTTCACTAGTCTCCTGGATTGTATTAAAGTCCGTAGGGAGGTCCCAAATGCTCTTGCTTGGTCCTTTGCTCCTGAGGGAAGATTCACTGTGGCCTTTTTTCGCAGGTGCCTGGAAGCGCCTTCAATGGATTCTAATACGGATCACAAGTTTATTTGGTAAGGTATCTGCCCTCTTAAGATTGAGATGTTTGTGTGGTAACTCTTAAGAGGGAGAGTTATGGTTAGCCAAGTGATGCAACTATTCGGTTTTGATCCTAGCGCCTCCCTAGACTGTCCACTATGTGGTTTGGCAGTGGAATCCTTAGACCATCTCTTTTTTGCATTGCTCATGGACTCATAAACTGTGGTATTCTTGTATGGAGTGATGGGGGTGAGTTGTTGTGCGAATAATTCCCTGAAACATTGGGTGAGTGGTTGGACAAGTCTTTGCCCATTTACCAAGTTCAGCCAAGCTTGGAACTCGCTTTTCTTCGCAGTGGTTTGGAAGGTGAGGAATAAGCTGGTTTTCAAGGAATTCAGAGTGCTCTCTTTCAGATCGCTGGCATGGTTAAAATGGGGATAGTCTTGTGGTTCAAGTTTAACCAGAAGGGTTCGAAAGACTCGATCACGTCTATGTTATTAAACGTGAAAGAACACTGCATTGAAGCCTAACAAGTAAAACCTCTCAATTTGGCCAGATGAAGGCAACCTCATTTTTGTTCTTTCAAGTTCAACATCGATGGTTCGGCAAAGGGGAAAACCAGGTCAAGCGGGGATAGGAGGGGTCCTAAAAGACTGTTCAAGAAAGGTGCTAGGTTTGTTTTCCTTTTACGTGAGGGTCTTAGATTCTAACACGACGAAGATTTTGGCAATTCATAAAGCTTGCGAGCTTTGCGCAAATTCGGTGGATTTAATTAGGAAAGAGGTCACCATTGTCATCAACTTGAAGGTGGCGGTTTCTTAGGTCAATTGTGATGGAATGGGGTGCTTCAGTCATTTTAACTTCATTTATGACATTAGAGGTTTTTTGAGCATTCATGGAAACACGTCTATGTTGTTCAATCAAAGGTCTACAAACTCTTTTGCAGACTCTTTGGCTAAAAAGGGGTTTGGTATGGAAGGGGACAAATTAGTTTGGGAGGATTGTTAAGTTATCCTTTTGTTATGGTTTGTCTGTTTTGCTTGGGGTCTGCTTTATGTTTTTCTTTCCTTTTGGCCCTAGATGGGCTCCCTGTCCATCAGATCTCTTGTGTTTTAGTTGCTAGTTTGCCGCTGGTTTAGGCGTGCTTAATAAAAAATTTCAGTTCAAAAAAAAAAAAAAAAAAAAAAAACTGTGTAGACTTAATATAACTGTTTTTTTTTTAAGAGTTCTACATGACTACAACTGCAACAATTTTGTATTCAATCACAAAACAATAATAAAAATGATTGTAAACACACATGAATGCATTCGAAATCCATAAAATCAATTTTTTGTTCATCCATTCATTGACTATATGTAAAAAAACAATTATATTTCCTTATTGATCGAAGTTGGGTTTGATTAAGTATATATTATTGTGGTTTATGATAAATCGGTGTTCAACTTATGGATGTAAGAAGTAAATTTAATTTTCAATTATAAAACCATATATATTATAAGAGAACTTCTCTTTACAATCCATAAATTATCTATTTACACACAAATTTAATGTTTCGACAATGTGATGATGACGACGCTTGGAAACACCATTGTGTTCCGATGTATGTGGTGGTGTGGTGTAATGTAAGATGTCAAAAGTGGAAAGAGTGTGTTTCAAAGCAATGCATTCAACACCATTATCGCTGTAGAACAAAACAACGAAGTGCCCAAAAAAAATTTCTACTAGTGTTTCAAAACTTGTGAATACATCGTGGACATTGGATTTATTTTTTAAAGGATACAACCACATGTATTTCGTAAAGTGATCAACAAATAAAACATAATATTTATAACCATCTCTAGAAATAATTGGGGAACTCCAAACATCCAAGTAAATTACCTCAAGGGGTTTTGAACTATAGACAGTTGAAACCGAAAAAGGTAATTTATGAGTTTTATTACATTTGCATGCATCACAATGAAAACTAGGCTTACTAGTTGACGAAACACACAATTCCTGTAAAGACACTAACTTATGAATTATTTTTGGTAATGGATGACCTTGGCGGGAATGCCAATCTGAGATTGGGGTTTTGACACTAGAGAATTCAATGATAAGAGGTGACTGTGGTTTAGCATGAGATGGTCATTCGTAAACACCACTTTATTTCGTCCTTGTAGGAATTGCGCTCCCGTATGAAGATCTTTCATAGCAAAAAAGTAGGGTGAGAATTCAACAAAGACTTGGTTAGCAATACAAAACTGAGATACATAGATTATGTTTTGTTTCATATTTGGGACACATAACACATCAGATAATAAGAAAGCTTTAGATTTTGAGGGTAAGTGAAGGGAATCAGTGTGTGTGATGTGCAAACCTAGACCATCACCAATCATAATGTCTTCTGAGCCACTGTAAGGAGAATGGAGACAAGTTGTTAAGATTAGAGGTAACATGGTGAGAGGCACCAAAATCAAGGAGCCACTCAGGAGTAGTGGCTTTTAGAGCTGTATAGTGCACTCGTGACTGCCACGGTTTGGTGGACTGGCCGATTGGAGGTCTAGAGCTAACAAGACTCATCGTAAATGTTGAACATTGCTTTGCTGTGTGACCTTGCTCTCTACAGAGTTTACAAAAACCACAATACGCATGAGGTTTGTTTGGCTAATTTGAAGAATACCTATTATGCTGATTTGGACAGTGATGTTGCTGATTTTGACCGTGATGTTCAGCCTGCTTGGTGTTGGTGTAGGTTGGGTTGTGAGGTTGGTAGTTGGTTCGGCGAGTGTAGGTGTTTAGATGATTTCCGGAGCCTTGCCTTATAGCATAATTTGTGATGATAGTCAATTTCTGAAGTTTTGCAGCCTCCTATTTCATTACTACCTCACAACTAATGAGTTTCTCATGGAGTTCTTCAAAGAATATTGCAGTGTCACGGGCACGTACAATAGAGGTGTCTTTTAACTCATCACCCAGACCATTTAATATCTTAACAATTAGGTTTTCAGGATTTTCCAGAGCGTCAAGCATGGCCAGTTCATCGGCGATAGACTTGATGTTTGGCATGTATTCGGTGATGGTTTGAGTTCCTTTTGTAACGTTCGTAAGAACACTTTTGAAATGTATGATGTGGCCTTTGGAAGGTTTGGCATACCTTTTTTTTTTTTTTTTTTTTTTTTTTTGAAACAGCATTTTTATTGATCAAATGCCTACAAGAGGTAGGGGAACAAGCAACCAAACACAAGCAAGTTCCACAAAGTAGCTACAAGTACAAACAGCCCAGCCACACAACCGAAACAAAACCACAGAAAATGGTTCATAAACAAACAATAGATCACCAAAGATCATGCAAAAACAAACAAAAAACAAAAAATGATACCAAATTGGCTACACTAGAAGATGCGATGGACAATGGACACACACTACAAAAAAAAAGGGTTATTGGGACCTTTTTTTTTTTTTTTTCGTCCCAATAGCCCAAAAATTGTCCCAATAGATCTATTGGGACTAATAAAATTCATCCCAAATTACATCGCTTCAGTTGGGTCGCAATAGGTTCTTTGGGATGAAAATTGAAATTCGTCCCAATAGACTACCTATAAAGACGATTTTTGTTTGTCCCAATTGATAATGTATAGGGACGAAATTATTCGCCCCAATAGACAACTTGTAGGGACGAATTGTATTTTCGTCCCCTTTAACAACCTGTAGGGACGAAATTTTTCGTCCCTTTAAATATTTTTTCATCCCTTTAGATGTCCTATAGAGACGAATTTTTTTAAAAAAAAATTTAAAAATAAATAAATAAATTTGTCTTCAAACGAAGAGGCCACCCACACCAGCCCACGCCCACGCTCACTTGCGCAACCCACACAAATACCATTTAACTAGTGTCCTCATGGAGAATCGAACTTTGCACACGCACACGTCCACTCACAAACTTATCCACCTTGCTTCTACTTCAAATATGATAATTAAAGCATAATTATTATATATAACCTCTACTTGTTATTAAATTTCTATTGATTATTTTTCAATCAAAATTTTATTTGTAGATCGATTCCATTAATTTAAATTTTATTTTTATATGATAAACAAATTGATATTAAAAAACATTTATTATAACATTTAATTAAACTATTTTGTTAAAATAATATATTGTCAGATCAAAGTGTCAATCGTTAGTCGTACTCAGAATTAGACATGACCCCGGTTCTGATTCTCGATTTGAAACCAGTGGTTCTTTCGGCTTTCGATTCCAGTTCCGATGGTTCGGTTATTTTTTTTTAAATAATAGAAAACCTCTCAAGACTAATATTTATTAATCTTTATGAAGAACTTATTGGGAAGAAACAAAATTCACCTCGATAGAGAACCACTTTGGACGAACAAAATGATCCATATTGCATCATTTTCTAATTTATATGGTAATTTAATTATTAATCTATCTTTAAGGAAAAAACTTCAACAAAAAAAAAAATCAAGAATTTTCAACAAAATTTGTTAATTATTATAATTTTAAATGAAAAGAAAACCTATTGGGACGAAAATAATTTGTCCCAATAGACAGTCTATCGGGACGAATTATGTATTTCTTCCCAATAGACGTCCTATTGGGACGAAAAAAATTCGTCCCAAAATGTCAACAAAATTAATTAATTATTATAATTTTAAATAAAAAGAAAACTTATTAGAACAAAATAAATTCGTCCCAATAGATTGTCTATTGGTACACATTACATATTTCGTCCCAATAGAGGCAGTCTATTGGGACGAATTATGTATTTCGTCCCAATAGACCTCCTATTGGGACAAAAATAGTTCGTCCCTAAAGGTCAATAAAATTAATTAATTATTATAATTTTAAAAAAAAATGAAACCTATTGGGACGAAACATATTTCGTCCCAATAGGAGTCTATTGGGACGAAAATAAAACATCCCAATAGAGTTTCGTCCCAATAGGCCATTTTTCTTGTAGTGACACTAATATCAAGCACTCCATTCCAACCTATCACCACAACCAGCAGAGCCATTTTTTGCTAAACAATCCACTAGAGAATTAGTCTCCCTAGGCACAAACTTGAAGGGAATACTGACCCAAGTGAGCTTGAACTAACGGATGTCTTGAATCAAACCAAAAAGCCTCAAATTCCCAAAATCCGAGCCATTAATCCAAGACACAACATGACTTGAATCACTAATGATAGTAATGTTGCAACATGAGTAAAACTGATTCGAAACTAATACCTAACAAGCTCGACGGATGGCATAAACTTCAGCTGAATCCGAATCCATAATACCCACGAAATATTTAAGTAAGTACTATGGCATACGTGTTTGTAAGCGTGGTCCATGCATCGTGAACGGTTTGAGCAGAAACAATAAAAGGAATAATGGATGGGGATATGGATCCAAGGATTGCATTCAAGAGCAATTGATCTTGCCTGGTCCATAAATGGTGCGCCTATTTGGTGTGGTGGTATCACCGGCCATGATTGTTGCTGATGGACATGGGTTCCGGCCATCAACGAAACCCATGAGATTGAATCCCACAAGAAGCGTGTGGAATTGTAGTTTCCATGACCTGTAATTGATTGCCGTTAGTTTTAGAGGAGCTTGAGCTGTGACATTAATGGAGATTTTTGTGTTCGAGGAAGTGGTGATATTATGGGAAGAAGATGTCGATGAGATGATGGTGGTGTTTGAGGAGGTGTTGGACTCGTTTTAGTTGAGGTGGTCATGGCTGGATCAGATGACTCGTTTGAGTTTAGGGTTGCTCTGATACCATATAGAGAATGAATAATATTTTGTGTATTATTGATTAGAGTAAAGGCTATATTTTTACAAGAGTATTTACTTGAAGACTAAGTCTTCGTATCCTAAGCAGAATAGGAGACCGTATAAGCTAAAGAATACATACTGATACAAGTTCAAGTATAAACAAACTAGGTAATCCTTAATAGAGTCCGGGCGGCCAGAGGCTTCAACAGATAAGGACCAGGTGGGGAGTGGGGACCGTGACCCGCCTGAATTTTTGAAAATAATTTTATATGATTATATTAATTCAAATTTACCATTGAATACATATAGCAATATAAATATTTTCCACTGTTCTTTATTTGTTTTTAGACTTCAACCATTTTATCATTTTTCGCATTCTTTTTTTTTTCTTCTTTCTTAATTTTTATTCTTACATTTTAATCTGCTTATTTATTTATTTGTAAGATAAGTGAATTTACCTTTTATAATGAAAATTAATATATCCTGAATGCTTTAAATTTAAGATTTTTAATTAAAATAAATCAAAATCCCAAAATAATAATAAAATAAATCCAAAAATCAAAAATTCAAATTTCTTCAATCAAAATCAGCAATCTAAAATTATGCTTTAACTTACTTTTTTTTTTTTAATTTTTTTTTAATTTTTTATTTTTTTTTTAGTTTTAACAATTTCAAATTTATAACAATTTAACATCATGACCTATACTCTAATATCTTTGTAAATTTATCGTGGCTTTGTTACAACCGCAAAAAACAAATTTTTTTTTTTTAAAAAAAAAATTTATATTATAATTACGATATTTAATCTATAAATATTGTTTATGATGTGCGTAAATTTATAATCTTTATTTCTACTAAAACAAACTTGACGGCCAAGTCAAAAACCCTTTTATAAAGGTTTAATCTTTAACTTTCTAGTTTGTGGTTTTTGAATGTAGAAGATGAAAAGTAGAAAAGAAGAGAAAAAGAGCTATCAGAATTTTTTTTATATATTTTATTTTTTAATAAAAAAAACGTATTTAGAAAGGAGGGGCTAGGATTTTGTACTTGAGTGATGGCAGCGGCTAAGGTTTGGTGTTTGCACTTATGTTAGAGTTTTGTATTTGAGATGATGGTGGAGAAGATGATGATGTTTTAGACTTTTAGTTCATAATTTATATATATATATATATATAAGTAGTGAGTCTTTTATGAGGGATCCCTTATTTTATTTTCGATAAGGACCATGATGAAAACACATCTATTTTAATGAATTTTAATTTGAATTTTTTTGTGAATGATGAGTTCATTGAAATCTACATATAACAAAATTTGAGAATTTTTCGAATACTAAAACTCTTTTTCTTGAATTTTCCTATATTTCGTCTATTTTCCGATATCTTCATATTGAACAAAATTTGGATAAAATAAGTTCTAGTACTCGGAAAATTCTCAAATTTTGTTTATAGGTAGATTTCAAAGAACTAATCATCCACAAAAAAATATATATATATTCAGATTAAAATTCATTAAAATCGATGTGTTTTCATCATGATCCTTACCGAAATTAAAATAAAGGATCCCTCATGAGAGACTCACTAATATATATATATATATATATATATATTAATTTTTTATTTTAATAATAGATTACATATATTTTAAATTTCTTTTACATAAATAGGGGCAACTTTGGTAGAATGATATATGAAATACATAATAATTAATTTGTTAACCTTTGATTAACTTTTGGAAACATGGAGTTTTCTCAGGTAGGTATATAACTGTAAACATATTTATAGTACACTTATCCACCTCATCACTTTTTGCCATGTAAGCATTATTTGACTCGATTGCATTGTTTTTTCTGGCAAAAAGTGATGAGGTGGATAAGTGTACTATAAGTATACTCACATTTATATATCTACCAGAGAAAAACTCTGAAAACATATGGGGAGGGGGGTAATGCTCACCTCCCTTGAGGCGGGTGAGTAAAAATAAACTCAATTTGATGGACCGTGCAATAGAGAAAAAAGAGGGAAATTAATTACATGTGTGCACACGATAAAGGAAAGAGAGGAGAATTTATCGTATGTAGACCGCACTTTTTTATTTTGTTCTTTTTTTATTTCATATTCATTTTGGTTGTTGGATTCATCGAATCCAATGGTCAAGATGAGATCCCGAAAATTTATTAAAATCTGTGATCCTGTAGTAATAGCTACTATATATATAAATAGTTATTTTTTTATCAATGTGCATTGGTGTAAAACACATCAGTACATTGCATGTAGAACATAGATTATTAATAAGTATGGATAAGTGTATGCAGGGATGTACCCAGAATTTTTTTATTAGGATGGACTAAAACAAAACTATCTATATATATATATATATAAACTTTTAATAAGACGACATTATTTTTATTCTATTGAGATGAAGATGACAAACTTAAACCCCCTTCTCCAATATAATCTAGAGAATTTGATCTTGATCACTCCCATCCGAAAACTATTTTTTCTTTCCAAAATATGAAAGTACAGTGTTTCTTGGTTTTGATGTATGGTTGATTGATATAGTAACCCAAAATTATCAAACAATTTGGTTAAACTGATATTTTATAAATTATAACGCTATAAATAATAAATTTCAGTTGGAAAATAAATTCATAAAAAAAAAAAAAAAAAACAATGAAACACTAACTTAAAATTATTAATAATAAATCAAAAACTCTAACTTGTTAATTAGAAAAAAGTAATTTCTAAAAATGATCAGTTTAACTAGAAATCCCGAATTGAAGATCCAAATATGAATATTTTTTTTATATATTTAATTTTGTAACTGAAAATCTTAAAAAGATTGAGATAATTATTAATTGGAAAGAGAGAATTGAGATTTAGGAAGAGAGAGAGTGTGTGTGTGAGTTAGAGAGTTGGGATATGTGATGAGAGAGAGAGGAGAGAGGAGGGAGGGAGAGAGAGAGGGATAGAGAGAGAGAGAATGGATGAGGTGGGAGGTGTGATGGGAATGAATGGTCATGTGGCGTCAGGTGTGATAGGAGAAGAAAATTATTTTATTTTTTTTTCCCAATAGACTGACCCAACTATAGCCTGGGTCAGCCCTCCTTTTAATCCACCCCTGGTATATGTAGACTGAGTCAAAGCAATTGAATTTAATGACATATATATAAGACATTGATATATATTTAAAGTAATATTAGATGTCCCAAATTTTTTTTCCAAATTCTGTCCCAAATGATATGGCATGTGAGGTGACGGCATCTTATAAATCATAAGATTATGTGGTAACTGATGTGATGATGTGATGTTGACACCTCACATGCCACATCATTTGGAACATAATTTGAGAAAAAAAAATTGGGACATCTAGCATTACTCATATATTTATAGTGCGCACTAAGGAGGAAAGTTTCACATATATGTATGTATATATATATATATATATATATATGAGGCAGGATCCATGACCCCATTTTTTTTACACAGGATTTGACACACTTTTGTGTCCATTAGATCCTAGGTGTTTGAATGGTCCAGATTTAATAGTTATTAATTCACTTTCTTATTTTTTATTAATATTTGTATTTTTCTCTCACCTAAATTTTAATGTTTCATTTAATTCTCTCTCCTCATTTAAATTTCTTCTATCATCTCTTATCTTTTTTTTTTCTTTTACATCTCAAGTCTCAACAGACAACCCTTTTTTTTTTAGCAAACAACAAACAATAATATGTTTATCATTTCAATTTTTTTTTTTCTCTTTTGACTTTGATTTTTTTTTTTCAATCGATAATGTTATCTAAATTTCTAATAAAAATATTCCGTAATATTATATTAAAACTTAATTATAACGAAAATAAATCCAGATTTTTAAATGATAAATTTAATTGATAAAAAAACTTACATAAAACTAAAATCAATATTCCAATTAAATTTCTTTTATAATAGAAATAAAAATTGTTCATTATTCAAAAAATTCAGGAAAAAAAATAATTAACAAAAGCATAGCATATAGCACTTTCAATTCCAATTTTTTTTTTTTTTTTGACATTTTTATAAGGGTGAAATATTAAAGGAATATAATGAAATAAGAAAGGGAAAAAAAAGATTTCAAACAGTGAGGAAAGAAGTCATGTAGAGTGAAATGAGAGAGGAAAAAAGGAAAGATAAAAAATAAATGAGGAAAGATAACATTAAAATTTAGGAGAGAGGACAGAGAAAATAGGAAATAAAAAAAAACATTAATGAAAGAAAGAGAAAGAAGATTAGAGAGTATTAAATCTGGACCATTCAAACACCTAGGATCTAATGGACACAAAAGTGTGTCAAATCCTGTTTTAAAAAATTGGGTCATATCTGGACCATTCAAACACCTAGGATCTAATGGACACAAAAGTGTGTCAAATCCTGTTTTAAAAAATGGGGTCATAGATCTTAGTGTTAACCTGTGCCTTAACATTTAGAAATTTACTATAATAAGAAACTCAATAAATGCATAGGTAAAAACAAGACAATTAATACAGGAATTTTTCTCTTATGAGCATACACTTTGAATATATCTTGAAAACACTAATACACATCACCCCATTTTTTCCATGTGTATAATTATAATTGAAGTTCTGTTGATGACATAACAAAAGTGTGTAGTGACGTATATTAATATGCTCAAGATATACTCATAGTGTATGCTTATAAGAGAAAAATTGTTATGTGCATTTATTGAGTTTCTTGTTATATTAAAATTATAATTGTTATTTTGTGCCCTTAAGGCAAAGGTTAACATTACCCTATATAGGTAGTGTTAAAAAAAAATTATGTTTAGGACCCTTTCATTGGATTACAATTAGAACCTTCTAATGAAAGCCCTTGGATTAATCCAAGGATTGTTAATAAAAGAATTATCCTTTTCTTTTCTTATTTTTACAAATGAAAAAAAAAAAAAAAAAAAAAAGGTTTACCTTTTTATTTTCATATTATAAAAAAAAAAAACAAATTAAATAAAAATAAATTTACAACAGTAACCGTATAAAAATAAAAAATAAGAATTATAATTGATCAGTTCATCATATGAAGTGCTCTCTCTTGTGTAGCTCTCCGCAGTAATGAAAAAAAAAATATTGCATAACAAGTTAGACTCCATAAGAAAATCATAAGAACTAGAAAGAAAAAAAATATATATACAGAGCTGAGTCAAATCATCACATTTCTCTTCTCCATCTTCCTCCATCTCTTTCGTAGTCAAATTTATTAAAATAAAATTGATATCCTAGAAATCTATAACCACTTACTAAGCATGCTTGTTGCTTTATCCATTTCAACCTTTTTTTTTTCTTTCTAAATACCCATTATTATAATCTTTATAGCTTTTACATCTTTTGAAAACCAGTATTAACCAAAAAAAATCACACACACAAACACAGGGCTCGAAATTTAAATGTCACCATTTGGGGAGCTTTTTGGGGAACAGGCACCAAGTTACTAATCTAAGTTTAAAAGACACCATTTTATGTGACCAGACAAAATTACCCTTTTTTATCGCTTTGTCTGGTTTTGAAACGTTGAAAGAAAAAATCAGAGAGAGAAACCCCGACGGCGCAACAGTGCTACAGAGGACCAAAATCTGACGAAGAACCATCGGCGACGGCGCTACAGTACCGATGTCGAATAGAACTGAAGGGCGAAGAAAAACGAGACCGGTAAGTTTTTGTTTCTCACGCATTTTTGTTCTAGATAAGTTTTGTGTATTTGATGTAGATTAGGTTTGATTTGATTTGTTGTTCATTATGTTTGTTTGATGAGATTAGGTTAGTGCTTTAGTTTAAGAAAAAAATTTCTTTTGAAGACGATGAAGATCTAGGTTACTGAGTGTTTTTGAATCTTTATCGAGCCTTTTTGAAGTGATTTCGAGCCTTTTTGTACTGTTACCGTGCCTTTTTTAACTGTTATCGAGCCTTTTTGAAGTGATTTCGAGCCTTTTTGTACTGTTATCGTGCCTTTTGTAACTGTTATCGAGCCTTTTTGAAGTGATTTCGAGCCTTTTTGAACTGTTATCGTGCCTTTTGTAACTGTTATCGAGCCTTTTTGAAGTGATTTCGAGCCTTTTTGTACTGTTATCGTGCCTTTTGTAACTGTTATCGAGCCTTTTTATACTGTTATCGAGCCTTTTTGTACTGTTATCGAGCATTTTTGGACTGTTATCGTGCCTTTTTGTATAGTTGTCGTGCCTTTTTGAACTGTTATCGAGCCTTTGTCAACCTTTTATTTCGAGCTTTTTTGAACTTAATCGAGTCTTTTTGAACTGTTATTCGAGCCTTTTTGTTCGAGCCTTTTCAAACGTTACCCGAGCCTTTTAATGAAGTGTTCGTGCCTTTTCACAAACTACCCGAGCCTTTTGATACACTACCCGAGCCTTTTACTGAAGTGTTCGAGCCTTTTGATACACTATCCGAGCCTTTTAATGATGTGTTCGTACCTTTTCACAAACTACCCGAGTCTTTTACTGAAGTGTTTGAGCCTTTTGATACACTACCCGAGCCTTTTAATGAAGTGTTCGTGCATTTTCACAAACTACATGAGCCTTTTGATACACTACCCGAGCCTTTTACTGAAGTGTTCGAGCCTTTTGATACACTACCTGAGCCTTTTACTGAAGTGTTCGAGCCTTTTGATACATGACCCAAGTATTTTCATACACTGCCCGAACCTTTTTGTTCGAGCCTTTTCATGAACTCATATGCTTTTTTTCTGTGAATGCAGATGAGGAATCAGCTAAAGGAGTCGCTTAAAACCTCAGTAAGAGAATGGTTCAAGGGAAAAATTATACGGCATGACCATTTCCATGACCTGGTTGATATCGACAACGCACTTAATAGTGTACCTAAACATCTGAGGATTGAAGACCGACGTCGGTATACTGGGTCGTGTTTTGGTCATTTTCTAATGATGCATCATGAGATTCATTTTTCAGCTGGGATTGTCCATCGGCTGCTTTTGCGCGAGTTGCATCACGATGGGCCGAAAGATGAGATGAGATGAGATGAGATTTTTTTTAGGTAAGCATTCGGTCCGGTTCTCGAAGGTTGAGTTTTGTCTAATCACTGGGTTGAAGTTCGGAGTCATTCCCGACACGGCAAGGTATGATATGGTAGAGAATGGCATACACGAGCGGTACTTCCAGGGTAGAGACATCGAGTTTGAAGAGTTGAGAGCAGTGCTGCGGATTGGTATTTTTGTGGAGCAGTACGATGCGGTAAAGCTATGCTTATTGTTTATGCTCAACTGGATACTAATGGGGGTAGACGAGCGAGATAAAGTTCCAGTATGGCAGTGGAGGCTAGTGGAGGACTTGGACGCTTTTGATGCGTTCCCGTGGGGCGCACACGTGTATAGGCGGTCAATTTATTGTTTCAAGCATGCGTTGGATGGTCGACGGGAGCGGTTTGAACAACGACAGCAAGAAAGGGGTGCTGACATACACACAATTGAGACGTACAACATATATGGACTACCACACGCACTATTGGTGAGAATTTAAAATTTGAATCTGTATTTTAATTATAGTTTTTTTTTTTTTTAATATGACTAATGTATTTACTTCTTATCGTACTTATATATTATACAGATATTTGCTTTTGAGGTTATCCCCGAGCTTGGGAATAAAAAATGTGGGATCCGTAGGGCAATCTCCGAGCTACCACCCCCACGTATTCTGAAATGGGAGTTGAGTCAGCGACCGTGGGGGAGAAAACTGGATGGCATTTTCACTGAAAGGGTAAGTATTGTTGTTGTTAATTTTCATAGTTTTTAGTATGTATACAATTACAATGATCTAACTCCGATTTCAGATGTTTGCGAGGCGTGAATTGGTGCCAACGAGTGTTGAGATGGCTCAACCTTACTACGAAGGCATATACCTGGGAGGCGGTCTGTATGATACCGATGTTTCTGATATACCTAGTCACGTCCCTGAGCACGAACGATGTAGGAGTGCTGGACCTATTGATATGGAGGGTGCGTATTCCGGACCTAGTGATACAGAGGGTGCGTATTTAGAACCCAGTGATAGGGAGGGTCCTTATTCCGGACCCAATGATAGGGATGGTGCATATTCCGGAGCCAATGATACAGAGGGTTCAGACCAGGAGGGTGGGAGTCGGAGTCCCGTGAGGCATCAGCTGGTACGTTTCACTTTGCCCAGACAGCCTCGACCTAGGGGTGATTCAGTTTTGGAGGGTCGCGATGAGAGTCCTGAAAGGCATAGACGGGTACGATTCACTATGCCCAGACAGTCTCGACCTGGAGGTGATTCCCGATGAGGCGTTGGCGGGCATCCACAAGTATGTAAAAAATATTAGAACCATATTATTTAATTTCAATTGAGTGAACAGTTTAAGTGTTGACAAAACTTCAAATCGTTTCAGGGCTGGGATGGTAAATTCGCTAAAGTGATGGATGTTGTTCAATCTCTACGGGTTGATGTGATGAAGGCTATCCAAAAAAGTGATGAGAAGCGAGATCAGCAGCATCAGGAGTTATTGGATATGATCCGGGCGCTTCAGGGTCAGGGTCAGGGTCAGACATCACAGTCCCGTATGGATGGTCCACCATTCGATGACCATCACGGAGACTTTAGTCCCATAGGCAGGACAGGTACACATCAGCATGGGATAGACCCACAGATCACACATGAGCAAGCACCTACTACGGAGGCACATACTGCGGACACAGTATCTGATCACCCGGGTCATGTTATGACAGAACGAACAGAGGTTCCTGGTGGTACAGAGATATCACTATTGGAGCAGGTTCCTCCTCCAGTTTTACCCGACGACAGTGCTGGTACAGAGACAGGACTTCTAGTACGGGAGCTACCTGGTGGATCTGTGCAACCTGTTCTTCCACATGACCTGGCACATGGTTCATCCTCACAACGCACACCACCTCCAGTAGATCCCAGCGCAGTGCGACCCTTGAAGCGATCTAGGCGCAACTCCCCCACTCATCAGCTCGATACAAGGAGAGAGAGCGATACACGGAGGGATAGATCCTCTTCAGAGCGCAGCCCTTCTCGGGGAGATACAAGGCGGGAGATATCCTCCTCACATCACAACCCTCCTCATAGAGATACGCGGCGGCACAGATCGTCCTCACAGCGCAACCCTCTTCACAGCAATCCACAGAGGCAGAGATCCTCCTCACTGCGCACACCTCCGGTGGAGTCTAGTTCTGGAGCCTGTAGTCCGCCCCATATTCAGAGTCAGTTGCGGGTTCGCAGGCCAGGTTGGCAGCTGATGACCCCATACACTGACCCATGTAGGCCGAAGAAGCCAAGGACCAGGCCAGCGTCATCAGTGCATGCATTCAAGCCCTATGATTTGTTAGATCCTGACCACGTTACTCCGTACCAAGCCTACAAGAGGAACACCACGGGGGAATTGTACGTATAATCGTTCATTACACAATCTTTTAATTAATATTACTTGGTCATCTAACTTCTTCAGTAATTATGCAGACGTGATGTAGATATACATATACCAGTTGGTGTCACTTGGTTCCAACGGTTCCAAACCAACTTCATGGGGTTGGAGGATACGGTACGTTCCTTACTTTAACTGTTTGTATAAGTTTTTATCAGTAATTGTAGAATCCTAACAACATAAAATGTTTACATTGTCAGCACATCGATGCGTACTTGTTGATTTTAGGGAAGTGTCAACGAGCATACCCCACTGTTTACGCTCAGAGGGTCAACGTACTGGATTCCCAGTTCTATGTAAGTTCTTGTACTGTACGATTTTCATTTTTTAATTGATGTGTTTACTAGATCTATTACCTAACATTGTGGTTAATTTTCTATATACAGTCATGGTTAGATATTCAGTGGGAGCGGATGTTCGGCAGTGGGGTGGCCGCACCCCCTAAAGAGTGGTCTATGCTGAAACACAAGTGGCACGATGATGACCTGAAGACGGTCCGAGGATTTGTCCCGTCAGGAAACCGACCATGGCACGCGG
Organism: Acer negundo; assembly: GCA_035582765.1. Lineage (NCBI taxonomy): Eukaryota > Viridiplantae > Streptophyta > Magnoliopsida > Sapindales > Sapindaceae > Acer > Acer negundo. The sequence continues at coordinate 15,695,219 of CM069235.1, forward strand.
TTGATTGGGTGAGTGTTTAAATTACAAGGTTTCAATGTGTTTAATACTATGTTTAGATTTCAGGCACATAACACTATGTTGAAACACTAACAGGTTATGATACCTTGCAACCTTGGACGCAACCATTGGGTACTGGTCAGTGTCGACCTCACCCAAGGGAAGATCTACCTGTTAGACCCGTTCAGACAGGAGGTCACATGGGAGTACAGGAATAAGCAGGTTGTGTGCCTACGTTGGTTTATACCCTCGATGTTGCATCAGGTCGAGTTTCACTCCAACCGAACGAAGGATGATGTGACATACAGTTTATCGAAGAAGGCCTTCCGGATGAGCATCATGGACGGATCCCGTGGGGTGCCCCAACAGCATCAGGGGTATGACTGTTTCAACATTTTATTATACCTCACTTGGCTTTAATTAAGTTCCATTCTAATGGTTGTTCATATGGTGATTTGCAGCGGTAACTGTGGTGCCCATACTTTGAGATTGGCAGAGTACTTGTTGGTAAACAAGAAAGAGTTCGATTGGAAAGAAGAGGATATGGGCACCATCCGGGAGAAGATAGCTGTGGAGGTTTATTGTAACTCACTTCACAACACTGTTGTATAGATGATTTATATATGGGTTGTTCCCTGAGTTGTAATTGATGTACATAACAGATTGTAGAACCTGGTGAACCGGGCGTACCATTTCCCAACCTTCTGTGGACCTTGCTTCTCTTATGATTTTTGCAACTTTCTTTAGAAAAGTGATTGAGATCTTAAAGAGTCTAAGTCTAGTCACTAAACTAATCCACTCGTGGAGTGCTAGTGGTATATAGTTGTGTGGTAGTTGAGACTCCGCCCCTCTCTCTTAAAGCTACGGCATCCCACCGATCCTTGCATCGGCTCTGCTAGTTGGCTTTGCTATCAAGGCATTGCATTCTATCCGGATCCAGATTCGATCCGGACGGAGGAAGCATGCGAAGCGCACCCCGGCACTACCACACTCGGATTTACGAAGGTAGTTTACTTGCTTACTTGTTAGAGTAAGGAAATCTTATAGAATTCCTATGGGGGCAAAGCGTATTATTTTCATTAATTAATTAATTTTTTTCACTTTCCAACCCGCGCGTGAACAATTTAGTGCGTTGCAACACGATTTAAATAATACAATGAAAATGAACAAATAAAGCTTAACGATTTAAACAACACAACTGTATCGAGCATGGTTCCCAAAGTCTGAACGATGTTGGAAGACATCAACTTGGAGACATGTTCCTCAAGGTGCTTCTGGTGGCAATTTGCCTTGTTATGTTTGATTGCCTTCCTTATGAGGGCACGTTTGTTTGTTGTGTCCAATTGAATGACAGATGCTGCACTTGCGACGATATTCCTCGGGGACAATTCTATTGGGACCTTCATTAACCATAGGCGGGTAGGAACACCTCCTGCTATTATGTCCAGGTTGTCCACATCTTCTACACGATTGTGTGGTTGTCCTCTCTGAAGACGAGGCATGTCGACCCTCCATCGGCCGACCTGATTGTCTCTTTGTCTTTGGATTTAAAACCACCCACGCTGCGATGTCAGATGGCACAACCCATGAAGAATGATGGCCAACAAGCATAATAGGAACCGAGTATGCATCAATAAGTGTCTCCCTCTTGTAGTAGTCTGCACACAAAGATGTGAAATCCAAGTTTCGCTCCCTGCAACAATGAAAATAGTGAGATTCACGTTTGGGTAATATAATGTGTTAACTATAACTTGTCAAGCACCTTGCCGCTGTGGGTGCATGTGAACATGGAAAAAAGTCCATTTGGAATTTGTTGCATGTGCAAGTCTTGCGGGCTAAGTCAACCGTCCACTGTTTTCCCTTGTGTCTGACGGAGAATATGTTCCAGTCAACTAGATTTACGGTCATAAAACCGCACTTCTCCACCCGTTTCAGGATCACAAGATATGTTGCGTCGGTCAATCGATGACGCATGGACCGTGCAGCTACATAACGATCGTGAAACCACTTTTGTAGCATATTCCTAATGAACTCTGCCAGCGTCATCAATGGCAGTTGCCGTGCGAATTTTAGGCATGAGTTTATGCACTCTGCAACATTTGTGGTCATCACCTTGTACCTTCTTTGGGGACAGTGTACGCGGGACCATTTGTGAGGACCGGCAGCAATAGCATAATCGAATGCAGCCTTGTGCAGCTTACGTAACTCCTCCATGTGACGATTATACTTTAATTCACTGTACGACCTAGCTGCATCATTCATTATGTCAGCAACATCCTTTCTATGGAATCGCTTCTTCATATTTTCCCCAAAATGCCAGCAACATATGGTATGGGTTGCATAAGGGAACACTTTAGATATCCCTGCTTCAATGCTTGCATGACGATTGGAAATGAAAACCAGATCATCTATATTACCAAGGGCACCCCTCAAGCATTCCAAAAACCACTCCCATGAAAGATTATTTTCTGAGTCACCATACCCAAAAGCAATTTGATACACATGTTCGTCTCCATCTTGTGCAGTTGCCATAAACATTGACCAGCCGAATCTTCCCTTCAAATGAGTACCATCAACTGCAATCACAGGACGTATACACCTCCGAAAACCTCTAATTGAGGACCCTAACGACATGAAAAAGTAGAGGAATTTATCATCGACAGTGCATTGTAAGTCGGTGTTTGTGCCAGGATTTTGCTGTTCCAGAACGTATGCAAAAGATGGCAAGAGTTAGAAAGCTTCTTCATGCGTTCCGTAGGTCAATGATAATGCATATTGAAAGGCATCGTGTGCCTTACTGTACATGATTTGTATGAAATACATTGTTTTCATATCGGCGATGACGTCCTTGGGACGCATGAGACGACCATCATGTTGTTGAAGTCTAGGTGCAACGACTTCTCCGATTATGACTGCACTAGCTTGTCGGTGGCGACGGTGAATCTCCTCCAAAGGACAACTGTGTTCGTTGACAAAACTTCTCACTTGAAAGTATGTCCCTTCATCTCTCATCACCGCTCTTAATTTCCATGTACAGTCGTCAATGATGCAAACCAGATGTAAAGTTGTCTTATTGGACCTTTTCACCTTCCATTCAAAGTTATGATGCACTGCAAAATGGCCAACTAGCCTCTTCAAATCCTTTTTACTTGGAAAAATTGGCCTTTATAAATCATGGTTCTAGGTTCTGGCGTTGCCAAGGTGCTAGTTGTATCAATACCAAACGAGTATGAATCTGTTCCGGGAATAACCCACGTTGCAGATGCTATTACATTATACCGGACCTCGGAAGGCCCAGGCATATCAAGTGGAGTGCAACTAACTCCTTGTACATGTCTACCTCGTGTTTCAATTTGTGCAGGGTCTTCATCCACATTTTGTAGATCATCAACCCGATCATTAACCTGTTCATTATTTGCCTCATTATCCACATCAGGGTTCGGGTAATTGTTTTGCTCATTGTATTGCTCATTTCGACAACCAAACACATCGCCAAATTGAGGTTCAACTAAATATTCATGGTCGACTGCTACCGGTGGGACACCACACATGTTTCCCCCACCTTCAGTGGCACTTCTTTGGGTGAACACTTGGTTGCTACCGCTAAAGGATCCTAATTGTAGGGTATTTTCAAGAGGAGGAATATCATTCCCGATCACATCTCCAGCTGTCCTCTCAGTTACACTGACACATACTTGAGGGATAACTCGATCTTCCCCTAGCATAAACTGCACATCGTTGTCATTTCTTATAAATGTGCGACATGTACTGCCAGGAACAATTGATATTGATGACAGATCAATATTGAATTTGTTTACATCATAATTCACAATGGTATGCACGATCACCACCAATTCTTCGTAAGTCATATCCTTTGACACATACATTCCCTGGTTATCCGATCCAACAAACCTTTGACTTCCGTCGGGTAACTGCTCCCATCGACCATTGTAAGATATTACTATTCTAACCCGATTCATGATGCTGTCAAATTAATCATCACAAAGCATTAATGAAAATTCAGGACTACAAACTTTTTTCAAATATTACATTTACAAAGGCTATGGTAAGGATATTGAAAAGTTTCAGAGAAGACATGAAAAGGCTCATAGAATTCTTTAAAAGGCTCGATTAAATCACATGAAAATGCTCAAAAATTTCTTCAAAAGGCTCGAAAAATTCTTCAAAAGGCTCGAATAGTGAATGAAAAGGCTCGGGAAAGACATAAAAAAGCTCGAAAATTTTTCGAAAGGCTCAAATAGTGAATGAAAAGGCACGGGAAACACATGAAAAGGCTCGGATAGTGAACACATGAAAAGGCACGGGAAACACATGAAAAGGCACGGGAAACATATGAAAAGGCTCGGATAGTGAACACATGAAAAGGCACGGGAAACACATGAAAAGGCTCGGATAGTGAACACATGAAAAGGCACGAGAAACACATGAAAAGGCTCGGATAGTGAACACATGAAAAGGCACGGGAAACACATGAAAATGTTTGGATAGTGAACAGATGAAAAGGCTCAGGTAACACATGAAAAGGCTCGGAGATCTAAAAATTCTCACAATGGCTGGTTTACAAAATGTGAACACATTAAAAGAAGAAAGTTCAAGAAATATTACCTTATTTTATAAGTTGAAAATGAAACTCGAGGCAACCACAAATCTTTAACTTTTATTTGTAGATAGAGAGAGAGAGAGAGAGAGAGAAATGATCAGAGAGAGAGAGTCGTTTTTGTTGGAAGTGTGGAGAGAGAAAAGTACAAAGAGAATAACATAACTGATTATCTAAGGGCAATTTTGGTAGTTCACCATAATATGTGTCTTTTAAACTTAACTTATTAAACCATTGACAATATCATCAAATGAGTTTGAAAAGGTGACATTTCGCACCATTTCCACCACAAACATATATATGGTTAATATCCTTTAATTGCAAGGTTTTTTTTATTTTTTTTATTTTTTTTATTTGAAATATTACAGTAATTCGGGTTTTTTTTTAGGAATGGAGAAGAGACTCGAACCCACAACCTCGTGGTGAGGGTGTGAGTGGTTTAATCACTGGACCAACCCTATCTTGTCCTTTAATTGCAAGTATTGATAAATATTAAATAATAATAAAAATTTTGTCAATGGTAATTATAGCATAGATCATTTGGGTGTTTGTAAAAATACTGCTTTCATATATATATAAGGTCTCGTTCACATCAGTGCGCACTGATGTAACTACCTCAGTACCAATGCATGTGGATCACTGATTATGGAGAAACTTTGAAAAGTACATATACTTTGAGTCAAAGTATGTAAATCCAATGGTCCACATCCAACGCACCGATGAAGTTATATCAATGCGCACTGATTTGAATATATATATATATATATATATAGTGGTTCTCTAGCAAGGACGTCTTAAAAACAGTTGCACCTTCACATCGGATGTGTATTTGTTAATGTGTGGCCGTGGTTAGACGTCCTGTAATTATAAAGTCAGGACGTTCTGACTCCTGACTAGAGAACTACTGTGTGTATATATATATATATATATATATATATAATTCTAATTCAAAAATGCCGAAAATTCAAGTGTAAAAAATCCAAATTTGATACTCAAATGCTAACTACTACCCTGTTTGTTCAATTTTCACTCTTCCAACAATGATTATTAGTTTATATGAGTTTTTTTTAAATAATATATATAGTTTTGACTTCTTTTTTGTTCAAATTTACGGTGGTGAAATTACGAAAATACCAACTAGAGAAATGGAGACGAAAAAGAGAAACATAAAGCCATCCATCTGAGAAAGGAGCCAATTTTGACAAAACTATGCATTTTGTTTTCATTACTGCTATTTGAGAGCTACACGGGAGAGATGACTTCATATGATTCATCGATCAATTATAACTCTTGTTTTTTGTTTTTATACGGTTACTGCCATATAGTTCTTTTTATTTAATTTGTTTTTGTAAAATATGAAAATAAAAGGATAAACCTTTTTTTTTTTTTTTTCCATTTGTAAAAATAAAAAAAAGAAAATGAGGCTTTCATTAAAAGTTGTTGATTGTAATATAACGAAGGTGTGCCGAACAAAAATATTTCTATATATATAGTTATTGAAATTTCATACATATAATAGATTGCAGATAATTTTATTTTATTTATAATATTGAGTTAAAACAAAATAAATAGTTTCAGAAAGAGTTTTGGTTTCAGAAAAGTAAACAAAATATTTGTTAATTCAGATTTGTTTAGCTATAGTTTTTAGTAACGTTTATATTTAGAAAGTTATTGTTAGAAAAATTATATTCACTCATGAGTAATGCTATATTACCCAAATTTGGTGTCCAAATGATGAGACAACACCGTAGACCATTCATTTAAATTGTATTAAATTTGCATGATTTAAATGAATGGTCTGCGGTGTTGCCACATCATTTGGACATCAAATTTGGACAATGTAACATTACTCTTCACTTATTTGGCAAGGTCGACTAGTGGTCGGCCAGCGTCGAACGACAGGAAGAACAATTTTACCTGTTGTAACGAAACCAAATTTTGTTGCAATAGCTCGACCTATTGTAACGATATTTATTGTGTCACTAAAACCTATCTTTTTGCGACAATATATACCGTTATAAAAACATATTCCTGGCAACAATAAAGTTTCATGGGTAAAAATAGAGTTTTAGCCATCTAACTGGTTCATGGGTAAAAATATACCTTTTGTAACGAAACCAAATTTTGTTGCAATAGCTCGAGCTATTGTAACGATATTTATTGTGTCGCTAAAACCTATCTTTTTGCGACAATATATATCGTTGTAAAAACTATTCATAAAGACAATAAAGTTTCGTTGCCTTAACATAGTTTTAGCCACGAAACTAATTCGTGGGTAAATATACATGCTGTAACGAAACCAAATTTTGTTGCAATTGCTCGACCTATTGTAACAAAGTACGAGACAAAAAAATCTTGTTGCCTAAGATCTTTTGTGACTAATTTAATGCTTTTGTAACAATTTTGATTTGTTACTATTGTCATTTTTTCTTGTAGTGATGGTTGTACTTCATCCTTTAAGTATTTATAAAATAAAATTAGAAAGTTAATTTAATAATGACGTTTATAAAATAACATTCAACAGGATATGCATCCATCATATAAAATGTTTTAAAGCTCTCTAGGGAAAATCTTTGATAAAAATATTCACATATGTATAACATGTTTTAATTTAAAATTATAAACTACCAATTATGTCAATTTTTCTTGGTAGACACATAATATATATATATATATATATATATATTTATAGCATACTAATACGCTTCACCACACTTTTAATATGTAAACAACATAACTCCAATCATAATTATTATGATTGTGAGACTATAAAGATGTCTATATTGTGAGCGTATTAATATACTATAAATATGTCTATATTGTGAGCCTATAAGAGAAAAATGGGTAATTTCGTCATATGACATGTCTCATGATACTTAATTATCTTCACAGGTATGGAAATTGTCTGAGAAAAATAGTTTAGAATAAAAAAGTAAATGTTAATGCCAAATGAGTGAATATAAATTTTTCTAATAATAACTTTCTAAATATAAATTCCCTACTAATGGTGAAAGCTTTCAAAAAATCCGAATTAATAGATATTATAAAAAAAATAATAAATAATAAATAATAATAAAATATATATTTCAAATTTATAACAATTTAACATCATAACCTGGGGCAAAACCAGGATTTCGGCTTTGGGAGGGTCGAGACAAAAAAAAAAAAAGTTTTTGCAAGACAAATATATTAATATTTAAAAACTAAGTTGTTAAAAAGCCAAATATAATACCGTTTAGTCTTATAAATTAATTAATAAAATAAACACAAGTTTTATGAATCAAAATGAAATTTGCTAGTCTTTAAAATCTAAAAAATCATCTATAATCGTATCTTTACTCATATTTAATTCTTGTAATTGAGAACAAATTGTAACATAAAATATATCTACCTAGTAATACTGTTCAATTTTGTAATTATCTTATTGATGGTGAGTTCGACTTTGTATTGTAATGTAACAAGCATTTATATTTCGAACATCTATATTGCTTGTTTCACAAAACGAACTTATTTTAATAAATAATCTATTATATCCGGTATCTCTTAATTACTAAATGTCTTGAGATTTTTGTTGTAGAACTTGACAAAATAAACTAGTGATTATGGTTAGTAATCTTTGTGATATTTATTCATTAGATACATTAATAAATAGGACCATATGAACAATTTCTTCTCATAACGGTTATGATTACAGGCACATAGTTGCTGATGTTGCTTCACATTGAACTTTTAATAATTATGTTTATAATTAAAACAAAATAATGAATGGGTCAAGGATATCATTATCTATATAACATATTTTGACAGTTTTATTCATGAAAAATTTATTGAAAATATTTGGGTGGGGGGCCGGGGCGCCATGGCCCCTATCGGCCCCCACCTATCTCCTCCCCTGATGACCTATACTCTAGTTTCTTTGTAAATCTATCCTTGCTTTGTTACAACCGCAAAAAACAAATGTTTTTCTTTAAAAATTATATTATAATTATTATATTTAATCTATAAATATTGTTTATGTTGTGTGCAAATTTATAATCTTTATTTCTACTAAAACCAACTTGACGAACCAACAAACCATTATATTTTTATATATAATCTTAATGAATTTATTGTAATTATTAATATTTTAATATTATTTGTAATGATTATTTAATAGAAAAATAGTGAATAATATAAATAAAAATAAATAAATTTTTTTTTTTTATTTTACTTCGGAGCGAATTTGAGTTTGAGCAAATAAAATATATATAATTAAAAAAAAAAATTAGGTTTTAGTATCCGTGCTCACTGTTTTTATAAAACCAATAAGGGAAGAATGAGATGGACAGACACTTATATAAGTAATAATGGTTTTGGCCCCATATCGCTCAAGTTTGTACTGTTCAGGAATATTCTGCATTATGTAAAGCAATGTACGCAACCGACATAATTATACATTTCCAAAAGCACTAGTGTCTTTGAAGTCCGTTCATTGAACCAGAAAAGAGCCCCTACTCAACTTATACAATTGAAGGAATTTGCGCAGTCACTTGAAACTTTGCACAGATAACGTCAATTGTACAAGGAATATACCAGCTGGGTGTATAGTAAGGATAAGAATCTAGCTAGTGAGGTGAATTAATTGATTTTCATATTGGCATACACATGCATGCTAATATATAGTTTTGTGCAATTTTGAATACAGAGCTATAATTTATCCTTCAACTTTTAGAACAAATTATAAATAATACTGTGATCAGAGACAGTATTCATGTGTTTGTGTTTCTGATATACCAATACTATCTTGATATTTGAGGCAAGCAAATGAAAGTACAAAGAATAAAGCTAGGCTGCCGCGCTTACTAGTTCAGATGTACCTAACCCAACATCGATCCACCATGACAAAACTAGAAAAAAACTTGCAAGACATTACTTCTACAATTTCAAACATGCACATGGAATTACACTGACAGTAGCCAAACTAGTTTGACCAATCCAGGCCTCTCCCACCCTCACTCTATATATATCTATTGCACTTAATAGTTTATAATCAAAACCAATATCCTTTTATAATTAAGACCATTATACATCCTTTTCCTCTCTCCAGCAATTTACATGGCTTTGTTGTGCAAAATTGCGCTTATTTTTGTTCTTGTGACAGTCTTCTATATACCATCTTTGGAGGGTAGAAAGGTCTTGAACATGGAGAATACGAAGGACGACCGCCCTCTTGTGCCAGAGCACAATTTGGTTCCAAGTCATGTCCTTCAAAATGGCCCTACACCAACACCCTCTCCAAGTTCTAAATCAGTTCAAATGGCTCAAAACGGCCGATTATTGGTTACCTTGCACTATACAGCCATTGACCGATTCTTGGAATCGGTTCCAAGTCCTGGAATTGGACATAACACACGTTAATTCCTCTGAGAATAGATTTCTATAGAATATGTTTATTGAGTTATATTGGTTAGTTAAGTGTTTTTACAGATTATGGTACGAAAGAATATTTCCATTGATCAAGTCATCAAATGTAGTTACGTTCAGTCAACCCTGTCCTGTTAGGGTTATTAATTCTCTTACATACTTCACTGCATTTGTTTGCTCATGTTTGTTGTTGTTGTTGCTGCTGCTGCAGCATTGTAAATCGTATACAAATCCATATTGATATCCATTAATAAAGTTCATGTACTTGCACCGTATTTAATAATAATATATGACGTATATTAAGTGTGTTTGGTATGGCTTTTCTTAGAGCCAAAAGTGTTTTTTTAATGTTAAAAGCTATTTTGATGGTTTTTATTTGTTTTTTGGTAAAATTAAAGAAGTGTTTTTTTAATCTTAAATAAACTATTTTATATCTTTTGGGAAAAACCCAAAATTTGAGCTTCTTCCAATAAGCTCTTTTTGAGCTTTTTTTTTTTTTTTTTTTCTTTAAAAGATAAGTAGTCTCAACTACTTTCCATTAACTTTATATATTTCACCAAATACCTTTCTATTAATCTATTACAAATACTTTGTTAGTTTCCATTTTTGTACTTTTAACGATAAAAGCTCTTTTAAAATATTTTGCCAAACAATTTATTAATTTAGAAGCGTTTTTTCAACTCAATACCAAACAACATACAGCTTTTTGGTAAAAACTCTACTTGTAAGAGAACTACACCAGAAGCTCGACTTGAAAAGTCATCCCAAACACACCCTTCGTTTGTTTTCTTCTAAGATATGGCAGTTATACTTCGAGCTAATTGAAGATGAAATTCTTCAAGCTCTCAACAATGGAGTCTTTCAGAAACTAAAACAGATCAGATAATATGGAGGGAAAAACATCAGACTCATTAATTAGTAAATGAATTACATTACACTTATATATATATATATATATGCTGAGGCAATGAGCCTTTCAAATATCAGCGATTGATCTGATGAAAACCCTCCTGATGATGATCAGACTTCTTAGTCTGTTTTTGACATTTACTAACTAACTTCTAATTGAGAAAATCTTCATTGCTCCTGGTGCACCGCTAAGTGGGGCAACCGGTGTACCGAAGATATTCTCCTTCTAATTAATTGCCAGCTTTCAAGTGCTGATGTCAGCAACTAGTAGACTACCTTTCTTCATCAAACAATTCTGATAATGATGATGTTCTGTTTACATGAGCTAATAAGCTGCATTGCGAGACAGGTAGTATATCCAATTTGATTGAGCTGATATGATGTTACTAGCTTGACTATGATCAAGTTGCGGGATGTTGATCAACTACGTTTTAATGATCTAGACATGTGCTCATCAGCTTGATGATTAGGATTCCTTATAGTGATATTAGGGCTCGTTTGGTGCGTGAAATATAATTATGGGATTGGATTAGATTAGATTGGATAAGATTTGACTAAAATTAGTGATGTGATATGTTTGATGTTATATGATATTGAATTAAAATAGGTTTATCTCGTGTTTGGAACGGTATGAGATTAGATAAAAATATAATTTTATAATATATTTAATAAGGTGTGAAATAGATTTATATTTTAATCACATAAAAAATAAAACAAATTGAAAAAAGAAAATTAAATAAAAGTATAAAGCGGTGGGACTAACTAGTCCCATATTGTTGGGATAATAAGTTGCTTGTATGGGATTAAATAATCTCATCTTATGCAAACAACTAACATGGGAGATGAGACTAAAATTAGTTATATCTCATCTCATCACGGGCACCAAACATGCCCTTAATGTTACCGTTAGAAAACCCCGGGTTTTCTCTGGTAGGCACGTGTAGGCATAATTATTGCACACTTATACAGCTTGAAATAAATTGTCTAAAGCTAACATTTGGCACGTGTAGGCATAATTATTGCATTATTGCACACTTATACAGCTTGAAATAAATTGTCTAAAGCTAACCTTTGGGGGGGGGCCTACAAGTTGCAAGTGAAGGAATCATAATAAACTAAAAACAAAGAATATTTGTATTCACATTTATGTTCAATATGTCCAAATAATAATCAAGATTAATGCTGACAAAACAGGCCGGGCCGGACTCGTTGGCATAATGGGTCGTGCCAGGTACGGCCTATTAGGGAGACAGGCCGTGCCGGGCCGACCTGTTTGGGGGAAGGGTGGGCTCGGCCTGAGCACGTTGCATATGCCAACAGGCACAATAGAAAACATGGGTAGACAATAGAAAAACATTTTCAATAAATTATTGTCTATCAAGTCTACAAGTTGCAAGCGAAGGAATCATAATAAAACTAAAAACAAAGAATATTTGTATTCACATTTATGTTCAATATGTCCAAATATTAATCAAGATTAGTGCTGACAAAACAGGTCGGCCCGGACTTGTTGGCATAATGGGTCGTGCCAGGCACGGCCTATTAGGGAGACAGGCCGTACCGGGCCGGCCTGTTTGGGGGAAGGGTGGGGTCGGCCTTAGCACGTTGCCTGTGCGAGGATAATAGAAAAACATTTTCAATAAATCATTGTCTATCAATTATACAAGTTGCAAGTGAAAGAATCATAATAAAACTAAAAACAAAGAATATGTGTATTCACATTTATGTTCAATATGTTCAAGTATTAATCAAGATTAATGCTAGCAAAACAGGCTGACTTGGACCCGTTAGGCCTGTTGGCTTAATGGGCAATGCCAGACACGACCTGTTAGGGAGACAGGCCGTGCCAGGCCGGCCTGTTTGGGGGAAGGGTGGGCTCGATCTGAGCATGTGGCATATGCGGGGCGTGCCAGGCCGACCCGTCCTTAACGGGCCAAGCCAAACATGCTTCAAATTTTTTATCATTTTTTTAACATTTTATTTATACAATATTAATTTTTATGCATTGTAATAATTTTGCGTAATTATTAATGTAATAATTTTAATATGAAATATAACATTTTTCATTTCATACAACACTTAATTGGTTTTCGATGAATAATATTTTTGTAATTTCATATTAAATTTGTGGTGAAAAGTATAAATTACAAATCATGATTGCTTCGTTAAAAACCTTACCAAGAAAAACCCAATGGGATAAAAACTTGGTAAGGGAAAAAAAAGTGCAATAAAAAAAAATTAAGTATTTACAATTACATTAGCTCGTCAGCTGGTGGCTACCAGAACTCTCTTCGATGGTCATGCTGGAGAAGCCATCCATGAGTTCTTAGTTGTCCAGTTGATGCTGTCGTCTCAAACTTGCATTTTGCCAATCCTTAAGGTATTTCAAAGCTTCCACCGCATCAAGGGCCAATTAACTTCTTCTTTTTTCTAGTATTCGTTCGGCCGTGCTAAACACCTGCTCTGATGAAACTGCTGAAATCAGGATAACAAGGACGACACATGCTAATATTGATAGAATGGGGAAGCTGTTTCTCTTGTTCCGCCACCATTTCAGAAGATCGTTGCTTGTGAAATCATCGTTCTCCGTGATGGACTACTCCGTACTCAGATATCTGTTCAACGACAAATCTGTTCAACTCCACATGTTGTCGTTGACCTTAACTTTGACTTTGACTTTGACTCGAACTCGAACTCAAACTCAAACTTCCTGAAGCGCGAGAAGTTGTGACCTTGTTCCAAAAAATCCTCATGAGATTCAATTGTTGTTGGGATTGTTGCTGAGGAGGTGCCGGTTCCGCTGTTCCGTCACTGTACTTGTTCTCATTTAAAAATCTCGAACATTTGGGATTTCAGTATACTAAGATGTTTAGCAACATCCATTTCACTTAATCCCAGAGCCTCATCCAAAGTAATGGAAAAAACTTCTAAAGCATTAAATCTGAACCTATGATCTACAACAATACCAAAGGCATTCAAAAGAGGAATTTTCCCCCAATATTTTACATATTTTTCTTGCATAGCAGCAACAGCGGAAGCTAGCATCACATTTTCACTATATTGACTAAGTAAATCAGCCATGTCATAAAGTTTATGAAGTGTAAGAGGAGATGTGGGGTAATAAACCCCGGAAAGTTCTACAACAGCATCATAAAAAATAGTTAAAAATTAAACAAAAACAGTGGCCACATACCAATCACCATCCGTGAGTTTTTCATGTTCAATCTCATCGGCGGAGTTCAGGTTATAAAATCTAGTAATTTCTAAAATAGTTAAAAATTAAACAAAAACAGTGGCCACATACCAATCACCATCCGTGAGTTTTTCACGTTCAATGTCATCAGCGGAGTTCAGGTTATAAAATCTAGTAATTTCTGAAGCATATGGTAAAACATATTTCAACATTAAATATGTTGAGTTACTTACGGGGTTTTAGGTTCTTTGATTTACAAAATCTGGTAAATTGAGCAATTATTTGGTTAGTTGACATAATCCAACCCAAACCACCCCCCCCCCAATATTGTCAATTTGACTTAGGGATGTTAGAATTAATAAAATATTATATAGCTTTGGAGTTAGCAGATACATTAGCCAAAGTAATTGACATGATGTGGTTATGAATGCCATATCTTCTATAATGGATATAATAATATCAAAAATATTTTGTGCAATGTGTGAATAATTCATGACACTAAAACCAAGGAGCTTTTTTTGTAAAATCCATTGAGTGTCTACATAGTGTCTACATAGTGTCCAGTGACACATAAATAATCTTGTTTTGAACGTCCGCTCCAGATGTCAGACGTTAATGCAATTGAAAAAGAAATGTTTTGCAATTCAGAAATCAATTCAGTCCTACCTTTTTGAAAAGTACGAATTAAATCGCTCCTAGTTGTGTTTCTTGGAACAGGGACATATTAGGGGTTGAAAGCATTATTAATAAAATATTAAAAATGAGGGTTATGCAGTACAATACCACCTACTCTCTAACCCGGTCAGGGTCATACTGCCATGTACTCACAAAACCATCTGGGTTACACTGCAATTAGGTTTGTCGAGTTGTATCAACTTGCCCATGGGAAGCTATGCATTTTAGTCTATGTCTCATGAGATGACCAGTTCCCTTACCTGAACTGGTGAGTACAGATTGACAATACTTACAACAGGCATGCTCAACTTCAGAACCATCCGGCATCTTTTCCATTTCAGGGTCCAAGCAATCCCACACTATTGATTTCTTCTTCCTCTTCTTACTCGATTTCAGTGTCGAGGAAGAAGGTCCCGCACTCGTAGTACTAGCAGGATCTGTATATGGGAACTCACTGAATAATCGATTGATATCCTTGTCCTGAAAATAGTCATCGGGGTTCAGGTTCAAGTCTCCAGGATTCATTTTTCTAAGATTATAATTAAATAAATGATTAAATGTCACATATACAATTATACATTTATACAAATAACAAATTAAACATACAAATATACAATTATACATTTACACAATTAAACATAGTAATTTTTTTTTAATTATTATTTTTTCGTTAAACTCTAAAAATAAAAAAATAAAAAAATAAAAAAATAAAAAAAAAAACATAATCATTCAGAATTAATTTTTCTAAAAATAACATATTAAGTTTGCGCACATTGTATTCTATTGCAAAGCATAACAAAGACTAAGAGAGTAAAATCTTGAATATCTTTGCATTGGCAAATACTGAGTACTCTGTCCACTAAATTCTCAAAGTGACTCGTCGATACCAAGTTTATAATTATAATCATCAAAATTAAGATTGTAAACGAACATCCAGAGATTTTTCCACTCGATGACAAAACACAGGTTTTAACAACATCTTTGTTTTCGAGACATGATGAGATGCTGTTAAAACCTGTATTTTGTCATTGAGATAGAAGAATCTTTGGACGTTCACTTCAACGATAGGACTCATTATTTGGTGGGACTCGTAACTTTGAGAATTTTGTTGACAAAGTACTTAGTATGCAACTATATGTGTACAAACTTAATATTTGATATTATGATCCTAACTTTGAAAAGGCTAACCATATGTCTGTACATGAATATGAAAAGGCTAACTATATGCCAACTTTTTAATTATTATTTTGTTGTTAAACTCTACTAAAAAAAAAATCATTCTAATATATTATTAATTTCAAAAAATTTTAAAAAAATAGGAATTAATTTTTCGAAATTATTATTTTCTTCTTATTTCTTCAACTCTACAAAACAACATAAACATAATCATTCTAATATATTATTAATTTCAAAATATTAAAAAAAATTCATAATTCATTTTTATAAATTATTATTTTCTTCTTAAACTCTACCAAAAAAAAAAAACATAGTCTTTCTAATATAATAATAAAAAATTATGATAAAATTAGGAATTAATTTTTTTTAATTATTATTTTGTTGTTAAACTCTAAAAAAAATAATCATTCTAATAAATTATTAATTTCAAAAATTTTAAAAACTATTCAAAATTAATTTTTCTAAATTATTACTTTCTTCTTAAACTCTAGTTACTCTACCAAAAAAAAAAAAAACATAATCATTCTAATATATTATTAATTTCAAAAAAAATTTAAAAAATTCGGAATTAATTTTTCAAAATTATTATTTTCTTCTTATTTCTTCAACTCTACAAAAAAAAACATTAACATAATCATTCTAATATATTATTAATTTCAAAAAAATTTAAAAAAATTCGGAATTAATTTTTCCTAATTATTATTTTCTTCTTAAACTCTACAAAAAAAAAAAAAACATAATCTTTCTAATATAATAATAATTTTGAAAATTATGAAAAATTAGGAATTAATTTTTTTAATTATTATTTTTTTAAAACTCACAAAAACAACATAAAATTAACATATTACTAACAACATTATTAACTACACACATACTAATCACTAAATACTAAATAATATAATTACTATATAAAAAATCATTAATAACAAAAGTAGAGAAGTAGACATACTAACCTTAAATTGGAGGCTTGAGAGTTGAGAGTGTTGAATTAATTAATCAATTGGATACCTAACAACATAACAAATAATAGCATTAGTTTTAAACATATTAATAATAGTTAATAATTAAATAACAAATGAAAGTAAATTAAAAAAATAAAAAATAAAAAAAATAAAAAAATAAGGCAATACCTTAGAGTAAGAGCCTTAGAATATGTAGAGACTAAAGAGTGGGAGGTATAGAATATATAATGTATAGTGTATAGTATAATAGTATAATAGTATATAGTATATAGTATATAATATATTAAATCAATAAAATAAATTACAAAATAGTTGAAAGAATGAGTGAGAGATGTTGGAGATTATAGAGAATAGAGAGAATAAGAAAGTAGGGAAGTAGAGAAAATGTAGAGAATAAGGTAAGTGTGATGGTATTTATAGGAAAATGTTAGGTTATGGTATAATTGGAAAAATTGTAAAAGATTTTTAAAAAAAATGTAATTTTTTAAAGTTTTGGATTTTTTTTACAACCCGCGCCGCCACCCCCCCCCCCGGTTAAACAGTCACCTAGTTAATTATAAAAGCTACCCCTTAATTCAAATTTTTTTTAAAAAAAAAAATCAATTCTGACGGGCCCAAAAAGGCCAGCCGGTGGGCGCTCGCCGGCCAGCCTAATTGGGCCACAGGCTTGGACCTGGCCTGTTAAGTCGGCCC
Source organism: Acer negundo (assembly GCA_035582765.1). Lineage (NCBI taxonomy): Eukaryota > Viridiplantae > Streptophyta > Magnoliopsida > Sapindales > Sapindaceae > Acer > Acer negundo. The sequence goes on from CM069235.1 coordinate 15,712,845, forward strand.
AAGCCCACGACCTAAACAGGCCAGGCCTGGCCCGTTTTGCCACCACTAATCAAAATATGATTATATACTAATAAGTCAATGTACAGAAAGAATGATATTTACAACTTTGATCAAATGAAGTGCTTATATCCCACATTTTACATAATCTTGTTTACAAAGACATTTTGAATTGAATATTATAAAACTAGATTCAACCATACACATACACAAATATAAAAGGTAGAGATAAAAAGAATTAACACAAAAGATTTTTTAATATGGTAAAACCTTTGAAGGGAAAACATCAACGAGTTGAAACTACAACCATTGAGTATTATATTAATTGGAAGATAGATTAGAAATTCCTCAAAAATGACCAACTCATGATAGACTCCCTATTGGACAATATGTCTACCCAACCCTATTAGTAGATTAGAAGTTCCTCAAAAGTGTGGAACAGTCTCTATTGGAGTTTATGTCTACTCAACACCACTGATAGATTAGAAATTCTTCAAGAGCGAAACAACCTATGTAACAATCTCTATTGGACTCTATGTCTAATCAATATCCCAGGCTCCAAGACACTCATGCCTCTAGAAAGCCTCCCTTACATAGCTATCCGGATCTCCCCAATCATAGTCATGACTTCTTGCTTAACTATCTGGATCTCCTCAATCCTAGTCAAGACTTCTTGTTTAGTTATATGGACCACTTATCCTAACCAAGACTTTCTTGCTTGACTATCTGGACCACTTGTTCTAACTAAGACTTCATGTCTTTTACAAGGACTTCCTAGTGTGATCAATAAATGCAAATGATGGAAACAAGCACTCAACCTAGAACATGAGATCAATACATTCTATGGGAACTAGACATAGGCATGTGAGAACATAAATCAAAATTATATAGTTACTATACATGAATAAAAACCTAGAACATGTGAAACACCTAACACATGAAATTCCTAGATTCATTCATGAAACTAACACTTGAATAAATCATATACATGAAACACATATTCAAGATATTAGAAACATACACAAATATGCTAGAATCACAAGATATGATCAAAGAATATTCTAGCAAGTATTTAGAGTAAATATATATATACACAATAATCAATTAAATCCTAATTAGCTCTAAATACAAAATCAAATGTGCTAATCATATATTTGTTCAAATAATGAATCCTAGCACATGATAAGGCTATTAATCATGAAATAAAGTCTATCAAAGTACAAATAGTCCTAGATAATAAGCTAATTACAATACAACTCACAAACATGTGAAAACCTAGATTTCAAGAAAACTAGTTAGCATTCAAGTCTCTAATTAGACAAGATTAGCCTATGATTTGAAGCTCTACTTTCTCAATAGCATTTTTCCAAGTAACACATACATATAGAAGAAGAAAACTCAAGGTAATTAAAGACTTAAAAGATCAAAACACAAAGCTTAGATAATTACCTATGGAATCCCGAGCTGTTTCGGTTTTGAGTGTAGAACCACCATAAAAATCAAACAAATAGATGCAAAATCACTTGGAGAAGGTAGGGAACGTTAATACAAAGATTCTCCAACTTGAATCACATAAATCGGATAAGAAATGAAAAATTTATGGTGTTTGGAAGATGAGAAACTTGGAGAGTAAATTATGCACTCTATTTTTCAAATTTTCTTCTTAGAATGAAATGGGAAGGAAATGAGATATTTAAAAGAGAGGGAAGGAGGGATTTAAGTGGCCAATCAAGAGGTGCCACCTCTACCATCCCGTGGAAGCACGAGAGCCTCACAGGGGCAGAGGACATCTTTTCCCGAGAGGCTCACGCGCCTCTCACGGGAAAAGGTGCAAATGGCCATTGGCCATTCTTCGCCTCCCTCGCGTTCTTCGACCGTGTTTCAACCTCCGAACTCTGAATTCGAATCCGTCTTTGGATTACAAACCAGGACTCCCTCATGCACAAGGAAGACTATGAAACTTTGATCAAAGGTTATGAATTCGACTCGACACACGAAGACAAAGACAATGCATGGTAAGTAAACGGAAAGTTTTGTAACTTCCTACTCGGAACTCGAAATAAATGAATGAGTAACCGAAATGACCAAAGCTCAAGTCCAATAACACAAAAACACAAACAAACAAACAAACACATGAACACACTAGAATTCCATTTCCTAGACATAGTCCTAGAGCATGCAAATTACACAATTTTGTCAATTTAAGTCTAATACATGAGCATATAATATCAAGTATGTGAATGTATTATACCAATTGAGTACAACAATACAGGGACACATATAGATGCAATGTGTGTGTGTACCTAAGCCTTGTAAGAGGAATAAGGTCTAAATATATCTATGTTGAGCAATGAAGCATATTCCTCTAAAAGACTCCATCTTGCATGATAAGTTGCCAAATCTTCCTTAAAGTTTGAATCATCATCAATCTAAGACAATAAATAAATACAAGTGAAGGATTGTTTTGATATGGAATTTATATCAACACGGCTTAAAAACCTAACACAACTCATCACCATTTTGCCATGTAAATATAACATAAATCATGGATCTATTTGACCCAAATCCATTTGACCAATATTTATTGAAAATACATGGGGAGTGTCTAATACAACCTAAAGGGGGTGAATGGGTTGTTAATCTAATTAGTTAACAATTTTTAGGATTAGTCAAGATTACAAAAATAGCCCAACACAATCAAATACAACACACAAAATAATCAATGAAATTAAAGTTTGGAAAACAATAAAAACACGTAGATTGATTTACATAAGAAAACCCTCCAACTAGGTAAAAACTCACGGGCTAGACACCTAGCCACTTTGGTCCTCAAATCCACTATATGTAATGTTGTTTACAACCAAGATTGACCTCAAGTCACACCTTTCTCAGAACATAACACAACATTATTACATGCAAGCATTTTATAATGATTCTAGACCTTGCTTGTGCACCACACCCTGTAGTCACAAATCTTGACAATCAATGAAGAGATAAACAATCTAAGTGAATATATAACAATATTCAAAGATGCAAATAATAATGGGCAACACTAAATGGTTATCTAGAGATTTATGATGGCAATCAAATATATCAATATGTCTATATGAATGTTCATGAAAACCTAAATAGATAAAGATATGCAAATATAAACCCTAGTCATCAAACAAATCCCAATCAATACATGTTGTTACAAGATATAACAAAAACAATAACTTTGCAATTAATAAATTCAATCAATGAGATATCTTGATAGATAATACATTAGATGATGAGTAGTAAAGAATCGAACTTACCAAGTCAAGATGCTATGAATACCCATGCCTTATTAAAGCTTGATGATGCTTGAATGCATGAGGGTTTGGGATTTGGAAAGTTAGAAATCAAATCTTGGAACCTATTTCTTAGTGGAACTCTAAAAGACACTCTAAGGTTTGTATTTTTTAGTTCTTAGAAGCTAAAGAGATAAGATGATGTATTTAAATGATCCAAAAAAGAGCTAGTATGAAATACCCAAAATTCATAGAAAACAGGCAAATTGGAAGTTGGATGCTATTGAATGCACGAAATGCTGATTCCACTGGAATCATTCGATTGTTTAAATCGGCGGTTCCCAACCGCTGAATGCACTAGAATAAAATGGTGGTTTCAATCGGCAATTCCCAACCGCCGAATCAACTGGAGGAAAACGGCGGTCTTCAACTACCGAACACAACCGCCGAATTTCATCTTTCATGGAAAAACCAAGAGAAGAAGATGCCTTCTCAAGTGGTTGATTATCACGCAAAAGAAGTACACAATCTTGCAAGCGCAAACATTTTCAATCACACAAACGGAACTAATTATACTACACTTAGAGCTAGAAATGAAGTACAAGTGTTCTTGTGAAATGAATGCACAATACAAAGAAGAATGAGAAAAATGCAAAAGTAAATTTAAATGCATGAAAGAGAGAGAGAGAGAGTGAGAGAGAGAAAGAGAGAGAGAGTGTGTGTGTGTGTGTGTGCAACTAATCTCTTTAAGAAGTCAAGAACAAGTGAACTACCTTTCTTGAAGCTCTTTAGGATCTTAGAAGCTTGTTGATGAAGAATTATGTATGAGACCTAAGCTACCCATTACAAATAATCCCAATGTGATTTGTCAGCGAATAAGCCAATCAAAATATGAGGAACTTACAATCTCCCCCTTTAGCTAATTCATGACAAAACTTACACTCACAATTAATCCTCATAAAATAAAATATAAAATAAAAAGCTAATGGTCAACAAATGTTTTTCTACCTTACATAGAGATACCTAAAGTCTAGATCTTCAAGTCTTCAATCTCTTGTAGAATAAACAAACCCTGCAAAACATAACAACTACACTTTCCAAGACAAGTGTATGTAAGGTAATCTATTAGGACTGTGAGTCTTATTGGCATTATTATATTCAAAATGGTACTTCCTTTGTATTGATTAGTTGTTTAGGATTCATGGTTTATGAAGCTTCAAGGAAATTAGACATCACATCAAGCAAAGTGAAGCCTTCAAGAGGAGAAAGCATCAAAGGTATACTTTGACCTCACTCCTCTTGCAAGGCCTTTAGGCACACACACACACATGGCATTCATTTGTGTCCCTGCATAGTTGTACACCATTGGTATAATACTTCCACACACTTGGTAATGTATGCACATGTAATACCTGAAAAGTCAATAGAATTCCAATAAAAAGAGTTGCCCGGTAATAATGAGTGTTTATGAGTTTCCCATTTATTTGATTTTGAAATCAAATTGATGGAGTTGACCGATACAAATAATAGAGTATGTATTTATTAGTTTCTTAACAGAATTAAATATTAATAAATGGAGTTTCCATTCTAGAGTGACTCCTTAATGAGCAAGGGTTTTGAATACTCTTGTTTTATATATATATATATATATATGCACCTTATAAAGATCACTATTGGGGAGAATATGAAAGGAATGGGCTGCAGTTTTTCTTTGAAGAGGGTTCGTGTGATTTTAATTGGTGTTTAGATGTAGAGCAAATTCTTATGCGGATTCGAGGTAAGTAAACTCACTCATAACTTATTTCGTTTTCAAATGTGTTTATATTAAGTAAATTCATTCGTTATGTGCTACCATTTATGTTTGAAATTTAGAATTACAAATATAATGTATATTCACTGTTTTCTGTTTCATTATTATTTATTTAGCATGTTTCAATTATATTATTTGATAACAAGTTTATATGAAACGTTTTTCGAACCGGTTCCTTTTTAGAGATATTTAAGAATTTATTAAATTACTTTTAAAACAGATTTAGATCAAATGACCACTGTTATATATATACACAGTTAATGTCCTTTAAATTTATTATTCGTTTGTAGTTTGATCATCAACATGTTCGGATTGCATGCTATAACAAGTCAATGAAAACATGTATTTCAAAGAATAGATGTATTGTTTTAAACATTATTGGAATTATTTGGGCCGGGTCATCGGGCTACGGGTGACGCTACTGAAACAATTTGGGCCGGGTCACTGGGCTACGGGTGACACTACTGGAAATATTTGAGCCGGGTCATTGGGATACGGGTGACTTTTAGATTTGTGACACTGTGATATATGAGCTATTTGTTTACATACTATTTTATAAAATGATTATTTCGTATTGATTATTTCTGTCAAATTAGATAGTATCAAATTATGATTTTATTCAAAAAGCTCCTTGATTTATAAATGTCTATTACTAATGAATTTCTTATGATTTCAGATTTTGAATATATAAATCATTTATAAAGGTCATTTCATTTGTTATATTGATATTTATTACATGAATTGTATTAAACATTATTTTCTAGGTTTTGTTAAATATTATCTTGATTGAATTCTTCCTAAAGTTTATGAGCAAAGTTTTTGAACATAAAGGTTTTACAAATGTTGTTTTATTTTACATGTTATGGATGAATTTACTTACCGAGTTGACGGCTCACCCTTCGTCACCACCCTTTTGCAGATTAAGTTCTTAAATATAGAAGTGATGGAGTTTGTGTTAGCAATATTGGAGATACGTATCGCCAGAGAATTTAGTTCCATGTGTGTAGGTGTTGTAAGGATTCAATTTATTTCATTGTTGTAATTACGTTTGTCTTGGAGATTTAATTGAAATGTGTGGTATCAGGTTTGGGTATTATATTGTGTGGATATATTGTTGAAGATTTTAATTTTGATTATATGTGAATTAAAGTTTTTGTAAGGTTTGAACTCCGTAACATCCTAGTCTGTTAGGTCCCAGTTTTAGGATGTTACAGCACATGCATTAGATTTACTTTGATAAACTTTGTGATTTGCATATTCTAGGACTATGTCTAGGAAATGGCATACGTGTCTGAATTTGTTTTTAATTGTTTTAGTTTTATTATTTTTGGACTTGAACATGATCTCATTTAATTCCTTATTGAGTCTCGATCATTTCGGTTACTCACTCATTAGGTTTCGAGTCCAAACTAGGAAGCTAAGCTATTTTACGTTCTTATTCGTTGAGTTGTGTTCGTCGTCATGTACCAAGTTGAATTCTCAACCTTTTGTCAAAATTTCATAGTTGTCCACGTCTATAAAGGATTCAAGATTCGTAATCCGAAGACGGATTCGAAATCAGAGTTCGGAGGCCCGAATACAGCTGAGGAGCGCAAGGGAAGCAACGACCAAGCTAGGAGAGGCACGTGAGGAGGCTGTGAGCCTCACGGCCCATACACCTATCTGCCCCGTGAGGCTTATGCACCTCTCACGGGATGCTGAGGTGGCAAATTCTCATTTTCCCATTATTTCCCTCTATTCATTTCATTTAAATATCCTCCTTTTCCCTCTCATTCATTTTAAGAAGAAAACTTGAAAAAGAGAAGTGCAGAATTTTCTCTCCAACTTTCCAAACTTCCAAACACCATAACTTTCTCATTCGGACTCCGAATTGAGTGATTCAAGTTTTAGAATCTTTGTGATCAAGTCTTCTACCTTATCCGAAAGGGTTTTCAGTTGTTTGATCACATTTTGTGGTGGTTCTTTACTCAAAACTGAAACTACACGAGATTCCTAGGTATTGAAAACTTTATGATTTCATCTTTTATGATCTTTAATTACCTTGGGTTCTCTTTTATATATGTATGTGTATGTTTAATGAAAGCTATTTAGAAGGATAGCTTCAAATTAAAGCTAATCTAGTCTAATTAGAGACTTGAATGTGAACTAGTTTTCTAGAATTCTAGGTTTTCACATGTTTGTGAGTTGTATTGTAATTAGCTTGATATCTATGGTTGTTTATGTTTTGATTGTCTCATTTCATGATTAATAACCTTAGCATGTGCTTGGATCTTTTATTTGAACAAATCTAGGATTAACACATTTAATGTTGTATTTAGAGCTAACTAGGATTTCATTGATTATTAATTATATCCTTACTCTAAATACTTGCTAGAATATTCATTGATCATATTTTGTGATTCTAGCATTTTTGGTACATGTTTCTAATATCTTGAATATGTGCTTCATGTATGTGATTTAATTGATCATATTTTGTGATTCTAGCATTTTTGGTACATGTTCCTAATATCTTGAATATGTGCTTCATGTATGTGATTTATTCAAGTGTTAGTTTTGTGAATGAAACTAGGAATCACATGTGTTAGGTGTTTCACATGTTCTAGGTTTCAATTCATGTTTTGTAACTAGACAATTTTTGACTTGTGTGCTCACGTGGCTAAGTCTAGTTTCCATAAGATGTATTGATCATATATTCTATGTTACATTTGTTTACATCTTTGCATCACTTAGATCATTTGCCTTGCAAAAGGTGGAAGTCTCATATTGGAGTGAGTAAAACTTCAATTTGAGCATTAAGTCTTGGCTAAGAGTGTGAGGCTCTGGATAGTCAAGCAAGCAAGTCTTGGTTAGGACAAGTGATCTAGATAACCAAGCAAGGAAGTCTTAGTTAAGAACAAGGGGCTCGAATTAAGCAAGGAAGACTTGGCAAAGAGCTAGGCTTCATGTAAGTACAAGCAAGTAATCTTCCTAGAGATGTGAGTTGAGCATCTTGGATAGGAAGTTGCTTTCTATAAACATGAGTGAAGTGTCTCAGATAGAAAGTAGGCAAAGTGATTCACTAGGCCCGAGGGTAGAATAGGAGTTGATAGCTTAGAGAGTGTATCATGGGATTGGTCATGTCTTTGAGTGTGTATCTTCTTTTCGTCATAGTGAATTACGGTTTGCTGGTGGTTATGGATTCAACCCATGGATGTTTTCTCTTTAGAGGTTTTACCACGTAAAAAGCAATGTGTCAAATTTCTCTATCTCTATCTTTATCTCTCTATATTTTTATGTATGATGAATATATCTTGTTTAAGATCTCCATGTCCTCACATCCTTGTTAACAAGATATTTGTAGAGAAAGAGATGAACACATTATTTGTTGAATCAACATTTGTCTCTTGTATTTTGTAAGTGTTTGAACATTGTATCTTGTGATATTCTATATTAAGTTGTAAAGTTTACTTAGTGTACTTATATTATAATATTCAAAGTACAACTTGTGGAATTTGCTCTTCATTGAATTTACTTATGTATAAGATACATTGTCTCTTGTTATATGTTGTGTAGACTAAGGGTGATGAATTGAACATACGTGTGTTAATTGTTTTCACATAACAATCATGTTAAAAGGTTAATTTGTATGCTCACCAAGGTTTTGACATAAGTCACGAAAGAGTTTTAAAATTAGAATGCCAACATATTCACCCTCCCCCCAATAAGTTGTTTAGTATAACCTTGTAGGTATTTTCATAATCAAAAATGAAATCCCAAATATAAAAGCATTTGCAATAAAGAAAAGCAATATTAAATAGTGCAGTGCAGTGCAATGCAATGCTCCTCTAAAATAAGTTACTTTCCCTTAAGGCATAATTCTTCCATATCAAAAGCTCCCTATCTTTTATAAATACTACTCACCCATTTTGTCATGAGATATGCAAAGGAGTATCCCAAACCAGGTTGCTTTAGCAAAGAGAGTTATTAATACAAAAGACATTTGCATAATCATGATATGCACGAATTTTATGCAAATTAAATAATTGAGAGAGATTCAATGAGATTTATTTTAAGGAAAATGTGTGAAGTTGTTGTTTTGTATGCAAGAAATATAACATCAAAGTTCAAGCAATTGTATTTGGCAAAGCAAACATCAAAAGGATTTCCAAAGAATTCAAACCTATATCAAACAATATAGACCATATATAGTTTGTACCCTTTTGTCATAAGCAAACAATATATAGTTTCTAAAAAATTTATAAGAAAAAGCAACCATATCAAACCTTAAAGGCGAACCAAGACATGGAAAGAAATCCCATTCAATTTTTCCAGATAAGACATCTATATGATAGTATTCTTATTTACACCTTTAAAAGGGAGACTAGACTACATTGGATGAAACATCCTTATTGATTGAATGGATACAAGATCTTTATTGATTTTAGTCTTGTCGTTTGCTTTCATACACACATTTGCAATCAAAGTTGAGCAATAAAAATAAAATCATGCATACCAATTCAAGCATGTCATAATAAAGTTCTCATGTCATAGAGATAAATTATAGGTCATTCAAGTGTACTTCCCAATTAATTCTCCTAGTCCAAAAATACATTATTGAACTAAAAAATGACATCGATTACAAACAAATCAACATTGCACACTTATTATATAAAATACCATATAAGCATATATGTGCAACCAATTTTCTCAAGCAATTAGTGAAGAAGCATAAAGTTGATCAAATTTTTGCACATTTCAAATCATGCAAGTTCACTCTCTTTGCTTGAGCACCCCTCATGGGGTCAATCCAACCGAGTTAATGTAAGGCATGAGCCCCTATAGACCTACCAAATCCATTACACCTAGTTATATCTATGGGTGACATGTTAGCACAATAGCAAGCGGGTTCATCTTTTCTAATCCACCTAGGTGAAACATTTTCATTCCTAGTGGTCATAGTCAATATGTTACTTGATTTCCTAGGGTCATTGATTCTATATTTTCTAGGCACATGCATATTGGCTCTTTTAAGCTTATTTCTTTTCATCATGCTCTCAACCCTACATTTCTTAATGTACCTAAGGCAATTTGGCCTAATATACCCATCAACACCACAAAAATGACAAGTAGGTATAAAGTGAGGAGTCATACAATATCCTTGTGCGATCATATGAGACTTGTCATACATTTGATGTCGCATTTGGAGTAGAACCGATTTTTTTCTTCTTTATTATTGAACCGAGTTGAGATGCTTCCTTGGTTGAATCGAGTTGGCTTGTGTTCTTGGTTGGTTAAACCTTGGTTGAGGAAATCTTGGGTGTGGAGCTCTTGGTTGTTGAGGTTGAGCTTCACTCTTTGTTAGCATCTTCACTTGGCCACTCTTGGATGACTCTCCAAGTTCAATCTTCCTCTTGGGATGTTGTGGAGGTGAAGCTTCCTTGATGTCGTTTCCCTTGATAAACACCATTTTGTCCGAAGATGGGGTTTCCTTGTCATCAACATATACAAAGCCCCTCTTGTCATTTGGCTTCTTTCCATAACTGTTAGCTTCCTTAAGCTTTTTCTTTCTCATGTCTTCACTCTCTTCGACTCTCATCCCTTCATCATTCAAGTGAGTCACTTTGGTTGTAAGCTTGAGATTCTCCTTCAATTTTTGAATCTCATTTTTCTTCTTTAACCTAAAGTCTTCAAAGTACTTGGTAAAGTTTTTAAGGTCCATATCTTCACCAATTCCTTTGATTGAGTGAAATGAATAACTCTCATCACTGGAGTCATTTTCTATTTGTTCCCCCTCTTCTTCAATACTTAAGGATGAGGTACACTCATTACTTTGCCTTTCACCAACCGAGTCAACTTCCTTATCAAAACCTTCACCTTGGTCATTTGTTGTTACACCAACAACATCCTTATAAGTAGCTACATCAATCACACTTCTAGCTATTTCTTCTTCTACTTCCACATGCCGTGAAGTTAAGCGCAAGATCTTTATCATCTGAAGAGTCTTCTTCACTCTCACTGTCACTCCATGAGGCGGCCATCGCCTTTCCTTTTCTCTTGTCTTTCAAGTTACCACAATCTGTGGAGATGTGCCCAAATCCTCCACATTCAAAGCATTGAATACTTTTTCTTGAAGTCTTCTCTTGGGTTTTACTCACCTTTCTTGAAAATGGTCTTCTTATTAAAGTCATTCCCCCTAGAGCTATAACCATTCTTTTGTAGCTTCATAAATTTATTGAAGTTCTTCACTATTAAGGCCATTTCTTCATCTAAGTTAACATTCTCTTTATCATGCTTGGAGGTCTTCAAGGCAATCCATTTCTGCTTCTAAGGAGGTGAAGATGTAGGTTCCATTCCAAACTCATAGGCAAGAAGCCTTCCAATTACTTCACTCGGCTTCATCTTCTTATAGTCATTATTTTCTTCAAGATGAAATTCCCTTAACCACTTAGGGTGCATTTACTAATTGCGAATGAAATGAATTAGAATCAAGTTCTACCAGAAAGGGAATGAAGGAGAATCAAAATTAAGATACTGAATTCAATTCCAGCGTTTACTAATTTTAAAGAATTAGAAATAGAATCAAATTTGTAAAAAGTTGATTACAAAAATGCCCGTATATACAAAATAGAGCTATATATATATCAATTTTAATAGGATAAAAACTGAAATGCTGGCAGAAAAAAAAATACAACTTATGACTTCCACGATGAAGGCATATTTTCTTATTCCATTTTTTTTTATATATATTTATTCATTATATATATATATATACCATGCAACGTCTACAAGAAGTCGGTATACGATAGTTCACAATTTTTTTTTTTTTTATCGCGGTTATGTTTTTATTTTTTATTTTTATATCAAACTTTTTTATTTTCCTAATAAAATCATTTATATATACATACCAAATTCAAGGTATTCGTAGTTCATTTTTATTATATATATATATATATATATATTACAACATAATTTCATATGAGATATTAATGAAAAATATATATGCACAGCCGATTTTTTTAATATTAATTTTATGTGAGGATAGTTTAGTAAAGATACATCAATTCCCCTTGTAATCAGGAAAGGGAACTTGATTCCTAGGGTAGGTGAGGGGAATCAAGTTCCCCTTCTTTCAGGAACTTAATTCTTGATTTATGGATATGGTCCATAGAACTTAATTCCCCAAAACATTAGCAAACACTGTAATTCAAAATTAGGAATTTAATTCCCTTTCATTGGATGGGATTCCTGATTAGTAAAGATGTCATTATAGTGTAAAATATACTTAGACGAAGGTGAATAAGTATATACTTAAATTCTCGCACTTCTTTTTCACACAACCAAATTATGCACACTTAGAGTATATAACAAGTGAATTGATTTAACAAGTATGTATGAATTCAATTAAGCAAGTGTTAAAACAATACAAGTTAAAGTAAGTAAAGAAATTTAAAATACAAAAATCAGCACAAGAGATTTTTAGGAGGTAAAACCTCAAACTGAGGAAACATCTACGGGTTGATACCACATCCACCGAAAAAATGTATTTCACTATGTCGAATAAAAGTACACTCTCAAAAAGCAATCAACACATAATCTACTCTCTAAGATATCCCTCTTATTCTACCATCAAGCCTAATGAAACACTTTGCCTACTTCCTATCCAATATATGACTATCACACCTCCAAGAAGTAACTTCCTATCCAAGATGCTCACGCCTTTAGAAAGATTCCATGCATGACTATCCGGATCCTCCCGATCCTAGCCAAGACTTATTGCTTGACTATCCGAATCCTCTCGAATCTAGCCAAGACTTTCTCACTTAACTATCCGGATCCTCTTCATGCTCAAGTCAAAGCTACTCTCACTTCAACAAGAGACTTCCACCTTTTGCAAGGCAATGATCTAAGTGAAGTGCAAACATGCAATCATTATGCAATCATTATGCAATCACAAGCAAAAAGAGCAAGTAGATCAAGCACACTTTATAAAGAATTAGATTTGCCCAAATCAAGGTTACAAGCAAATGTAACTAATTCTTATGAACATGTGATTAGATATCTAGATTAGATATTCAAAAACATTCACAAAAGTATCTAGAAACATAAACATGTCAATTAAAGCTAGAATAACAAGTTTGCAACAAAAATACAAAACTAGCTTTCAAATCAAGTGATCAAGTTAACATTTGAAATCAACAACATATTCAACAAAGTAAGAACTAGATTTAAACAATAGAGATAACAATCAAAATATCCTAGTTCTAGAACATGTGACAAAAATCTAGAAATCAACAATCAATATCAAAAACACAAGGTTTTCTAGATTCAAGTTCATGTTTATCAAAATTAGCTAAAATGATATTCAATCAAAAATACAAAAGCTAATTTCGAAAATCATTTAAACAAGCCTAAAAATAGAATCAAAATCATTCTAAACAAATCTCATAATCAAATCAAGAGTTTCAACAAGTCGATCAGAAGAAAAATGTAGAGAAGATGATTCATTTACTAAAATGATGAACACACGATGAATATCAGATCAATACGAAATATATGACAGCATTTCACTTTGAAAATGCTTAGGGCTTATTCTTATCTCAAAAACCAACAATTTTGGCTTTTGAATTTCAAAATTTGAGTTGAATTGAGAGAGATATTACAAAAACGAAATTGGACAAGTTATGAAAATTTCTGTAGAATTTTCAATTTAAAAAAGAGGGGAATGATTCAGCATGTGAAGGACCACGGGAAGAGAAAGAGGACATGCCACCTCAGCTCCCCATGGAGGCACGTGGCCTCCATAGAGGCAGACGGGTGCCTTTCCCGTGGAGGCCACACGCCTCCACGGAAGAGGGGGTGTTTTGGCAATTTGCCACCCCTCTTCCCTTTTCTTCCCTATCGCTCACCTGTCGTGTTCTTTGACCGTTCTTCGACCTCCAAACTCAAAATTTGAATCTGTCTTTAGATTAAAAATATTAACTCACTCACAGACATGGATGTCAACAAAACTTTCATAAAAGATATGGAAATCAACTCGATACACAATGACAAAAACTATGTACGACAAATGTATGAAAAGTTTCGTAACTTCTAACTCGGTACTCGAAAACTAATGAATGAGTAACCGAAACGACCAAAACTCAATAAGGAATAATATGAGAACATATTTAAGTCTGATAACATAAAAACACAAACAAGCAAACACATGAACACACAAGTATACCATTTCCTAGATATAGTCCTAGAATATGCATTTTTCAAAATTTATCAATTTAAATCTAATGCATGTGCATACAATGAAACATGTGTGTATATGTGTTATACCAACTGAGCACAACGATGCAAGGACACATATGGATCCAATGTGTGTGTGCGCGCCTAGCCTTGCAAAAGGAGAAAGAATCTCGATACCGTAGCATCAAAGTAAGCATCTTTCCTCTTGAAGACGAACTTTACATGCGAAGTTGCTTTCCTTCTTTGAAGCTTAATCTAATCACGAATCAACTAAGCAACTAAGCAACTAAGCAATACAAATAAAGAGCGTTTTGTTATGGAATCAAGCCAGCACAAATCTAAAACCTAACATAAGTGCTATCACCTTGGATTAGAATCGATCGGGAAATAACCTCATAATTTTTTGCTTGATCCTTCTATCTGAGTACGAGTCACCTTGTTGATGGCTTTAATTCACGATGTTCATCAACTTTAATTGGAAGTAATTAAAGCACTCATGCTCTTTCATCTTGATCGTCTTAAATTATGTTTGAAGCACTTAGAGCTTAGAGTCTTTCACCACTTCGGTTCCTTCATGCACTGTCTTTAATATCTTCCAAGCTTCATGTGCATTCTTGGTGATTTGGATGAGTTTATATTGGTTCTCATACTTTGCACAAAACAAGGCATGCATCGCTTTGTTGTTTCACTTTGAAGCTTCAAACTCTTGGGCACTCCATTGAGCCTTGTGCTTGGCACAATACCATCTTCAGCGGTCATGATGGGTAGTGTGTATTCATCCTCAATCATTATCCAAACCTTATCATCTATCGCCAACAGACAGAACTTCATCTTCCCCTTCCACGAGGAGTAATTTTCACCCTTGAGCAATGGTGGTCTTATGCTCGACGTTCCAAATCACTCATTATGCAAATGAGTGTAACAAATGCAAGACACTATAGATTAGAGCAAGAATCACATATGTATGTCTAGGAACCCGTTTTTATACCAATTGAAAATACACAGGGAGTGTCTGATACAACCTAGAGAGGGGGTGAATAGGTTGTTAATCCAATTAGTTACCAATTTTTTAGATTATTCAAGATTACAAAAATAACCCAACACAATCAAATACAACACACAAAATAATCAGCTAAATTAAAGTGTGGAAAACAATAAAAATACGTTGATTGATTTATATGAGAAAACCCTCCAACTGGGCAAAAACTCACGAGCTAGACACCTAGTCACTCCGGTCCTCAAAACCACTACATGTACTATTGCTTACAACCTAGGTAGACCTCTAGTAGCACCATTCTCATAACATAACACAACATTACTACCCACAAGCCTATTATAGTGATTCTAGACCTTACTTGTGCACTACACCGCGTACTCACAAATCTTTATATTCATTGAAGAGATAAACAACTTAGGTAAATATATAACAATATTCAAACATGCAAATAATGCTAGGCAACAATCCTAGATATCAATATGTCTATATGAATGTTCATAAAGACCTAACTAGATAAAGATATGCAAATCTAAACCTTAGTCATCAAACAAATTCCATTCAAAACAAGTCACAAGATATAATCAAAATGGTAACTTTACAATTAATAAAAGCAATCAATGAGATATCTTGGTAGATAAAACACTAGATGATGAGTAGTAAAGAATCTAACTTACCAAGTCAAGATGCTATGAAGACCCATGCCTAATTAAAGCTTGATAATGCTTGAATGCATGAGGGTTTGGGATTTAAAGAGTTAAAAATCCAATCTTGGAACCTCTCTCTCAATGGAACTCTAAAAGACACTCTAAGGTTTGTATTTTTTAGTTCTTAGAAAGCCAAAAAGATAAGATGATGTACTTAAATGATCCAAAAACGAGCTGGTATGAAATACCTAAAATGCCCAGAAAACGGGCAAATTGGCGATTGGTAGCCGCCGAATGCACGAACCACCGATTCCACTGGAACCATTCAGCTGTTCAAATTGGTGATTCCCAACCACTGAATCCACTGGAGAAAACGGTGGTCTCCAACCATCGAACTCCATCTTAATTAAAAAAATCAAGAGAAAAAGATGCCTTCTCAAGTAGTTGATCATTACACAAAAGAAGTACACAATCGTGCACGTGCGGACATTTCTAATCACACAAACGGAAATGAATTACACCATACTTAGAGCTAGAAATGAAGTGCAAGTGTGTTTGTGAAATGAATGCACAACATAAAGAAGAATATGCATAATGCAATAGAAAATTTAAATACATGAAAGAGTGTGTGTGCAACTAATCTCTTTAAGAAGTCAAGAACAAGTAAACTTCCTTTCTTGAAAGTCATTGGGATCTCAGAAGCTTGTTGATGAAGAATCATGTAAGAGACCTAAGCTACCCATTACAATATGGTTTGTTACTTTGTCAACAAAATAAGTCAATCAAAATATATGGAACTTACATTTATTTAACCCATTTTCATATAAACCCAATTTACTCTGATCTCATGATCTCATGATCTCATGATTTCATATAAACTTCAATATCTGTACTTAAAAAAAAATTCACGATCGGTTGAAAATCAAAAGAATGGCAAGTAAGCAATAGGTCAACACCACATTTAGGTAATTTTCTTTCTATATTTTTTGTTTCTCCGTTGAAATGCTCAAGTTGTTTTTCTTTTTAGGGTTTTCAAATTAATTTGTAGATTTGTTAAACAATTTGTCAAAAATCTTATTCAATTTTTTAGGAACGGAAAAGTTGAAGATTCAATGTCTAGCTCTTTGAAGAACTATGTAGAGTTTAACTTTCAGACAATTTAGTTGAGGAATTAAAAAATGTGGTTGAAAAAAGTGATCAATTGAGTGAAAACGAGAAAAAGAGCAATTTTGTTATTTGAAAATACAAGGTATGTGAAGAGAGACTAACAGATTATATATCATGTTTCGACAATGAGGAGGAGACAATAACACGAACTCTGAGTTCAAGTGAACGCCATTATCCTGACAAAGGCTTGGATTGTCTTGTGCCAAATCCTAAAGACTACAAGTTCTATGGCCAAATAGCCGAGAGTAGGTAATGTACTCATTATTTTTGTTTGATTATATATATATATATGTTCTTATAAAGATATGGGATACAAATGTTTTGTTTAATTACAGATACAAGCAGTTGAATTCCTTATCATGATTGTTTTGGTTTGATTTTTTTATGGAAAAGGTGTTTTTTTTATGTTGATCATGACAAGTAATTATAATAGGTGTGGTTAACAAGTTTGGCTCAACGAAATTGGGTAAAATTAAAGGATGACAAGTACATTTGTCAGGGAGATAAAGAACAGTTATTAAATTAAATAGATAATTATTTGAATCACAGGTTGTTCACATCTTATATTCTTACTAGATATTAATATTTTGCAGCTGCATTATGTTGCTCAAGTCTCTTAGCTTTGAATGCACATATGGTTCCTGAAATTGCGTTTGGCCACCATACTCAAGTTGCCTTAGATATTGATTATGGAGTAGCAAGTTTTGGTGCCTATTTGATGCAACAATGGAATGTTCAATAACCCACAAAAAGTGTTAATGAGAACCAAATTCAATTTGAATTAGAACGTGGTGTGCCAGCCACGGTAGCAGTATTTTGCATATAAAGCATGCTGTATCCAAGCTAGACTTTCGACTTTATACATTGTTCAAGATGTCGAATTAATTGGACTCGTGACTTTATACACATGCCAAGTCAGGCTTGAGATTGTCTTTTGAAATGAAGAAGGGTCATTATAGAGGTTGCAGCTTTTGTGTTTAGAGTTAATGTATCTGTACAAATAGTTGAAGCTAGAGCTATCTAGGAAGGCCTCTCTTTGACAACTCGATTGAAATTGTTTCCACTATGCTTGGAGTATGATACATTGGGGATTGTTAATATGTGTAATGAGGAATGTATGTCTTGTAATTATATAAAAAACATCATTTTTGATATTGTTTCGTTGATTTCTAAGTTTATGAAGGTTTCCATTGTTCATAGTCCTAAAACTTGTAATATGGTTGCACATTCAGTTGTCCATTTTCTAGAGTACTTATGTTCCAAATTGGCTTGCTGAGTCAATGATCACTCTAAAATTGTTCACATTTTGAACTCCATTTCCCAAGCTTGTGTGCTCATTTTCAAGTATTTTTGTTTATATAACATATGTTTGAGCCATGTGTAGGTAAAATTTCCTTAAAGATGGTGTTTGTGCTTAAAGTGGGAAATTGAGGGCAAAAAGGTTAATTATTCATAGATTAACCAAAGTGCGAGAAGTAAGTACAAAGTGAAGCCATACCACAAAGCCACACTAAAGACAAGAAGAATATATGAGTAGGCTGGTGGGGGTAACAAGCTGCACAAAGAAGTCGCACAGAAAGATTAGAAGATTGTGCGAGAAGTAGAGTGCGGGCAAGAAGCCGCACTAGAAACCCATACCCATCTATAGAAACTTGTGCAGGATAGAAGTGCGGGTTATATATTTCACCACCAAGTTGCACCTCAATGTGCAAGCTAAAAGTGCAGGATGAAGGCGTACTGCCAAGTCGCACATTGCCTATTAGGTTTGAAAACATGCATATTATCAGGGGCATCTTGATCTTTTCTACCTCAAACTGTGCTCTAACTTGCCCAGCCTATAAATAATCCTTCTTGGCCTTTTCTCTCTACATATCTTAACCTAGACACACATTTCACTCCCATTCTTAGCCTAGAGAGAAGAATCACCAACAAAGTAGAGAAATGAGTTTCAAAGGCTCCATTAAGGGCTCTCCTCCATGGATGTCTCACCATCATCACCTTCTACACTTCCTTCACCCATCATTAAAAGAGTTTGCAAGGAGAAATTAGGGCTCTCTTGATCAAATTTGAGCCATGCAATAATAAGGAGATGAAGACACTTTTGAGGACTTCTTCAATTGGGTTTTCTCTTACAACTCACTCTCATTTGTATTTCTTTTATCTTTGATATGTAATCCCCATTTGGGAATGTTGTAAACCTACACTTGTGCTCATTTATGTAATGATTTATTCTTGATTCGATTTGGGTCTTGTTTCATTCTTTATAAATGTTGTTATTAATCTCTTATTTTTACATGCATGTTAGTGGAGGATTGGAAATTGATACTCTACATGAATGGGAGTAGGAGTAGTATAATTTAATTTAGGAGTAGTGTAATGTAACCTCTTATTCTTGTATGTATGTTAATGGATGATTCAAAATGCCATATTTTGGAATGATTTGATGAGAGTTAGGATTGTGATTTTGTATGACCTTCCGAGCATAGTCTTGATAATTAGTTTTATTGAATGGGAGAATCTTTGTTTTTGCATAACCTTACTAGAATAGGTTTTAGTTCTATGTTCTTATGCTTAATGGGTATTTGACTTAAAGACACAATGGTTCGTTCCATAACCTTGGATGAGTAATGAATCGATTTTGGTATTTTCCTTAATCAAGAGAACGAACCCTAGAACTTGAATTGAATGTGCTTAATTGTTTAATAATCAACTTGATGTACATATTTGTTTGGTAAATTCATTTCCTTAGAGTGACCACCATCTTTATCTCTCCAATCCATCCAAGTTTTCGTTATTTACCTTGTTTTGTTTTCGTAATTCAAGTGCCTTGCCATTAGGAGTAGTATAATTTAATTTAGTAGTAGTGTAATTTAGAAAGGCAAACACCTAGTTACTTTAGGAGTGGTGTAATTTAGTTTATTTTACTCGCATGCTCATAGACTCTCTGCATTATGCTTACACTTCACACACACCATTCTCACCACTTCCATGTTCTATTATATTGCTTTGAATAATGCTTTTAGCTAGAGATAGTTAGACAGTAACACCTCATAATGGGAACGATACTCTTACTTGTAATCACTATACGAGTTGAACGACTCATATACTTGCAAAGGGTGATACTCTCGCATGCCTCATCATTTACATAGTTTAAGGAACTATACCTGGGTGTGTAAAAAAAAATGGTGTTACTGCTAGGGAGGTGGCTTATTCATTAGCTATACTAATTTTAGCTTAGGTTCTGTAAATAGCTTATATTTACTTGTTTTGTGGATTTTGTTTGTGTGTTTAGCATGTTGTTAATTATTGTTGTGTTGTTTTGTAATTTTCATTTTATATAAAGCATATGCATTTGATGTTGTTTGAGTCATTTTGTGCTAGGAAAAGAAAGTTTTCAGGTCAGATGAACCGCACAACTCGTGAGAACAGTTGAGTGTTGATCAACACATAACAACCCCACAAAGTGAAACGGCAACGCGCGATGGTTTAATTGGTTCAAAAACAAAGGACGCGAGATGGACCATGAGTGAGTAGTATAAAGAAGAAAAAAAGCTTATGTGTAGCCACAAGAAGTAACCCTTTAATGTTTTTTTTTTTTTTTAACTTTATAACTAGTAGGACATTTTCTTTTATCGTGCCCACATGATCCACACTTTTTAAAATGTCGTGTAGACTTTGCCATTGCATTTTATTTTCCTCATAGGAACCTTTTTGCATAGCCTTTGCTTTTTGCTAGAGTCGGATCAATGACTGGACAATTTGATTGTGGACTTGAGAGAGTTTCATTGTTAACTATGGTTTGGCTTCCCACAATTGATCTTACCTCATTGTTGAGTCTATCAAAGGCTTCATCTAAAAGTCATGTTGCTAAATCAAATGATAAAGCAATGTCAATAATATCATTTGACTTGCTTGTCAGCCTAGCTACTTTTTTTTCCTAGCGAAGAACAGTCGACATCATCATGTATCTCTCTACCATCATCATCCACAGCTATGCTGATCTAGCTACCTTTGTCCACCACTTCAAAATATACTAGTGTGGCAAAAGCTCAACATATTTTGAAAACAATGTCAACATATGTTTACACAGTATGCCAAATGACTCAAAAAGTTTGCAACTAGATTCAAAAAATCGATACCAAAGATACACACCAATTTCTTCTGCTTGACACTACCATCAAATATCCTTTCAAACATCATCTAATTGTCATCTTCTAAATGATGTATTACACGCATCATGCTTGCCCAAAACTTATCTTGAAACTTTTTAAAATTTCATGTGTAAATTTCCCCTAACTATTTTTCCATTGCCAAAGGAGTTCTCAACAACGGTTTAGAATTAATGTCAGTATGATCTTTTTGTAATTCTGAATGTCTTAGGTGTTTAATAGCAGTCTCAAATATATTTATAAAGTCAAATAACAAATTTTTGTTACCAACATACATCTTAAAAAATGCATGAACACTTTCCACACATTGACTGCTTGACATGCCGTCTGAGAAGACATGTTTCACATATGCGGGAACCCATTTGGAGCGCAAACTGAAAATGACTTTAACCATACATTATTTGTTGTCTTTGTTTGTTCAATAACTTCTTTCCAATTGAAATCAAACTCTACTGGAGTCTCAGAATCTCAAATGCATATTCGGAAAGCATTGTAATTATAATACGGGCTTGTTGTATCCAACTTCTCAAAAAAATTTGTCTCAATATTCCAAATACAAAGCCTATGGAGTGTATCGGGATAAACCTAATATAAGACATTTGCTATTGCTACATCTTGATCTGTAATCATCATTATAGGTGGACTGCCAGGAATGGCTTCTTTAAATGCTTCAAAACACCATCGAAATGATTCTATAGTCTCTTTAGTTAGAAACATACATGGAAAAACTGTTGTCTGACCATGGTTGTCCCCCACAAATGGTGCAAATTTCATATCATATTTATTTGTTTTGTGAGTTGTATCAAATACAATAATATCACCATAAAATTCATAAGCTATTCTAGATGTCTCATCAACCCAAAAAAATTCAATTTAGTCTACTCTTACCATCAACTTCAAATTTGTAAAAATAAAAAAATAAAAAAAACATCGGATTCATACTTTGTTTCTTAAAAAAGTGTTCTAATACAAACTCTACATCATGCTCATCCAATTCTTTACATACATCTCTAATATGGTTATACAAATCTTTCCCAATGCATCCTATATTTTCAACTCCATCTGATTGCGCCGCAAACAGACTAATTTGTTGGCACATAGGTATGTTAACTTCAGATAATTTTTGGGTCAAATCATTTTTAATTTGTGATATTTGACAATATGATCTCAACATATGCACCATCTGAAGAGTTGTTAATTTGTGATTGTATTCCTCAACAAATTGAGAAATCACCCACTTTGAAGTATCTGGAATTCTCCTAGCAGCAACAACTTTTGCTTTACACTCGAATCTTTCATTCCTATGTTGTATTTTTTTTTCCACTATTTGTATCAGGATTGTATGATCTTCTTTTGAGCACGAAAAATATTTCATATAAGGATTACCAAATCTTTTTAAACTCTAAGGGGTCGTTTGTTTTTTTGTCTGAATACTGAATAGTTCTGAATTTTTCTGAAAACTAAATAGAGACTGAAATCTGAACCTAAATGACATGTTTGTTTGTTGTTTTCTCGCATCTGAATGTACTGTCAACATGTTTGTTTTTTAAAATAAAATTGTCTGAAAATAAGTAATTTTACATTTATACCCATACTAATTAAAAGAAAAAATTTAATATGCAGCATTCTTTATAACATTTTGTATGTTTTTCTAAAAGCAAAGTTCAATTTAACAAAATAAAAAAATTCATCAAAGAATATAATTTTGCATGTTCTGCAAATAAAGTTTAAGTTCAATTTATTGTTAAAAAAAAAGTTCAAGTTCAAGTTCAATTTTGTATGTTGTTCACGTTCCTGGTGTATATAATTCATTAAACCATTTTTTTTTTTTTTTTGGTTTCCTGAATCATATTGATCGATCTTCCCCCTCAAATGGAAAGAATGTAGTAAATGCCCCTTCTATTACATTTTCCATCCATTAAATGTATTATATGCCCCTTATGTGTTATATGACCATTAAAATTACCATTTAACCCTCAAAATATTCATTAAATAAAAAATATACTTAAAAAAAACACAACTCCACCATCGAACTCAAAGATGGATGGTGGAGATCTCTCTTTTTTATTTTTTATTTAAATTTTTTAAAATTAAAAAAGAATTAAACAATAAATAAATAATCTTAAAATAAATAATCTTATTGTAATATAAATACTAAAAAAAAATAAACTTATTGTTTTAAAGAAATCAGTTCATCACATTCTTCACCAAACCCAAATCTTAATCAGTTCATCACATTCTTCGCTAAACCCAGATATCTTAATCATCTTCAACACCCACCGTCAATCACAAAACCAAATCATCAACAATAACAAAATCCCAAACATCAACAACAATATCATCTTCTTCATTTTCAAACAAAAACACAACTATCACCATCTCTAGAAACATCACCATCTCCAAATCCCGATCAATAAAAATCATCTCCCAAAAACATCATCATCTCCTGAAATCCACACCATCAGCCAACATACAAAAAATCGGACCGAATTCCATCATCTTATCTCCAACTCATCATCATCATCAAACCCTAGCCACCCAAACCCTTCACCACCGCCGACCAAATCCACCACCCTAACCAAATCCACCACCCAAATCGACCCAAAACCAAATCAAAACCTAACCAAATTGAAATCAAATCGAACCCATCACCACAAATCCTAGCAAATAATCAAAAACCCACAAACACAAACCACAAACCGCCGAGGAGAGAAACGGAAAAGAGAAAGAAAACATGTCATCATCGTGGATCCCTGTTTTCGACGTCGTTGTTTCCAGGTTGAGAGAGATGATGTTGGTGTTTGATCAAGTTAGGAGAGAGATTCAGTTGAGATTCGGTGGTTGAGAGAGATGAGGTTGGTGTTTAATTGTAAGGGTTGGTGTTGAGAAGGAGATATTCTAGGAGAGAGAGGAGAAGTGGATATGTGATGTGATGTGTTGTGTTCTGGGTTGGTGTTGTGTTAGGAAGATGATGTTGAGGAGAAATGGGTTTGTTTGAGATGGATCTGGTGGAGATCACCAGATCAACAACAAAAAAAAATTATGTTTTTTTTTTTTTGTGCAGTGTAAATTTTTTTATGAGATTACGAAGTTACCCCTTTGATTGTAATGGTCAACATTATTTTGGATGGAAAATGTGACATAAGGGGTATATTATACATTCTTTCCATTTCAGGAGGATTAAAGACCAATATGGCCAAACCCTGTCCTCGTCTTAATAATAGGGCAAAAGTCAGGGGGGAAAATGATAATTTCCCTTGAAATTAAGTTAAAAGTTGGGATTTTTAACTTTTTATTATAAATTGTTTTTTGATATTTTTAAGTTATTTGATCACTTAAAAAAAAACAAACAAAACAACTTAATGAGTTCCATTCAGACCCATTAAGTTTTAAGTGAAAAAAACAAACGACCCCTTAGATTTACAAACATTAAATCCAACTTCCTTAGCATATTCATTGTACATCTTATGAACATCATTGAGTGTTTCGAACTTCATGTCTTCTCTCGGTTTTTTATCATTACCAATGACATTTAGAGTCTCAATTTTTGATTAACAAATACGAAAAAACAATTGTTAAATAAAAGTTATGACAAATAATATTTACACAATTTATTTTTTTTATGAAAATTTATCATCTACATGGCTTTTCGAAAAGCTAGCCATTAAATCTTCAACTTTTCCGTTCCCAAACAATTGAATAAGATGTATGAAAAATTGTTTAACAAATCTACAAATTAATTTGAAAACTCTAAAATAAAGAACAAGTTGAGTATTTCAATAGAGAAACAAAAAATACAAAAAGAAAATTACCTAAATGTGGTGTTGACCCATTATGGACTTGTTGTTCTTTTGATTTCCAACCGATTTCGAAATTTTTATTTTTGTAAGTATAGGTTGTGAAGTTTTTTTTTTTTTTTTTTTTGGTTCGGTTCTAAAATGGTGTATGGAATCGTAAAATCAGAGTAAATTAGGTTTATATGAAAACAAGTTAAATAAATATGGGTCAAATAGATCCATGATTTAAGTTATGCTTAAATGGCAAAATGGTGATGAGCTATGTAAGTATGCTCTAGTTATGCCTACAAGATCTGCTTACAGAAAAAAAATGTATAAAACCCATGTGTGAAGCTAAAAAAAATAAATAAATAAATAAATAAGGACGAATCCGATATTAAAAAGATATGAAGTAAAAGAAGATATACTAATAGATACAACAATCTAATAGTTTAGTCTTTTAGGTTTTACCTGATATTTTAGGTTTTACCTGATATCAGAGCCTTCGAAAAAAACCATCATGGGATTAGACCGAGCTCTGCCAAAATGGATGGCCAATTAAAGCCCATAGGGGCTCACAAATGAGAGGTACTGTTAGAAAACTAAACAAAGATGGGACCGTAAAAATTTGGGCTTTATAATATGCATGGTGTGTTGACTCTACAAATACTGAAGAATAAAAATGTTTGTTTCCTAACAAATTATACATAACACTACTTTTTTTTTTCTTTTCCTTTTTTTCTTTTTTTGAAGAAAAAAAGCTTTAATCAACAAAATAATAAGGGTGTGTTTGGTATGGATGACAACGGAGAGGAAAGAAAAGGGTGGTGGGAAAATGGAGAAGAAAATGGGAAAGTATGTATTGAGACAAAAATGGAAGAAAGGAAAAAAAGAGAGGAAAATTTTATGGGCTGGACCCACCAATTTTAATCCTCCCAAAAGTGGGAGGAAATGGGAGAGAAAGGAAGGAATGGTGTTTGGTTTAATGGAAATTAAGAATTTGCCCTTTTTTATTTTTTATTTTTGGAGGAAAGGGGAAAGAGAAAAGAGGAAATGGTGTTTGGTTTAATGGAAATTACAAATTTGCCTTTTTATTTTGTTTGGGAGGTAAGGGAGAGAAACGTGTTTGGTTTAATTGAAATTATGAATTTGCCCTTTTTTATTTTTTGAAGATAACTTGTAAAACATAATGTATTAATTTATATATATAATAGGTTAAAAATTTTGAAGTCATTTTGTAAAAAATAAAAATAAAATAAATAAAATAAAATAAAAAGTTGTATTCAATATTATTTAAATCATATTTATTTATTAAATATAAAAATATATAATATATAAACTATAATGTAAGGAAAGAAGATTTTCCATCCTTTGTCTTTTCCTCAACAATACCAAACAAAGGAAAGGAAAAATCTCTTCTTTCCTTCCTGTTTACCAAACAGCTCAAGAGAAAATTATTTTCCTTTCTTTCCCTCATGTTTTATATCTCTCCAAATCTTTTTATCTTTCCTATTTTTATTCCTCCCTACCAAACACACCCTAAATCAGAATTAACCAACACATCTCAAGCCAACCTGGATCATAAACTAACAAACAAAAAAACAGTATTGTGAGCCACCTTATTACAATGGGTAGGAACAAAGTTAATAGAGATATTTCTAACACTATCACGGCAGGAAATAATGTTTGTTTCAAATTATGCAGCACTACCCTGTTGATAATTCATAGTGTGGTTAAAATAATTTTATGAAACCCAATATCTATTGCCTTTTATTTATTTTCTTTAAATCTTGTTTTTTCCTTGTGCAGGATTGAATTAGCTATACTGTTATAGGATGCAAAATTTAAATGCAAAATATTTAGGATAGGGTTCATGGAGGACGGATTCAAATTGAGTGGTTATTTGCAATCCAATTATTCCATTTTTTATACTCCACTTTTGAATCCTATTTTAATAACAAATATATCCTTATTTCAAAAAATCTGAAAAATAAAAATAAAAAATAAAAATAAAAATAAAAATAAAAAACCCTCTCTATACACATGCCCTAGTATTATTATTTTTTTTCCCATTTTTTGTTTTTGGTAAAACCTTAGGTAAAATTAGGAAAAACTTTATTGAAAGAAAAGAATAAAAAGTGTTATTATTATTGTTTTACACATGCCCTAGTATCCTACATAGGGATATTGTTTTACCCGAACCAATGTCAGAGTTAGTGTTATTATTATTGTGGTCAGCTAATTTGGTGCAATTAGTGATATATAGTTAGGGTCGGTTAGTGCAGTTTTCCTTAAACAAAATCAAATTAAAAAAATTAAATACAAAAAAAAAACGTCCAGATTAATTCATAAAAAATTAAAAGAGAGACCGCCATCCATGTTTGAAATTGAAGGTAGAGATTACAATTTTTAAAAGAGAATTTAAATGAAAAAGAAGAAGCAAAAAGTGAAAATATATATATATATATATATATTTATATGAAGGATCTGCCACTAGTCACTAGATCCAGTCATCCAGATGGTCAGAGCCTCCCTCTCTTTGCTAATAGGGTAGCCACAAAGAATATTAAAAGAATAACGCATCACTTGTTAAAAATAAAAAATAATGAGCAATTCACTTTTGGTATACTAAAAAATTCGATAGATATCTACCATTTATTTGAGAAGAAAATTAAAAGAAAGACTCGATAGAACCTGAGTCTTATCTACATAATGATGCAAAACCAAAACCGTTCACAAACTTGGTTCTTGTCCCCAATATAATATTAAAAAATAAAATAAAAATAAAATAAAAATAAAAATAAAAATTAAATTAAATTAAATTGAAATAAAATAAAAATAAAAAAAAGCTTCATTACTAAATATCTGCCGTCACCGAATCAGTTGGGGTGTTGTAATATTGGCCCAAGTGGCAAGAAACTAGTGCAACAAGATCACCATATATGACTGATTGAATCAATTTGTAGGCCGGCAAGGCGGCCAAGTCATAAAATTTGCAAAAGACTTCAGTGGAAATAATTAAAACTATTCAAGTTGTTAGCCGATAAATATAGATAGTTATTTATCTATTTATTTATTTTCTCATATTAGGAAAATATAAGACATTCAAATCTAAGTATTGGTTTCATCAATTAGTTAGATTTGATTCTTTATAATATATATATATATATATATATATATTAAGAGATATATACATTAGGAAAGAGAATGTCTTTAAAAATTAATTTTTTACATTATCAACAAAAAAATGTCAACAAAAATTTTTTTTTTTTATGAATCAATGATTAAACTAATCAAGCAAATGAAGTTCATGAACGATTCAAATTTCTAGTAAATGTTTTTTTTTTTCTGAAATGCATATATAATTCTATATATTCTAAAGAGATTAATAGATGTATTGGATTGCAAAGTCACATCTTAACTCCACCATATTATTTTTTTCAACAACAAAAAAATGTCCACCATACTATTATATTTAATATCATAGTTTTTGAAAACTGTTACCATTTTCCTTCCTATCATGAAAATATCATATTGAAATTTTCTTTTATATATATATGTGTTTTTTTTTTTTATCAGCAATCGGCCATGTTTTGTCTCCGAACTTGAATGGTTCGTCAAAGTTTTGTCAATTTATTTTTTAGTTTGTTGTAGAAAAAATTTAGATTGTTCATGATCTTCATTTGCTTAATTAATTTATTCATTAGTTCATCAAAGTTTTGTTTTTTTTTTTTTCCTGTTTGTTTCGGAAGAAAATTGATATGGGGAGAGAAGTAGTTTATTGTTGAAGAGAAGAAAATATGTATAGTAACTTTTTCCTTAACGTATATCTTCTTTTATAAATATATATTTTTTAAGGATCTAAATCTAACCATTGGATGAAACCAACGCTTAGATTTGGATGTCCTAAGATTTCTTTCCATCAGTGCGCACTGAGGAGAAAATGACTACATATATATAGGGGTGAATTCAAAAAGAGCCACAAAATTTATGGGGTTATTGTTTTTAGCCACAAATTTATTTTTTATTGTTTTCATCACTTTTTACCACTTTTAGACAGAAGTGCCCTTAAATTTGAAATTTGAAAAGAAAATAAAAAATAAAAAAAGTATGTCAGTGGGTGGGTGGGTGGTAAAAACGAGGCCATCTTGTTAGGGTGGGAACTATCCATTTGTAAAATGATCAAAACTCAAAAGTAAAAAAGAAATAAGAGAGAGAAGGGAAGAGAGAGAGATCGACGGCACCGTGGAACCGCTGCTGGTCGCCGTCGCTGCCAGAAAGAGAAACCACTGTGGGTGGGTGTTACTGCTATCGCCGCACCTCTAGCCGTCGTTCACCTCTTGCCGTCGCGCACCTCTCGTCGTCGAACACATCTCGCCGTCGCACACCTCCGGTCTCAGGTCTGGTAATTTTTACCCAGTCTGGCAAAAAGAATTTATTCGAAACTCATTCATAAGAAAGATGTTGACAAATTTTAAATTATATATGAAAGGGAAAATTTTAACCTACACTATAAGAGAGGTTTGGTCAATTTTTCCCTAAAATTTATTCAAGGTTTTAGCTTAAAATATTATGAAAATAATCTGTAATACAATAAAGCTTTAGTGGAATTATGGGTATTCTATCTTAGCATAAAACAGAAATTTCCTTATAGCATATAGCAGGATGATCCATGTGTGTACAGTAATTCAATGCTAACAAAGTTTGCTCAACAGCAAAGATACAAAAGAATCAATTTTTTTTTTTTTTTTTGTTGAATCTGGTAGAGTTTTTATACGAGTGTGATTTGTAGTTATAATTTTTGATTAAATGTTTGTGGGGTGGGGATAAGGGTTTTGTTTATATTTAAACTGCATAAAATCTTAATAAGAATCTATCCATTTGTACAATTCGGTTGAAAAGATTTGACCGAATAGATCTCAGAATTTTACATTTAAGCATACATTTATGTATCTTTTTTGTACTGGCATGTAAGTTGTCTGTTGTATTGGCATGTAACTTACTTTACTGGCATGTAACTCTCATAGACACTGGCATGTAACTTCACTGGCATGTAACTAATGTTATATTCATGTGATTTTGCAGATGGAAAATATTAATTCTGAGTATTTCCTCATAAAACCGAAGGATAACTGGATTAAAAATCAACCACAAATGTATACTGCAACTTGAACGCCCTTCCAGAGATTGTAAAGGTTCTCCGAAAAGTTTGAGAATTAAATAAGTTTCGGAGCACCTGTTTTGGGCACGTAGTTGATATCCCTAAAGACTTAACTTTTTCAGCTGGCGTACTTCATAACCTTTTGTTACGGCTAATACATGTACTCGATGTGACCGGAGAGAATGAGTTGCACTTCTCCGTTGGTGGAAAACTGTTGAAATTCACATAGGAAAGAATTTTGCTTGGTAACGGGGCTACAATTTGGGGAGATGTCAAACATATTTTTGCAACCATATGCTCCTATTGAAGACGGGATTCATGCTAGGTATTTTGAGAAGGATGAGAATATACAGCTTGTAAAAGTATGGGAAAAGTTTCGGACCGGACGGTTTGACAAACCAAATGATGGTTTGAAGATGGCCCTTGTATTGATTGTTAACATGATTTGGTTTGGTCAGGACCAAAGAAAGAAAGTCACATTGTGGTTGTTCCAATTGGTGGAGGATCTTGAATTGTTCAACTCTTTTAAATGGGGAAGTTATATATACATGATGACATGCCACTACCGCCGTCAAGCATTTCGGACTGCAAATGCACCATTGAAGTATCTCCTAATATACATGGGTAAGGACTTTATTATTAATTTATTATTAGATTCAATTGACATAAACTTTATATATGCTCATAATATAAGTATCTTTTGTAGGGAAAGTTGTGTCAGGAATGGGTGAAATTCCAACCGTCGGAGGATGCCCCTATGACATGTGCATTCAATGCACTATCTTGTCAATGTCCGGACGATTGGCTATTGTATGCTTCAGGAGACAAGCCTGGTTAAGGATCATGTTGGACGTCCGTTCGATATGTAAGTACAATAAACGTTACTCATTTTGAAAAAGCATTAAACGTTACTAATGTTTTTTACTCATTACTTGCAGTTGTTAGTGCTGTGTGCAATTAGGAACCCAAACGGACATTGGATATTATGTCGGGTTGATTTGCTGAAACAAAATGTTTGCATTTATGATCCATTGTACAGGAAAACGAAGATTGTCATATGGCGGCAACAAATTGCCCCACTGTTACATTTCATGCCAGCCATTTTACAATGTTCAGGATATTTTCATCAAAAAGGTATATCACCCATTGGGAATGCGTTTGTTGTTCAACAATCTTTGCCAAAGAAGTTACCAGCACAGTTAGACAATGATAGTTATGGTGTGTTCATATGTCGATAAGCAGATATGTTGATACGTTATAGTTGTTTTTGGGGATGTGGAACCAAAAATGTCCCCAAGCTTAGGGAGGAGATGGCAATAGGAATTTTTGCAAATAGTGTACCAGCATAATGATAACTTTGTTTGTGCTTCATCTTTGTTTTTGAAGTTTATAAACTGTCATGTACATGAAATGATTACAACAAACAACTAGAATGTATGAGGTTCTGTACTTTTTTAAGTTTATTCTACTGGCATGTAACTTGTTAATAGAAGTTGGCATGTAAAACTACTGGAATGTTTAGTTTTCAATTGACATATTTATTACGGTTGATAATCTCATCATTATATGTTTCTATTAATTTAGTTCTCATTATTGTTTTAATTTATTTTTAAAATTATCCGTCAACAATCAGATTTTATTTTTTGATCTTTTAAGTGTCTTTTAAGTGTCTTTCAAGTAGGGAAACAAGAATATCCTGGCATGTAACTTCAAAATATACTGGCATGTAAATTCAGAACCAATTGGCATGTAACTTGTTAACAGACCCTGGCATATAACATTACTGGAATTTCATCTTTTAACTTAGGTTTGTCAAATATTTCTTGGCATGTACCTTAAAAAAACACTGGCATGTAAATTTAGATCACACAGGCATGTAACATTTTAGCATACTCTGGCATGTAACAATACTGTCCTTTCATCTTTTAACTTAATGTCTTTCAAGTTGGGAAACAATTATGTCTTGGCATGTAACTTAAAAAACACTGGCATATAACTTTAGAACACACTGGCATGTAACATTTTAGCATACCCTGGCATGTAACAATACTGCCATTTCATCTTTCAACTTAGTATCTTTCCAACACAGTTAGACAATTATGTCTTGGCATGCAACTTAAAAAACACTAGCATGTAACTTTGGAACACACTGGCATTTAACATTTTAGCATACCCTGGCATGTAACAATACTGTCATTTCATCTTTTAACTTAGTGTCTTTCCAACACAGTTAGACAATTATGTCTTGGCATGTAACTTAAAAAACACTAGCATGTAACTTTAGAACACACTGGCATGTAACATTTTAGCATACCCTGGCATGTAACAATACTGTCATTTCATCTTTTACTTAGTGTCTTTCCAGCACAGTTAGACAATTATGTCTTGGCATGTAACTTAAAAAACACTGGTCTTCCAGGTTGCACACGAAAAGGAGGCAGATAAACAACCCTTGATCTCACATCTTCAGAAATAGTCCATTCACAAAGATGGCTAACAGGAAAGATGTTCATGGAACATGCTTCAACCTAACTAGTAGTTTCGTAGCAATCCCCATAAAAATCTGTAAAAGGCTTCTTCGCGAACCTATGAAATTAAAGGTATGAGTAATTAAATGAATCACAGTTGGTAAGAAAATAATATACAATAAAACAAGAGGATAATAACCTTATTACGGCTAATGCGTGGTGACATGGCAGTTTATCAATTTGAAATTTCATACAACTACAAGTCTTTTCAAAAAGGTTCACCAAACCATCTTTATTTCCATCATTCACATTAAAGTTAACCAAATCAATTGGACAAACCGTGTACTTTTCTGAATCATAATTCCTTTCTTTTATTAAATCCGTGGCCTATGGACTCAATTGTGTCCGAGTTTTTTCAGCTTTGGTACAGCGCTTATAAAACCATTTCTGGATCATCTCTCTAATATACTCAACCATGGTTGTCATTGGCATTTGGCGAGCATGTACCAAACATGAGTTCATTGACTCAGCAATGCTAGA
This sequence comes from Acer negundo, assembly GCA_035582765.1. NCBI lineage: Eukaryota > Viridiplantae > Streptophyta > Magnoliopsida > Sapindales > Sapindaceae > Acer > Acer negundo. The sequence goes on from CM069235.1 coordinate 15,746,059, forward strand.
GGTCATCAAGCGATAATGCCTAACATGAGAGTAAGCACGAGACCACCTTTCGGGCCCAACATTAATTAAATCTTGGAATGCTACCGTATTAACCTTCATCATCTCCAACATCACTTCCTTGAATTCATATTTTCGATATGCCTTCCATGCTTGTTTGAAAAGAAGAGTCACATCCTTCCTTTTGTAATCGTTTTTGATGTTTTAAGTCATGTGAAACACACAATATCCATATGGTACATTAGGGTACACTTTCTCCATTGCAGCCTTGATCCCAAGGTGGCGGTCGGATATGATCATACAATCCTCAGGACTACCAATAGCATTTTTAAGCTCATTTAAAAACCAAGTCCATGATAGTTCATCTTCAACGTCCCCAAAACCATATGCCAAAGGGAAAATATGGTTGTTTGCATCTAGACATATAGCTATAAACAAAATACCAGAAAATTTACCCTTCAAATGAGTACCATCAATGGCAATAATCGGCCATATTACAGTACGAAATCCATGACGTGAAGCGGCATGAGCGATGAACATATATTCAAACTGATTTGCATCATTTGTCTTCATTGTAGCAAAAGTCCATGGATTTACTTCCTTCAATCGATGACAGTAAGCATGCAATAGTTTGAATGATTCTTCGGGAGCACCAAAATATGATGCCTCTACATGATCCTTTGCCCTCCAAGACTTGGTATACAACAAATTTAGTCCACGTTCCACTTGCATTTCAACCATGATGTCTTTAGGTTTTAGAGAGTGGATGTGTACTTGCAACTTCGGCGCTAATAGTTCACCGACAGTCCAAGAATTTGCTTGTCGAAAACGTGTGTGGAAACCATCGATATTGTAAGTATGATCATTCACGAACATTTGAACCACCCAATATTCTCCTTTTTTGCATCTTAAATGCACGTAATTGGAATTCACATTCGCCATCCTTACATCTGGCCTTATAATGTGTCTTGCTAGACCTTCTAATCCGGAGTTCAAAATTCGAGTTCAAAGTATACATGTTCACCGTTCGCTTAAGATCTTTCTTGCATCGAAAGAGTTTACCCTTGTATAAGCAGTCATCATTTGAAATTGCTTCATCCATACGATTAGGTTCTAAGAAATACCTTTTGGATCCAGGAATACTCCAAGCTCATGGGGTTGGATGTTCACCTAATCCTTCCTCACCCAATCCATCCTCTCTAAAAGAACCTTCACCAAAGGTAGCAAAACCCGATGGACCAGCACTAGCAGAACCAGCACCCACACCACCATCCGAGTTATCGGTGTCAACGTCAGGTATCGACACATCATCCAAGTTATCAGTGTCCGACGCATGATTGTTCTCTTGATCATCAATGGTTTCATCAGTACTTACAATTGGGTCTGCTATTAGAATGGACCCACATGCTACCAGTTGCTAGAGAAACTAGCAATACCTAGGTTTTTGAGTAAGTTGGTTAAATTGTTGAAGAAAATTCAATTGTAGTAGGTTGTCATCTTGTGCCACCGTAATACCATTCTGCACATAATTTGTTGGTCCCTTATGAGAAATGGTGACATAAACCTCCGATAAAAAATTATCTTCATCCATCATACATGACACCTCATTGTCATTCTCAATTATCGGTCTAGCAACACCACTATTCGTACGAACCAATGAGCATAATTCTATAATGTACATAGCAGTATCAACTTTGGCAACATCTTGAACTAACTTCACCAAGGCATCATAAGTCAAAGCTCTAGGAACATGGACCCACTTTGTCAAACCACCCTCGTAACAATTGCCCACCCAACTTCCACTGTGATAGATGACCAATCTCTTTTTATCCATATTCCTGCATGTGAAGTATTTGACTTGAAAATTTAAAATGACTGGGAACTAACATATAAAATTTCAAATAACCAGCATGTAACTTTAAACGAACTGACATGTAAAGTTTGAACTAACAGGCATATAACTTTAAAATGAACTGATATGTAAAGTTCTAACTAACCAGTATGTAACTTTAAAATGACATATAAAGTTCTAACTAACCAACATGTAACTTTAAAATGACATGTAAAGTTCTAACTAACCAGCATGTAACTTTAAAATGAACTAACATGTAAAGTTCTAACTAACCAGCACGTAACTTTAAAATGAACTCACATGTAATAAAATAATAACCAATGGCATGTAACTTAAAAAATAACCAAAGGACATGTAACTTTGAAATAAACTAGCATGTAAAGTCTACAATAGCATTCTTCTAACATGTAACTTAAAAAAACTTAGCATGTAACTTAGAAATAAATCAAAATTACCAAATGACATGTAAGTTAGAAATAAACTAGCATGTAACTTAAAAAAAAAAACACTAGCATGTAACTTTATAACAAACTGGCATGTAGCTTTGTTACAGAAAATTACAAAATCTTGGTTTCATTAAAAATGGAAACTACTCTCCTATTTTTCATATCCAACATTATGATAATTGTAAAAAACAACTGGGAAAAAGATACATACCTTTTCGAAGGTCGTTCGGCTCCGTATCTACTTCAACAGAGAGAAGATACCACTCAATGGGTTTCGGTTTTAGATCTAGGTCATTACAGAGCGAGAGAGACACAAATTGTTGCTGGGTTTCAGTCCATCACTGCTAAAATGGGTTTCGATTTCAGTCGAAGAAATGAAATGGGTTGGAAGAGAAAAGAAACGAAATTGGATGGAAAAGGTAGACCTGCAGAGAAAGAAACGGAATGGGATAGAGGTCGACGAACAAAAAAGAAACGGAATGGGATGGAAAAGGTCAACCTGCGGAGAGAGAAATGGAATGGGTACTTTGCTTTTGTTATCAAGGTTGAGAGAGAGAGAGAGAGAGAGAGAGAGAGAGAGAATGTCACAGAAAGAGACAATTTTGAAACATTTTGGGAAAACTTCACAGAACAAGAGAACATGTTGTTGCTTGAAGAGACCAAAATTTTAGGATGTTGGCAAGTAAAACTTATTGTCAGGGTAATTTTGGCAATTCAAGGCTAAAGATGACGAAAACAATAAAAAATAAACTTTTGGCTAAAAAAATAAGTCCATAAATTATTTGATCATTTCTTGCAATTTCCTAATATATATATATATATGTATATAAAAGACTTCTCACCCATAAACCCTTGTTATAAGCCTTATATACAAATCAAGTTTTCAGCCATTGGGTCAAAATCCAAAAGGTGTTATGTATTCTCTTTTGACCCAACCACTTACTTTTGTTTCCACTCACAATTTATAAGAATACATAACAAACCTTAGATTTTGATCCAAGTATTGAAATTTTGGTTTGTATATAAGGCTTATATTAGGATATTTGTAGGTGAGAAGTATTGTATATATATACCACATCTCATAATTAAACACATAAATAATTAAAAGTATAAAAATTTAAAATAGTATCTAAGCTTTCAACTATTGTTTGTTAGTAATAATAACAATCGCTATGCTACACGGAAGGCGTTGCCGAATAGCCACAAACAAACACAATAATGTCAATGAAAGAAAAAAGATAAGATGTAAGAAATAAACAAATACAATCACACATACAACACAAGGAATTTACGTGGAAACCCAAGAACAAGGAAAAAACCATGGTCGTCAGGACAACAAGAGAAATTCCATTATGTAGTAACTTGTTACAACCATACACTCAGGATTCTCTCTCTAAAACCCCAAACCCAATTAATACCTAATGCCTACTCACTAAGATCTCTCATATGTTTGCTCCACGCAACACACATAATAACCTAGTTATTATGATTTATTTATACTAGTTACTAAGAGTTTAAGTCCTACAAGAAAACTCTTTTCTTTTACACATAAGACTTCCAATTTCGCGAAAAGTCCTACTCTTTTATGCACAAGAACTTCCTATTTCAGGCAAAGTCTCTTTTTCCTTTATGCACAAGAACTTCCCAGAAGAAAACCTTTCCTGATCCACGCAACTTTCTTGATCCACGAAAAAATCGCCAATACAACGGTCAGGGCCGCGGAATGTCACTGGAAACGACAGCTTAGAATACCGCAGTCTACATCTATTGCCTTCGTGGTAGTCTACATCACGCTATACTCGCTAGAATAGTTTATAGTCCACACTGCGGTCTATATTGCGGTCTACATTGCGGTTCCTTTCCGAATCTAATTCTTCAATTCTTTTGCGGTCTTCAAGCCTCCCTCAAACACGATCTCCTACTTCCAAACTTTTCCCATGTCTCTAGGAAACTTCCGCATTGATTGAATCTCGTTTGATAACCATAGGAATACGAGCCATATCAAATAATCCTCCCTTATGGCGAGAATTTCCAAAATCTTCGTCCACAACCATGACTCTTAACACCGAGAATCCACATACCCCATCACAAGGTATAACCACTTAGGAACGACCATCATAAGATTTCTTCCAACACATGTCGAAATAACCTGTTGAAATTGTGATGCAACTCCTTAAATTAGGTTCCTTGGGAGTTCGTCAGCTAATAACATCATTGTCCACCACACACCTTGCATTACCTCCTAACTAATGCATGTGCGCAAATTATGGACCCGCTATTAGCAACACATCCTCTTCCATGGCAACTGGCGGTTGCCATGAGGATGTCCATGTCCCTTTAAAAGGCATTACTATAGTTGTCATACTCAAGAGAGATGATTTTTGGATCCCTCTCTTTGAAGCCTTTAGCCACGCTAGCCCTTTTACTATTTCAATCTTTCCTCACATGTCCATATTGCCCACAATTCCAGTAAGTGACTATCTTCTTGAAGTTCCCCTTCTTTCTACTTTCAACCATAAGTGCACTAGTATCAAAAGATTTACCTTCACTAGTCAGCCTTCTTTCCTTTGATCAATTTGTTCGTCACATCTCCAAGACTTATGGTTAGACTCCCATGTATCAGAATTGGCATCATGTGTGCATAGGACGGTGGAAGAGACCAAATGAGTCTTTACCCTTTGTCTTCTTCATCAATTTTAACTTCAATCGACTCTAATTCGAAAATTATCCTATTGAGCATTCCAATGTGATCAAAAACCTTCGTACCTTCAAACATGTGCAGTGAGTGAAATTGTTCATTTAGGTAGAACCAGTTACAGGCAGTTTCATTTGATACAATTCTCCAAGCCTCTCCTAAAGTTCTTTTGCAGAATATGTTCCTTGAATATTTGCAATAACATTCTTAGACAGGCACAAACGAATTGCACTTGCAGCCCTCTTATCCAACACCTCACAATCATCATTGCTCATCACAGGTTTTCCAGAACTTGTACTAGGCACTTCTTTTGCAGAGTCTCCAAGGTTTCTGAAGTCTTTAGGATTTCCAGAGTTTCCAGGGGTTGACTTGCCCTTTAAAACCTTGTGTGATCCCAGTTGGATTAATAGATCATTGACTTGAACTTGTTACAAACCAAAGTTAATCTTCCCATCGAACTTCTTTATATATCGAATTTCATCGAACCCATACTTTCAGACATAACAGTTAGTTAAGACCATTATCAGGCAACTGGAGCTCTGATACCAGTTGTTAGTAATAATACCAATCACTACATTATGCGGAAGCGTTGCCGAATAGCCACACACAAACACAGTAATGTTAATGAAAGAAAAAAGATAAGATGGGAAAAATAAACAAATCTAATCACACACACAACACAAGGATTTTTACATGGAAACTAAGAACAGAGAAAAAAACCACGATCGTGTAGTAAATTGTTACAACCACACACTTATGATTCTCTCTCTAAAACCCCAAACCCAATTACAACCCAATGCCTTCTCACAAATAGCTCTTAGGTGTTTTCTCCACTCAACACACATAATAACCTAGTTATTATGATCTATTCATACTAGTTACAGACGTACAAGGAGTTTAAGTCCTATGAGGAAACTCTTTTCTTTTACACATAAGATTTCCTGTTTCGCACAAAGTCCTACTCCTCCTACTCCTTTACGCACAAGAACTTCTTATTCCATGCAAAGTCTCTTTTTCCTTTATGCACAAGAATTTCCCAGAAGAAAACCTTTCATGATCCACAAAACTTTCCTAATCCGCTCAAAAACGCCTTTACCGCGGTATAGGCTGCCGTTTGCAACCCGCGCCCTGAACTGCGAAATGTCACTAGAAACTACTACTTAGAATATTGCGGTTAGCGTCTTTTGCCTCCAACATAATCTACACCATGTTGTACTCACTGGAATAATTCGCGGTCCACATCGCGGTTGGTGCACTATTGCTTGTACCGCGATTCCTTTCGAAATTCGATTCTTTAGTTCTTCTTTTGTCTTCTGCCTCCCTTAATCACGATCTCCTACTTCTAAATGTTTCTTACCTCTCTAGGAAGCTTCCGCATATGTTGAATCCCATTCGGTAACCATTGGAATACCAGCCATATTCAACAATGTTAACATGGAACTGAGTCGAGCTCCTACAAATGGCAACTAAAAAAAAAAATAGGTGGCCAATCAAAAAAGCCAACCAAGCTCACATGTAAGGGGAGTGTTAGACTGTTAGGGAATTGAACCCACATGTGAAGTTCAAGAAGATGTGATTAATTAATGCAAAAAAAAAAAAAAAAAAAAAACATATAACAAGTGTTTATATACTCATGGTTGTTATATTCATCACTATAGGCTATCCACCGATATATATATATATATATACCACATACATCTCATAGCTGAAAATATGCAAATAAACAAGGAGCTTTCTAAATTTATCGGTATAAAGTGCTTAAAATGATTTTTTTTTTTTAAAGATTAAATGTTACAGATCTCCGTGAATCCGTGGAGGTATGTTCTATGAATCCATTGAATTATGTGCGCAGACCCTCCATGAAGGTCTATTGAAAGGTAGTATGCGCAACAAACCTATAGAACTCCTTCCATGAAGGTCTATTCCATGATAGCTGTGGAAAAGAATTGTGAGAGTTACTGGAAAAAAAAATTCGTAACCTGAAACAAAATTATAAATTCAAAAAGAAAAAAAAAAGTTATATACACTACAATAGAATTTTTTGGCATGTTTAAAATAATTATAGATTAAACACGTTACAAGAAGAAGGAAAAAAAAATGGTTGTTCAATTATAATTTTTAGGCATATATAGTCTTAGGGGTTCAAAAATTAAATGGCACTTTTTCAATATGTAATTTTAAAAGTATCACTATTTTCATAACTTAAGTTTAAATAACACATAAAGTGTGGATTTGACAAAAATACCATTAAAACACACTCACAAAAATAAGCCTCGCCCTTTTTTGTGTTTCCGATACTTATTTTGATTTTTTCGAGACTTATTTTATAATTTTTGAGATTTTTCAGGTAGTTTTCATGATTTTTTGGTAATTTTTGAGATTTTTGGGTAGTTTCCTAGACTTATAGTTTTCGAGACTTTTTACAATTTTCAAGTTTAGAGGTAGAAGAAGGGCATTCTAGGAAATCAATTAAATAAGTGTTATTTAAATTCAAGTTTATAACTTGGTGTTTTTCTCAAAACTCAACTTCAAAATGGTGTCATTTAGTCCCATCACCACTTAATCTTAGCATGTCTAATTTTTTGGATTATACAATTATACACGCTAAAAATTAAAAAAATAAATAAATAAATGAAGGAAGCCTATCGTGTTTAATTCAAAAAAACTTTATCGTGTTTAATTTTTTATTTTAAAAAAAAAAAGTTGGCATGTTTAATCTTGGATTAAAGACACTAGCTTAATTTTTTTCTTCTTCTTAATTCTTAATGTTTCTTTTCTTCTTACATCGGAGGTGAATCGGTTTCTCTCTCTGGGTAGCAATATTTGGTTCGTTTCCTTCCTCACTCTATTTGTCTCTCTTGATTTTCCTTTTAATGTCTAATAGTTTCTCTCTTTAGGGTTTTTCCTTTAACACCATAAAATGGCTTTTTTTTTTCAAACAAAAATAATTTGGTTTAAGGGTATATTTATCCGAAAAGTGGATCGTTTTATAAAAACAATTAAACTTTAAGAAATTGGTAAAATTAGAAAGACCCCTAATTATATCACTATTTAAGCGAAGAGCCAATAAAAAATAGACGGAAATTTAACAATTTCAATTTTTTAGGCTGCCGGCAAGTGATAGAGTTTGCAAAAGACTTCGGTGGAAATAATTAAATAAAAAATTCAAAGTTGTGTTTTTGTAATACAGGTTTTTGTTTTTCATTGAATTAGTGTTCAAGAAATCAGCTACCTAGGCCGATTAATCAGCTCAATACGGCTAGTCAGCAACAAACTGAGGCGAAATGGCTAAAATCGGCCTTATTAGTCGGTGATCGATTAATCGGCAACTAATCGGCCAACTCGCCGATTAATGGGCCAAATCGCCGATTACTCGACGATTAATTGGTCAAATCGCTGATTAATCGGTCAAAATTGAAATAATAAATAATAATAATAATAAATAAATAAATAAAAATAGGTGATGGGATTTTTATGCAAGAAAATTTATAAATAAATAAAAAGATCTAAATTTACCAGTTAATTAATCACACCGATTAATCGACGAATAATCAACCTAGGCGTTAGGTGCTGGGTCTCCGCCCGACTAGCGCCTAGCGCTTACTAGAACATCGCATTGAATACGAGGTTATAGTTAAATATCATTTTATAAAATCAGACCAACATAAATAAAAAAAGTCAATTATTTACGATAATTGGATTCTAGTGTTAACAAAATCGTAAAGAAAAGTCAAGTCAATTTTTAAGATTTTATCTACTTCCAATTCTCAAATAAAGAATGGAAGACATTCTAAGTCTGACACTAAGAGGTCATTTGTTTTTTACTCTTAAAACTTAATGAATATGAATTGAAATTATTAAATTGTTTTTTTTTTTTTTTTAAGTGGTCAAACTACTTAAAAATACCAACAACAACAAAACAACTTAAAATGAAAAGTAAGGGGTCGTTTGTTTTTTTGTCTAAAAACTGAATAGTCTTGAATTTTATATCTTGACAGAGAGTCAACTTATTTGTTTTTTAAAGATAAAATGGCATTAAATAAGTAATTTGACATTTATACCCTTATTACTATTAATTGTTATGTATTTTTATTTTATATGATACTAAAAACTAATAAAAAAAATTTAGCAAATTCTAAACCATTTTTGTGTAATTATGATAAGATATTATTCACGATTAAGATGTTAAAAATAATTTTTTTTAATTTAAAAATATGATATAATGATTTTCATTTTACAATATTTATATATATATATATATACGGCCCTGTTTTTATCAAGGCATCCTTATATAAATTTATCAGGATATTGAATGTGAGTCACTCATTTATAAAAGTGATTTGACAAGTGCATACATACCAAGTCAAAGTATATAAAACGAGTGGTTCACATTCAATGTCCTTATATAATTCTATCAAGGCTTTCTCATAGGAAAAAATCTATATATATATATATATATATATATATGTATAGTATTGAAGTCTCAACGATGGTGTTATAATGTGAAAGATATTTTTGAAAAAAAAAAATTTGTTTATGATGAGTAATAGGTAGAGGTGGCCACGGTTTCGGTTAAACCGGCGGTTTTACCCACGGTTTAACCGAAACCATACTTCCAAAAACCGTCCCAAAATCAGAACCAAAACCGGAACCGACGGTTTCAAAACAGATCGAGAACCGGCGGTTTCAAAATAGATCAGAAACCGGTTAAACCGGTCACGGTTTCGGTTTGGGACTTCCAAAAACTGCCAAAAACCGACGGTTAAACCGGCGGTTTTAACCGCGATTAAACCGACGGTTTTTAAATTAAAATCAACTAATCAGAAGCTGCCATGTGTCACTTTTTTTGAATATTTTTTTGAAAAAACGAAACCAAACCCAAAACCGCCGGTTAGAAACCGTGTACCAAACCGGTTTTCCAGTTACGGTTTCAGTTTTGGGTGGCCACGAAACCGAAACCGAACCAAAACCAAACCGTGGCCACCACTAGTAATAGGTTAACATAAATAAATTTGTATAGTATAGAATTATGAAAAAATTGGAAATATGTTATCTTTGGAATGATACTCTTGGAAGATAATATATTAAATTGATTTGGAATTAAGTTAAAAGTTAAAATTTCTTACTTTTTATTTTAAGTTGTTATCTTGTATTTTTAAGTTGTTTGATCACTTGAAAAGAAAAAAACAACAAAAACAACCAAAACAACCAAAAAAAAAAAAAAAGCAAACAAATAAAACAACTTAATTATTTCAATTCAAACTTATTAAATTTTAAGTACAAAAAACAAACGACCCCTAAGAAATTCTGACTTTTAACTTAATTCTAAATCACTGAATTGTATTTAATGTAATTTCTTCCAAGATTATCCTCCCAAAATAACATATTTCCAATTTTATCATAATTTTATATTATACAAATTTATTTCTTCTAACCTTATTTCTTGTGACAATAAACTTAAAAAAATAAAAATAAAAAATCATTAATCACATTATCAATTTCAGCATCATTGTTGAACCTTCAATTTTATTTTATTTTTAATCAAAACCATTTCTAAATCATTATTTATCATATATATTTTTAAAAAAAAAAAACAATTATTTATCATATCTTAATCACGAATAATATATTATCATTATTAAATAAAAATGTTTTATGTTTAATTATTTTTATTTAGTTGTTTGTATCATAAAAAATTAAAATACATCACAATTAAGAAAAAAAAAGGGTATAAATGTCAAACCATTTTTCTTTAAAAAAAAAAAAAAACAAACAAACAAACAAACAAACAAGTTGACACCCTATTTAGAGGTGACAAAAATTAAAAAATAATAATAAAAATGTCATTCGGTTTCAGTTTTCAGACAAAAAAAAAAAAAAAAAAATGGCCCCTAAGATTTGCTCTGATTATGCAGCTTCAGCGGCCCAAGCAAAATTAAGGGGGTGTATTCAATTAAGATTTTAAAATACTTTTAATGACTTTTATGGAATTAAAAAGTTTGAGTATATTCAATGTAGACTTTGAAAGACTCTAAAAAGTCATAGGGTACTCAACATAGACTTTTATAAACTTAAAAAAATTCTTTAAAAGTCATGTGGTATTCAATCAAAACTTTATAACACTCTATGAAAGTTATGAGGTATTCAAAATCTTAATGACTTTTATAGTTTTTTTTTTTTTTGAAACCGCATATTTTATTAAATAGAACAGCAAAAGACAGACCATAGAGCCAAGAAACAACCGATACAAAAGCGTCAAACAGCCACACAAAAAGCACAACCAAAACAAAGCCCAAATGCCAACCTAAGAAAGACCAAGAAGGAAGAAACACTAAACATATACTGCAGAATAACAGAACAAAGCAAGCCACAAGAAACAAAACTGAAAAAGACAGCCATGCAACCCCGAAAAACCATCCTCAAACATCTCCTCATTCTAATCTATCCCCGCTTCTACTCGAGCTAGCCTTGGCTAAACTATCTGCTAATGAGTTCGAACCCCTAGGCATAAATTTGATAACAAGCTCATTGCGCAATTGGAGCATTTGTCTGATATCATAGACTAAGTTCAGCAGCTGTAAATTACCAAATCAGCACCATTAATCCAACCGACCGCCAACTTCGAATCACTAATAATAATGATCTTCCGAAAAGTAAGAGCATCATTAGAAACTATAAGCTGACATGCTCTATGAATTGCTACCACTTCAGCCAAATTCAAATCCAAACAGCCAACAAAATAAGAAAATAAACATAACATCTTGCCACTAGAGTCTCTAAGAACCCCACCAATATCTGCATCGCTCGGACTTCCTCTTATGGATCCATCAACATTGAACATAACAAATCTCATAATTTGTCTTTTATTCATACCAAAGACTTTGAATGACTTTTTTTTTTCTTTTTTTCTTTTTTAAATAGAAAGAATTTTAGTTTAGAAGAAAAACATAAAACTCTTTAAGAAAAATATCAACCATCAAACATATGTCATATTTTCAAGTAAAAGTATACACATTCTTAACAAATTTTACAAATAAAATAAAATGAAAAACTTTTAAAATGAATAAACATTATCAAAAAATAATAATAATAAATAAATAAATAAATAAATAACTAAAAAATAATATAAAACAACTCTCTATAGGCTATTCGATCAAGGACGAGAGATTTCATTTTTTAACCTCTATTTAAGCAACTAAATAACAACAAAACAAATCAAACGAACTTCATTTATGTTAATTAAAAACAATAAAAGGCAAAAACTACTACCCAATCATGCCAACAAGTCATAATCAAAGTCGTGTATAAGCGTGGCTCTAAGTAATTATGATCAATATCAAACTACCCACTTTTAGGCATGGGTTTTGTTCAACAACTATGTGCGGTTTTTATATTTTATCTTTAGTAATTGAATTAATTTTTGATAGATTTTTTATACCCATTGTCGTACTTTCGTAGAAATATGTAAACATTAATATTATTGTCGACTTGCTACATTTATTCTAAAAGAAAATTTATAATATTTTGACTAATTATAAAAATAAATAAAATTTTGACTAATTATTAAAAAAAATTAGGTGCATAATGTCTTTATGATGCAAAATATAATAAAATTACAAATAAAAATTTTAAAATCACATATATAGGTAAGAATTCTTTTGTCAAGTTTAATTAACGATGATTTTCATTTTATTCTTTTAAAAATATATTTTTTATTATTGATATGAGAAATATATATAATTTTGCTAAAACAATATATATATCATATTTAAATATTAATGAAAGTTTATAAATGTCTATGAAAGTCTTTTAAAATGAAGATTTATAAAATTCTTTTAAAATGAAAGTCTATGAAGGCCTTTTAAAATGAAAGTCTATGAAAGTTTTTCATAATTCTGTAAAGTCTATAAAAGTTCATAAAAGTCCATGAAATCTGCAAAAGTCATCTACTTAAAAAAAAAATCATTAAAAGTCTTTTGAAATCCTAATTGAATACACCCCTTAAGTCTTATCGCTAATTGGGCTGCACAAGTTGAGGTAGAAAGAAATGTTTAGTTTATTTTTCTTTATCTTTTTATTGAGGTCTACGTCTCTATTTTGATTAATGTTTTAAGGCCTGTGCACGTTCCTTTGTTTTCATTTTTCTTTTCTATCTTTTTTTTATTATTTTTATTTTTATTTTATTTATAATGGTTTTGCCTAACAAAATAAAGTTTTTGGATTATACGATTATACACGCTAAAAAAAAAAAGAAACATGTCGTGTTTAATTCAAGAAACTCTACAGTGTTTAATTTTTTATTTAAAAAATTAAAATAAAAAATAAAAAATAAACTCGACTGTGTTTAATTCTAAAACAAGTCAACAACAGACTTCTAAACAAATCTTTAAAATAAAATTATAAAAAATATAAATAATATAAATATAAAAAAAAAAGTTAGCATGCACCAGTTTAGTTTTTTTTTCTTTTTTTTCTTAATTCTTAATGTTCCTTCTTCTTCTTCTTACATTGGAGGTGAATCGGTTTCTCTCTATATTGATTTTCCTTTTACACAATAAAATGGTTTTTTTTTTTTTTCAAACAAAAACAATTTGTTTTAAGGGTATATTTGTCCGAAAAGTATATTTTTTAATAAAAACAATCAAACTATTGATCTTGTTTGCGGTCAACTAAGAAGTTTCTTTCAACGGTTAGAAAAATTTACGTGAAGAGCCTTATAAAAAATAGATGGAAATTTGATAATTTCAATTTATAGGCCGCCGGCAAGTGATAGAATTTGCAAAAGACTTCGGTGGAAATAATTAAACAAACAATTCAAAGTTGTTTTTTTGTAATACGAGGTTTTTTTTTTTTTTTTAAAAATAGAATACGAGGTTATAGTTAAATATCATTTTATAAAATTATCAGGCCAACATAAATAAATAAAAGTCAATTATTTTTACACTTTCCTTGTGAAGTTGTGATTATATAAGCCATATAGCTAGGCTGCTTGCATTGCAAAGACAATAACACAGCAAAGCCATGGCAGCAGCTTCTCTAAACCTTAGATATCTGTTTGTTGTAATCTTCCTTAACCATTTCCCTACAAATGCCATTTTTACTTACCAAAATTCTGCAAATCTCAGCACTTCATGGCAAAACAACCAAAATTCCTCAAGCTATGAATTTAGTGACGGTACTCAATTGAGACCGATCCTTGAACATGAGAATAATGGGGATCTGAGATTCGGTTTTGGTTTCTTAAATACAATTCATCATCAACTTATGAAACCACGTCCTTCTATCTTGTAATAATCAAATTCTTAAGACGTCCCAATTCAACCGTCGATGATTATAGTCTTCCACCGGTTATTATCTGGTCTGCCAATGGAAATTCTCCAGTCAAAGAGAATGCTACTCTTGAACTAAATGGGGATGGAGATTTGATCTTGACAGATTTCAACAATAGTCGCATTTGGTTCACCAATTCCTCACGCAGAAACGTTGCGCGAATGTACTTGTCCTACTTTGGCAACTTGAGACTTGATAATGCTACTGATAATCCGCGATGGCAGTCATTTGATAACCCAGCTAATACTTGGGTTCCAGCTCTTGCCACTTGATGGAAGCTTGACATCTACCGTTTCGTATTCCAATCTGTCCACAGGCCTGTTCTTGCTCACTTTGTCGATAAAAACTATCAATGTGTACTTCAAGAAGGGTAGTACTCCACAGCACGATCAGAGTATTCCATTTCAATGATTAACAAACTTGTTCCATTCAAGATGGAGCTCGTTCTCTTTCAAAATCGTGTAAATTGTACGACAGATCGGAATGGCTTTCAGTTCATAAGGCTGGAGCCTAACGGGCACCTCAATGTCTATCGAATTACTGGTGGCAATGCTGAGACTTCAGATCTCTCGACTGCTCGTTATGGTAAAAATAAATTGTCTCTACTTTTGCTGCTGGTAATTATACTCTGTTTCAGGTTTCCTACTTTTGGTTATTTCATGCTATTTGAGATGGAGAAAGAAAAAAACTTTCAATAGACTAAGGAGAGATGTCAACGTCAACAACTCCATCGATGAATCTTCTGTCGATGTAACCAGCATCTTGAGGAAGTTCTCATCAGAAGATTTGAAGTCTGCTACGCAAGATTTTCAGGTTAGGCTCGGAAGAGGAGGGTTTGGTTCTGTTTATGAAGGAATTTTGGGTACAGGCACCAAAATAGCAGTGAAATGCTTAAATAATTCTGGTACTGTGAATCAAGGCAAGAATGAATTTCTTTCAGAGGTCAAGACAATAGGTAAAATTCACCATTTTAATCTGGTAAGACTTGTTGGTTATTGTGGCAAAAAATCGCAAAGACTATTAGTTTATGAGTACATGTGCAATGGTTCTTTGGATAAATGGATTTTCCACAAAAATGAAGCAAAAAACCTTACTTGGGAAACAAGAAAGAAAATCATTGTTCAAATAGAAAAGGGACTAGAGTATTTGCATGACAACTGCAATCCAAATATCATTCACTTTGACATCAAACCTCAAAATGTCCTCCTGGATAGAGATTTCAATGCAAAGATTTCTGATTTTGGATTAGCCAGATTGATCGATAAGGATCAAACCCAAGTCATGACTGTCGCAAAAGGAACTCCGGGATATATGGCTCCTGAATTGATTGGAGGCAAAAATATCTCAGCCAAGGTTGATATTTACAGCTTAGGAGTTGTGATCTTGGAAATCATTTGTGGGAGGAAAAATTCTAGCTGCTTGAATGGTGAATATCTAATGGATACCGTCCAGGTCAAGGCAGAGGAGAATCGACTCGGTGATGTTGTTGATGAACAAAGTGAGGATATGCAACAAAGTGAGGATATGCAGAACCACAAAGAAGATGCCGTGGAGATGATCAAGACTGTCATTTCATGCCTACAGAAAAACTTGAGAAAAAGGCCATCGGCTTCGATGTTGGTCAAGGTCTTTGAGGGTTTCATGAACTTGGAACCTGTTACCGACTACAAATTCTTGAATTCCGTCCATGTGGAAACAACTGTGGAGGAGGTGTGTCCTGGTGATTCATCATCTATCATGCCATCGATTCTATCAGGACCAAGATCATGATCAGGTTTTTCAACATTTGTATTAGTTTGATTAATGTGTAACCAAAATAAGTCTGTTTATTGTATTAGTTTGATTATATATATAAATATATATATATATATATATATTAAGTGTGTTTATTGTAATCCTTGATGTATCTTATTCAGTAATATATATGTTATACAAACCAAAAAAAATATTTTTAATATCTAAGAACATCTCCAATGCAATGTTAAATCACTGTGTCAATGTTATATTTTATCACAAAGTAAAAAAAGCATACTCCAATACAATACTAAAAATTGTGTCAAATTTTGCATATGTTAAGCATATTCCAAATTTGGCACAACGATAAAGGAAACCGTACTTGTTAACTTTTTAATTTTAAATACTAAAAATTTAACAAATATGGTAGGAAAAATTGAAATTGAAACAATTCTAAAAAAAAAATATTCAATGCATTCATTGAATACATTGGTTGTATTTGTTAACTTTTATAATTTTAAATAATTAAAAAATAGAAAATAGCATATCAAATTGAATTTTGCATTGGAGTACAATGCTAAAATGATGTGTCAAATATAACAATTTACTATATTTTGTACCAAATTTAGCACTGGCATTGGCATTGATATATGCATTGGAGATAGTCTAAGATTGACAGATGTAATAGGTTGAGAATTAATATAATATATAAAAAATAAAAAAAATAAAAATAAATAAAAAGTTAGGATAAATATATAGGTCAGTGATTTCTAAAGTCACTAATTTAGTGAGACGGTCTCAAAATGACCATTAATCTTTCAAAATGACTCAAATTAGTCATTTCATAGAAAGAAAATATCAATTGTTGTTACTTTGATCATTAATTGTTTAAAGTCTGTTTGCTTATATCATAATCTATTAGAAGTCCGTGTGTTTATGTCATAACTTGTCTACTTTTAATGAGGTTTATTTAGTTTAATTTGGAAAGACTTTATATGATTTTTAATTCAAAAATACTTCTTTTATTTTCTTTATGTTTCTTCAACAAAGCCACAAGATCCCTTTTCTTCATCTGTTATTCTTGTATTTCTCTTTCCTGTATCTTAAAGTCTATTCATTTTCTGTTTTCTTTAACTCTATTTTTTTTTTCTTTTCTATTTCACAACTGCAATTGTTTTATAGTTAGCATCTAGATGTGTTGATTATTATAATAAACCTACTGTACTCCAACATCTTTTGAGTGAATTATAAGAAAATAGTTTGTTGTAATCCATGATTTGTATGAGTATTTTGTGTGAGCCTTATCAAGTAAGTGTAAACAATATCTCCATTCAAATGTTTTATAGAGCATCATGATCTTATATGTGCATCATGAGCTAGTTTGTATGCACACTTTGGAACATCATCTACCAGAAATAAGAAATTTTATTTGATTGCTTAAAAAATGATTAAATAATAAATTAATCAGGAAATAATAATAAGTTTGATGTCCCATAGACAAGAAATATTGTCAATAAAAATAATAAATTAATCAAATTATTATTTTTATATATAATTAAATAATCAAAATACATAAAATATTGTCCATAAAATTCTTTTTGGGTGTCATGTCACATATAACGGCAACTTTCTGTTTGATTTTGACAGAATGGCTGTCAATGAATAATGTTTTGTCAAAATGGTGATTTTGAAACAATTTAAATAGTGAATAGCCTTTTGGGGACTCCACCCACCAATTAATGGTGTCTAATGCTATTTTCTCTAAAAATATATATAAGAGTAATTACCAAAAAAAATTTCCATTTTTTTGACTAAATTTGTCTCTATTTTTTTCAAAAGTGAAAGTTTATTCTCGAAATTTTCAATATTCAATGAAAAAAATATTGAAACAAAATGAAATATCTCTAATTTTTTTAATAAAAAAAAAAAATTAGATTTTTAGTATGGAGTGTTAGACTGTTTTAAACAAGGAGTGTTAAAAAAAAAATGATAATTTAAGGAGCGTTAAAAAATAAAAAATGATAATTTTAGAACAAAATAAAAGGCTTTTAGAATTTTTTAAAATTTAAATTTTAATATGAAATGTCTTTAAAAAATAAGTGTAAAAATATAAAATATGATTGTATACAAAATTAAATTCTCATAATTTAAACCTTTTATTTTTTTAAAAAAATAATTAAAAACCATTTTTTAAGAAACGAAATATTAAGACGAGATGAGGTTGGTTTGGTGGTAAAACTCCTCACACCTACACTACAAGGTTGCGTGTTCGTATCCTCCCCCTTCCAAAAAAACCTCAAATTTATATAATAATGCAAGAGCATCTCCAATTTTTGCAGTGGATTGTGAAAAAATTACATGTCAAATAAGACAAATAGACATTGTGTTCAAATATGTCTCTCCAATGTTGTTGTTTCTACTCTAATGTCAAGTTGAATGTCTATTTTCAGAGGCTCTGTTAGATAACTATATTGTAGGTTAACTCAGCATTTGTAGATAAATATAAAAAATTGTTAAGAAAGTTATTTGATTAAAATAAAAAAATAAATAATATCATTAATAAATTAATATTTAAATAGGAGCATCAGAGAAAGATTTTTTATTTGGCTGTTGTTCATTAAGTAAACTTTTATGCAACAGAGAAAGAAGTTTCTTGATATTATTCGCATTTCAATAATTATTGAAATCCAAGTCATTTTTTGTATGGGAGATGTTCTAATAATTTAAATAATTAAAAAATAAATAAAAACAATTAACTACAACAGTGATTGAATTCGGTACGTAACTAACTTGAATATTCCAAAAAAAAACCTGACCCAACAGAGTTTACTAACTTGAATATTCCTGAAACTGACCTGTCACAGTTTGTTAGAGACTGGCAGTTTCTGTTTGTCGTAATTAGTTAGTTAGATTTGTTTGATTATTTCATTAGGCGGCTATTAGCTCATTGTATATATATATATATATATATATAGGGTTCCCGGTATTGTATTAGTTAATTAATGAAAATAGTTTTTTCAGAGAGTCAAGCTTCCTCTTCAAGTTCTTCATCAAACAATTTTCATTTTCACAGTCATTGCAAATTTTCGTAGTGCAATCTGCTCATGTCCAAACGAAGGTTTTTTTTTTTTTTAAAAAAAAAAAAGCAATTTTATTAGCAACAAGCAGGCCAACATAAGTCAAAAGACAATGCAAAGGAAGGAAACAACAGGCAGCCCCCAGACAAGAAGGAGGCAACACACGCCCAAAAAACAAAGCAAACAACATAGCGCCAAAACAAAAAACCAACAGAACACCCCCAGACAGACTGAACCCCATCAGAGGCCCAAAACAAAACCTTGTCATATATCTCCCCACTCCACGAAATCCCCCCGGACATACTAGATGTTGGTTCCGAAAACCAAAATCGGCACAGTGCAGTGGAAGGGCGATGGGTCCGGTTTTTAAAAATTTTATATAAAAACGAAAACGTTTTAACTGGATCGTTGTGATCATATTGATTCTAATATTTAATATATAAATAGAACGGAAAAAACTGTTACCCTTATAGAATTTCGTGATTCCCTCGAACCAAGTTCTTCCACATCAAATCTCTAACACCAAAGAACGGACGGATGAACATCTCGGTATTTAAACAGAATAATTATGACTCTCGTATTTCTGTTCTTATTGTGTACTTATCATATGAGACAATAAGAAAAATATTGAGAGACTTTCTGATGCAGGAGATATTATTGGAGATTTTCTTGAAGACTTTTTATTTTAAAAATATTCTTGTAATTAATACATGTTATTTTATTTCCTTTTAGTTTATATGTAATTAGGTTATTATTTATTTTATGATTTGAATTTTAAATCAAATCTAATTTCCTTTTTAGATAGGTTTTTAATGTTTTAGGATTCTTTTGATTTTTAAGAGATTTAATTTCTTTTTCATTTAGGATTCTTTTCCTTTTGTTTAGGATTTTCTTTTTAGTTAAGTTTTGCAATCTATTTAAGTAGATTGTATTAGGGTTTGAAAGACAGCTTTTGATTAAATAAAATTCAGAGATGTTTCTCAACTATCCAACTACATTATCCTTCGTGCGCGAAGTCGATTATCGTATTTGAAGCTTAATAATTCGGTATTCATACGCGAATCAATGAAACGTTAGTAAGGTTTGTTTCCGGTATTCGTATACTAATTAACGAATCCGAATCGTTTATCCTTTCTTTTATCGATTGTTGTTGTGCTGAATTTTCCACTGCATCATTTTTTCATAATATTCTCTAGAGGTTTTGTGTTTAAAAACTAATTTTTCTTTACCTTTGTCTCTCTCTCATATTAGAGAAGCCAAGAACACTCTTATTTTTGTCCTTTTCACTATTTTGTCTTTTTCAAAAAATAAAAAATATATATATACGGTCTTTCTATTATCAGTCCGAACTGATAAAAGTTATATCAGTTCCATGTATATGGGCCACTGGATTTAAATACTTTGACTGACAAGTACATACAGCCAATTCAAAGTATTTAAATCCAATGACCTACATGCAAGGAACTGATATAACTTTTCTCAGTTCGATTATATCAGTTTGAACTGATAATAGAATTTCTGTATATATATACAGAAACAGACTGATATGTGGGCTGACCCGGGCTATAGCCAGTTAGCCTTTTCTAAAAATAAAAAATAAATAAATAAATATTTAATGATTAATTTAATCATAGAACTAAGAGTAGGTAGCTGCAGCCTGCAAGCCTAATATGTTTAGTTAGCTATAAGTCTATTGTTCTTTTTTCCAGATTTTTCTATTAATAATTTTAGAATTGTGAGAATAAAA
This sequence comes from Acer negundo, assembly GCA_035582765.1. Classification (NCBI taxonomy): domain Eukaryota; kingdom Viridiplantae; phylum Streptophyta; class Magnoliopsida; order Sapindales; family Sapindaceae; genus Acer; species Acer negundo. The sequence goes on from CM069235.1 coordinate 15,766,937, forward strand.
GACTACTTACTTTATTCATCATAGGCAACGGTATTTATACACAATACAACATGAGGAGAATTTAGTCTAATTACATAACCTAATTATATTAGAATTACAGCTGTGCAGTCCTAAGTATCATAGGAGAAGTCACGTAATTGGATTACTGTTATCATGCCCCCGCAAGATAGAGCTTCCGTCGAGGACGCCTATCTTGTATCGATGATCAATGAACTGTTTCCGGGAGAGAGTCTTTGTCAACGAGTCAGCTAGCTGATCATTGGTGTGAACATGTGCGATACGGAGCTGTTTGCGAGCAACCTGATCCAGAACAAAAAAGAAATCTATGGCGACATGCTTCATGCGACTATGAAAGATAGGATTCGCACAAACATACGTGGCACCCACATTATCACAGTATATAACCGATGGACCAGAAATTGGCACTTTGAGTTCAGTGATAAGATTACCAAGCCAATTCAACTCAGCAACCGCCGACGCAATGGCACGAAATTCAGCCTCTGTGGAAGAACGGGCTACCATGTGCTGCTTCTTGGAGCTCCAGCTGATGGGTGTGGAGCCAAGGAAGACGACATAGGCTGTAGTGGATCACCGGTCATCAGGATCACCTCCCCAGTCTGAGTCGGCAAAGGCATGCAGCTGTGGTGATGATTTCCGACTGATGAGAAGACCATGACTTAGCGAGCCCTTGAGATAGCGGAGGACACGCTTCACTGCATTCCAGTGGATTGAGGTAGGACGATGCATAAACTGAGAAAGTTTGTTGACCGCAAATGAGATGTCCGGCCTGGTGAGAGAAAGGTACTGAAGAGACCCTACAACCTGCCGGTATTGAGTGGCATCAGTGGGAGTACTGCCATCTACTAGTTTCAGCGTATCAGTTGTGGAGAGAGGAGTGGCGACGGAGTTGGCCTCGAGCATGCTTGATTTGGTAAGGAGATCGCGGACATATTTCTGTTGGGAAAGAAACAGTCCGTGTGTGGAGGAATGAGCCTCAACGCCGAGAAAGAATGATAGCTTACCCAAATCCTTTAGGGAGAATCTGTGAGCTAGTGCCGTAATGAACTGGCGAACCGGGGGCTCCGAAGAGCCTGTGACAATAATGTCATCCACATAAACGAGTAAATACACTGTGTGACCAGAGTGGTGGTAGATGAAAAGAGATGCATCGCTCTTGGAGTTGATGAAGCCAGTGGACAGCAGGAAGGAGCGGAGCTCATTGTACCAAGCTCTAGAGGCCTGACGGAGGCCATAGATAGCCTTTCGGAGCTTGCAAACATGAGTCGGCAAGGAGGGATGCTCGAATCCAGGCGGCTGCTCCATGTACATATCATCAGTGAGAGTGCCCTACAAAAAGGCATTATTGACATCCAGTTGGCGCAAAGGCCAACCATTAGTTACAGCAATTGTTAGAATCAGACGGATTATGGCAGGCTTCACTACTGGACTAAATGTGTCAGTAAAATCGATGCCAGGGCGTTGATGAAAACCCTTCGCCACAAGACGAGCCTTGTACCTCGCAACAGAACCATCTGGGTTTCGCTTGATCCGAAAAATCCACTTGCATCCCACCACATTGTAGGATGAGTGAGCTGGAACCAGGACCCAAGTTGAGTTTTTAACTAACGCATCATATTCGACGCTCATCGCTTTGCGCCATTCCACATGTTTTCGGGCTAGGATGAGAGAGGTAGGTTCTGTTTGGGGTGGGAGATACGTAACTGTATGCAAGTCAAGAATGGTCCTCGGTTTGAATATATTGCTTTTTGACCGGGTATGAATGACTCTAGTTGGGGTGGTGGTTGCTGGTGCAGACTCGGTGAGAGGAGCAGTAGGAGTGGGGCTGGTGGACTGAGTGGAAGCTGGATATGCGATGGAGTGGGCAGGCGAGACCTGATGTGGGTGTGGCAAGGTGTGTGTGGGCTGCGGGACCTGATGAGGATGTGGCGAGTGTTGTGTGGGCTGCAGGACCTGTATGGGGTCGGTATTGGAGGGTGGAGAAGTGTGAATGATGTCAGGGTAGTGGAAAGGTTGGTTAGGTGTGGGTGACTCTATTTCTTGGTCGAAGCTGACAGTGGGGGAAAGGGACGTGAGCCAATGACTGACTTGGACCGGAATGGGAGGAGGTGCGTGACCGACTTGGTGAGCAAACGGAAATTCTGACTCGACAAACACGACGTGACGAGAAACATACACTCTGTTTGTGTGACGATCTAGACACAGGTAGGCATTATGAGCATTGGAATAACCGACGAAGACACATGGTTTAGAGCGAGGCTCCAGTTTGTGAGATGTGTATGGACGCAACCAAGGATAACAAAGACAACTGAATACACGTAATTTACGATAATTCGGATCGTTGTTGAAAATCATAGAATGTGGGTTACTGTTATGGAAAACTTTTGTGGGCATGCGATTTATTAGGTAAACCGCGGTCTGGAAGGCAAGAGACCAGAACTTCAATGGCATAGAGGCATGATGAAGCATGGTTAGAGCCGTTTCCACCACATGTCGGTGTTTGCGTTCAGCAGTGCCAACATGTTCAGGAGTATGGGGTGGTGATTTCAAATGTTGGATACCAAGATTTTGTAAGACAAGACCAAGGGATTGAGCCTCCCCGCTACCATCAGAGTAAATAGTTTTGATTTTAGTGTTGAAAAAATTTTCGACAAGGGCCTTGAAACGTTTGAAAATATGTGGGACATCGGACTTGTATTTTAGTGGATATAGTCATGTGTATTTGGAAAAATAATCCACAAAAATAACATAGTAACGATACTGATCAAAAGACGATACGTGGGCAGGGCCCCAAACATCAGTGAACACAACTTCTAATGGTTTATTGCAAGATAATGTCGAAACACCAAATGGTAGTTTGTGACTTTTATTACATAGACACGCATGACAATGAGAAAATTTAGACTCTGACTTAGAGACAGGGAGACCCTGAGAGGATATGAGATTCTGGAGAACCTGTAGAGATGGATGACCGAGGCTACAGTGCCAGGCTAGGGAGGAGACTTGCGGTTGAGTAGATGTTGACAGGAGTTGGGCGGTAGACAGACGAGACAGACGAGACGAAGATGACTTTGGCCAGACATATAGGTTGCCCTCATTCCCGCCGCGGACGAAGGATGCCCCCGTGGTCAGATCCTTCACAAGAAAATAGTTAGGAAAGAACTCAATAGATGTATTATTGTGAGTGCAAAATTTTGACACAGAAATAAGATTGTGAGATATGTTAGGGGAGCACAAGACATGGGAGAGAGGGAAAGAATTATCATGGGAATGTAAAATAGTGGAGCCAATATGAGTTATAGGAATTGTTTTACCATCCCCAACCATGATGTCTTCAGGGCCACCGTATTCCGAATGTATGGACAGATTTTGGAGATCCGAGGTCATGTGATGAGAGGCTCCAGAGTCAAGAATCCAGTTGTTATTGCGAGTGGTATGCTGGTCAGCAGTCATGTGATTTGATTGTGGCCATGTTTGGGAACCTGGATGAGGACGCGAGCGACAAACTCGAGCCGTGTGTCCAACCTTATCACATAGCTGACATATCGGCCGAGAATTGTTGTTGGAAGTGGAGGGGCGCCACTGATTTGAAGAGCTGAATTGTGTCTGATATGGTGACCGAAATTGGCTGCCTTGAGTTGGTGGAAAATTGCGACCACTATTTTGTAAGGAACCAAAGGCTGGCTGTTGACCGTGAGAATTAGTGGATGAATGCTGTTGATATTGTCCCACATGGTGATTGTAAGAGTTGGCATTACCTCGCTGATTTCGGCCTCTCCTGTTAAAGGTACGTTGATTGAACTGTGCTGTAATTACCGGACTGCCTTTCTTCGCTTCATCACGTTGAATAAAAGCCTCATGATCGAGAAGTTTGTCGTAGAGTTCTTCGAACGTAATTGGAGTGTCTCGGGCTCGTATTGCGGAAGCAAGAGATAAGTACGCTGGACCCAAACCGTTTAAGGTGTGAATTACAATAGCTCCTTCATCAACCGGATGACCCATGAGTTTAAGATTGTCAAGAATATTTTTGATGTCTTGCATGTAGTCGGCCACAGACTTGTCTGCCAAAGAGAAGTTGGTAGGGGAATCGAGGAGGCTAAGTTTGCGAGTATTGGAACGATTTGCGAATGTGGCTTCAAGTTTAGCCCATGCCTGCGCGGAAGTAGAAGACCTGGTGACAATAGATTGGGCAGCGCCCATGCAAGATACCTGAATAGCATGAAGAAGTAAACGGTCTTGACGGAGCCAGACCTGACACGCAGGATTAGTGGCTGCTCCTCTGGCTGCCGAATCAGGTGCTGGATCAGTAGGAGCAGTGTCAGCAGTGGAAGGAGGAGGGCATGGTGTGGTACCATCTAGGTAACCCATAAGACCATAGCCAAAAAGAAGATTTTCAAATTGAGACCGCCAGGCCGCATAGTTCCCTCCGCTGGAAAGTTTGATAGGAACTTGGGTGGAGTTAATAGCAACAAGAGATTGATGTGGGCTGGTGTTGTTTGCTCCCATAAGAACGACTGGAGGAGAGGAGGTCGCAGGGAAAGAGATAGCAGTAGAAGACTCAAGTGTGGCTGTATTAGTCATGGTGATGGCTGGCTGTGTTTAAGGTTATAGAAGAGATAGAAAAGGACGAGGAAAAGAAAAGAAAAATAGGGTTTCAGGATCTTTAGCTTTTTATTAGCTATGCTCTGATACCATAATAATTTTAGGATTGTGAGAATAAAAGACTACTTACTTTATTCATCATAGGCAACGGTATTTATACACAATACAACATGAGGAGAATTTAGTCTAATTACATAACCTAATTATATTAGAATTACAGCTGTGCAGTCCTAAGTATCATAGGAGAAGTCACGTAATTGGATTACTGTTATCATCTATACATGTCACATCAACAATCAATTGATTATCGGTTCCAATCCGCTCTTTCTCTCTCCCACTCTCACATCCATTCTATATTTCTATAATTCTATTTCTATATTCCTCTATCACATAACCCAATTGTCTCCCTCTCTTTCTCTCTCAAGTCTCAAGTTTCAATTCTTTCTCTTCCTCATTAATTGATTCAATTTTTTTATTTGTTAAAATTTATTTTTTTAATTAAAAAAATTAGGTTTTTAAGTTTATTATTCATTGTTTTAAGTTAGAGTTTTATTATATTTTATAGGGTTAATATTAAAACCTACCATCACATTTGAACTATTAGTAGATGTATAGTTACAAATGCTTTTATTTTATAAATCTCCCTTATAAACTAACAACGTTAGTATTCCGTATGTGTTGATTGAGTTTGACTATTAAAAAGTCTCAAATGTCCCTATTTAAGTTTCAATTGTATGAATTGACCATTACTCTCATACTTTACCAAATAAATTAATAAAATAATACAAAATGCGAGAATATTAACTTATAAAGGAAAAGTTATTTTGCTGACAATTTTATCACTATAAATAACAAAATTACAAATCAACCAAAAATATTGAAAATGAGTATATGTTTGGATTTATAAAAAAGACAAATAAATACATATTCTGGTTTATTTTCAACGTTTTTGGTTCATTTGTAATTTTGTTATTTTTAGGGATAAAATTGTCCACAAAATAATTTCACTTTTGTAAGTTAACATTCCCGCATTTTGTATCATTTTATTAATTTATTTGGTAAAAGTATGATGTTATCATGGTTAATTCACAAAATTGAAGCTTAAATAGAGACATTTTAGAATTTTTTACAGTTAAATTCAATCAACACAAACGTAATGCTAACAGTGTTAGTCCATATGGGAGGTTTCAAAAATAAAAGTATTTGCAACTATACATCCAATAATAGTTCAAAGGTGGGGGAAGGTCTTTAATATTAACACTTTTTTATATTAATTTATTTTACGATTACAATTTATTATTTTTAATGTTATATTATAATTTATAAAATATCGTTTTAATCAAATTGTTTGATAATTTTTTTAGTACCATCAAAGTTAACTTCCTATTAATATTTTATTATATATATAATTTTGTTTTAGCTCACCCTAATAAAAAATTCTGGTCACGCCCCTATATATACATAAATCAAACGTAATCTGGTGAGAGCTAGAGATATTTACTTTTGCACTTGTATCTCTCCATGTGGAAAAAAACTTGGGTGCATCCGATACACCACATTGGAGTCTGATGGCGGTGCATCAAATCAACTCACTAATTAACACGTGTCACTCTAATTTTATTTTTCCTCCACCTCATCTTCTCTCTTCTTCTTCACTATCTATCAGATTCTCTCTCTCCCATTTTTTCACGCACACAGACTAGATACATCATCAGTGCTTATTCGCCGGTGCCGTTTGACTCCGACGATAGTCGATTCTGGAAGATCTGATGACTCTAAGTTCGTTGGAGCGATCGGTTTAGTCGAATTCGCGACGGAACAGCACAGATCTAATGACGAAGGTTCGGCGACGGTTCGGATTTGGATTCGTTTCTCTCTCCACACAGCCAAAATCCGAAAACGGACACTTGGGTTATGACGACCGGCACCTAATGAACGTTCCGGTGTGGGTGGCGTCACTTCACTTGCTCCGGCGGTCGGCGATCGGCAGCTCTTAACAGCGGTCTGAAAATGAGAGAGAGAGGCTTCTGATAGATAGGGAAGAAGGATAGAAAAACTAAGGACAGTGTATTCAATTAGGATTCGTGTGGGCATTTAAAGACATTTTTTAAGTGACAGATTTTCATGGATTTCTACGGACTTTTATAAATCCACATGGACTTTTATTGATTTGTTTATACATCTATCTCAAACTTTTATGGATTTGTTTAAACATCTATATCATATTTTTATAAATTTGTCCAGACATCCATGGACTTTCATGGATTTGTTTCTCTGACTTCTATTATAGATGGAGAATTATACCACTATATGGTCCAATAACATAATCTATACCTTCAACCAATATGATTCATTAATACAATTTGCAATGCTAATAAAAATCTCTGAATATAGATTTTCGTTAATCATATCGGTATTACGGAGGAACAATCGTCTTGAAGAATAATCTTAAGAACAATAGTTTACCATCGAATGATACACAACCATCATGTACCAATGTACCATTGAAGATACTTTTTAGATGGTCTTAATAAAAGCGAAATGAAAAGAGAATGAATATCAATTTAGTTATTCGTTTTTTCACGGTGTTCATTTTTTTTTTTTTTTTTGCCTTCGGATACATAACTAATTTCCTTTTTTTTTTTTTTTTTTTTTGAAATATCTTGTATATCTTTTTTATATTTCTTTGATATGTATAATTTATTCCTAAAAGTACATATTAATGGGGCATACAAAATATATTATTAGTTGCAGAAACCGTCTTCAAGTCAAAAATAAATGAAATGATTTAGCATGTCTCAATACAAATGTTAAAAAATAAATAAATAAATGAAAACAATTCATGTCAGATTTTTTTTTTTTTAATATTAAATTTTAAATTTCAGTTTTTTTTCAGCTTAAAAAAAGTAAAATAAGTAATGAAAGCGAATTGTATATATGTTTATGTTTTGAGAGAGAGAGAGAGAGAGCAAAGTCCACCAAAATATTTAAGGAGAAGGTTGGATATGTTATAGCATTTGATATTTATATCTCTCACCATCAAGTCCACTTAAATCTATCAAAATTCATGACATAAGAAAATCCTTTAAAATCTAGTCATAATTGAATACACCTTGATTCTTATTTTTAAAGTCTCAATTCAATACACCCGGATTTGGAAGAATTCTTTAAAAGTCCATAGAAATCTGAATTGAATACCACTGGATTAATATAGACTCTTTTAAAGTCTTTAAATGTCCGAATTGAATACACCAGGATTTATAATATCTTTAAATGTCCTCAACAATCCTAATTGGATACAACCCTCTAAGGTGGATGAAAAAATAAAATTTCATATAACATGTGTCACTCTTGAGTGGATCCGATGCACCACCATCAGATTCCTATGTGGTGCATCGGATGCACCCAAGTTTTTCTCCTCCATGTATCATGTTGAAACACAAACACAAAAACCGAGAGAGAGAATATTTACTCTCTATCTATCATTTGTTTTTGAAATCTAATCGGACTATAATACTAATTAAATATTAAAATAAACAATTTATTTAAATATTTAAAATAGTAATTTCGAAATTCTTATAAGAATAATTAAATCACAATTATTTAATTATTATCGTAATAGATAGATTTGAAATTGGATTTATCCACTGGCAAAATTTGGCCAACACGTGGTAAACTTCCCTTTTAATTCTTATCTTTATCTATTCAATTTAAATTTAAAATTTAAATATATAATAATCCAATTATTAAGAAATTATTTTATTTGAAATAATCTAATTATTTAAATAACTAATTAAATAATTTAACAAATAAATTTAAACTGTTATTTTCGAAATTGTACAGTGATTGTAACGGTGCAGTTTTCAAAAACTAGTGTGGTCCAACCACAATGTGTCATCCAATTAAATATCTAAATAATCATATTATTTAAATAACATTTAATTAATTCATAACTAATTAAATAAAATGGTTAATATTTAATTAATTTATAATTAATTAAACAATACACATAAACTACTTTATGTATAAAAGATTAATTTTAAATTACTCAATAAGTCTCTTTATACCTTAATATTCAATACAGTATTATGGTGATGACATAGGGACACATGGAACTATAATTTCAAGCTTCAATAAATCTTTAATAATTAATTAAACTCTTTAATTAATTATCTGATTTATTAATTCTAGAATTATTCTACTAAAAAGCTAGAACTGTACTCTTGTTATTATAAAATTAATTACTCAAATAGGAATCGAACAATCCACTGGTATAATCATTACATATAGATCAATTCTCCATTAATAGTTCGTAATTTGAGCTAGGTTCAAATCCGTTGACCTCTCAATTACATCTTTATCCTTGAGTTCCGATGATTCTCTAATGAACAATTATTTATGATCTTATCATAAATTGAGCGTTCTATTGTTCAAGACCCGAATCATATACTCAAAAGAACTATTTGTCTAACTTCACTTAAGAAGGAATGGATTCCATTTTGTATATTATCATTCCCAGCTAAATATATCATTATGTCTCCAAGATACAAAGTTTAGGTTTGACATTATAAACAAACCATACCGAGTAAGTTAAAAAACACAACTCTATAAGTAGGAGTCTGTTAAATACTCAGGATTAAGATTGTTTCATATATGACCATCTGATTTAATAAATGAGAATACTTTGTTTAAAACAGAGATTATTAAAGATTCCAATTTATCATGTCTATGTTCTGTATAATTTTATTATACAAAGTACCTTCATTCTAATGTCACCACATCAACAGTTCGAATAATACTGTTCCATTCTTAATGGAAATGAACTGTACTAGTAATTTTAATTAATTAAAGATCTCAACTTTAATTATTAATCACGGACAATTAAGATTATTATATTTAAACATAATCCTAATGTATATAACAGCTTATATACTATATTTAATATTTCATTTAATAATCATGGAATTTTATGTTATTAATACAATATTAATAACATTAAATGCACACAAATATAAAATAAAATATAAATCTATTTAGTAATTCAGCAAAAGGATTAACAACATTTGTTCTTAGGACATAGTCCCCAACACTTGATCCGATCTTCGCCAAACTATCCGTAAAAGAATCGAAAATTCTCTAATCAAAATCAACTTTCATGCCACCACTAGCCTTTAAAGTCCCCCGGATATCATAAATGGTCTTTACATGAGCAATGTTCCCAAAGTAACCATTATTCACCCAAGCAACAGCAACCTTCGAGTCGCTCACCATCGTGATGTCGCAGCCTCTAAGATTAGGATTGGAAATACACAACTCTGCCTCTCTTTTGATGGACCATAACTCAGCAGCATTCGAATCTAAAATCCCCATGTAGTAGGAAAAAAGACATAGCACCTTCCCATTCGAGTCTTTCAAAACTCCTACAATACCGGACGGCCCAGGCTTACCTCTCAAAAAGCCATCAACATTGAATTTGAATTTAAGAGCCATCAACATGTCCAAATGAAGGTTAGTGCCTTAGATCAAACAAAGGACTTTGGAATGATCCAGGAATAATGGAATTTAATTAGACCTTGGACGGACTAAGAAAAAAAAATCATTGTATTGTTCATTATTTCTATGTTTAATTACTGACAACTTCTAAATAATATCCACAGCAGATTCACAGCTGGGTAACTTCACGGATCCTGTGCCTTCTCGAGTAGCAGCTCTCCCCAGGTCACCACGTCCGTAACGAACCTATTGTTCGGCATGGTGTAGGCTCTGATACCAATTGATATAAATCCATTATGTAGAGAACTCATCCTTAAAAATCAGTTCAGTTTGTAAGGAAAGGGTACCCATACTTAGTCAATGTGTGGGATCATAACAATTTTTTCTTTGATTTTTTTTTTTTTTTTTTTTTGATGTCTAAAAACTCACATCATTGCCTCCAGTTTTAGTTGGTATACTCAAATATGGCCTTTACTTCTTTCTTTTTTCTTTTTTTTTTCTTTTTGAGCCTGCCTATGCTTGTGTCAATAGTACTCGTCCTGGAATTCCTGGTGGTACATTTGAATTTTAATTGAAGTTAATGGGAAATCCTGAAAGACTTTTGACAATCTTAGCATGAGTGAAGAACAGTACGTACTATGGTAGCAAATAGCAATCTCATATATTAATTAATATAATATACAGTGCATTCTAGGTAACCAATACTTGACTAACATATATGACAACTGAATATGGCTATATAACATTCTTTGTCAGCATGTACAATACTTGACTGGCAAATACCATTTACTAATCTCAAAAAAAAAATACAATTTATTAATCAAATTCTAGAGATATCTTATCTTTATTTTTTTTTTGAAAAACAAGGAAATATATATTGTCTAATTGCCAATTCCAGGACTTGGAACCGATTCCAAGTTTCGGTAAATTGCTGCATTGTGCAAGGTAAATATTGGGCCGTTTTGAGCCCTTTGAACTGATTTAGCACTCGGAGAAGGTATTAATGGTGTAGGACCATTTTGAAGGACATGACTTGCAACCAAATTGTGCTCCGGCACAAGAGGGTGGCTGCCCTTCGTATTCTCCATGTTCAACACCTTTCTACCCTCCAAAGATGCTATATAGAAGATTGTCACAAGAACAAAAATAAGTGTAATTTTGCTCAAATAAGCCATGTAAATTGCTGGAGATAGGAAGTATAATTTATAATAATGAGAGGTTTTATAAGGAATATTGGTTTTGGTTATAAGATATTTTGTGTACTTCAATCCAATATTATATATAGAGGGATGAGGAGGCCGGAATTATTGGTCAAATTAGTTTGGCTACTGTCAATGTAATTTGATATACATGCATGGTTGAAATTGTAGAGGGAATGTCTTGCAAGTTTGTTGCTATAGTTTGTCACTGTGGATCCATGTTGGGTTAGGTACATTTGAACTAATTAATAAGCTGCAGCCTCACTTCACTTCCCTTAATTACTAGAAACACAATTACCCAAACTGATGAAAGTCTCTGATAACACTAATTGTACAAGGACATCGATCAACAAATGATCATAGCTAGCTCTCTATTAATCAAAAAAAGGAGATTTATTTTGACTCATGTTCACATCATGACATGCATATGTATAGATGTACTGTTATGACTTAAATATGAGACAGTTAAAATTTTATTTTTATTGGGAGAAAAGACGTATAAAATGTAGTTTAATTAGAATCTCAGTTAATAACAAATTTGCTGTAATTAGAATCAGTTTACTTTTTGATGGGTTAGTGGGTTACATCTGTGCAGAATTTCAAGTGAAGAATGCAAGTTGAGTTGGGGCTCTTTTCTTGTTCAATGAATGGATAGATGCATTGTGGAAGAAATTACAAAAGCCACTTCAAGGACAGTAGTGCTTTTGATAATGCAATAATGTAGGTTACGTACATTGCTTTACAAATTGGAAGATTGGTGCAGAAACTTCCCGATAACTATGAGGCGAAACAAATTATGACTTATCGGTGTCTGTCCATCTCATTAATCATTATCATGTACTCTTCCCACATTTGGTTTATCTAGGGCCGGCCTTGAGATTTCTGGGTCTAAGGCGTACTATAAAAAATGAGACCATCGACACTCCATGTCTTTTGCGAGCGATTTGCATCGAATTTGCTTGAGATTAATTTGTTTCTGAATTTCCATATCAGAGGCTATTTAAAGAACCCTAACTTTGATGAAAAAAAATTCTTAGGTTGTCCCGGTAGATTTGATCTAGTAGATGGTTTTGCAAGAATGTTGTTTGTGACTTTGTGTTTAATGAGTGAGTCTTCATTTTAAAATAAAACGAATGTTAAAATAATTTTCTTCTGGTCAAGATGGATGGTAGAGATCCATTTTCTTTTAAAAAATAATTTTTTTATAAAAAAAAAAAAAAAGTATAAATGAAGGAAAAAAAAAAAACTTATTTTTTTAATGGTTCTCCACCATCCATCTCAAAAATGGATGGTGGAGATCCATTTTCTTTTTAAAAGTAATTTTCTTTAAAAATATATATAAATAAAAATAAAATGGAAAGGTGAAGATCCACTAATCCAGATCATCTCCTTCGATGGAGATCAAAATCCATCGATGGAGTTCGATCTCCATCAAAGGAGTCGCCTTTGATGGAGATTGATCGAACCTTTCGATGGAGTATCCTATTGGAGTTTGATCTCCATCGAAACTTTCAATGGAAGAGACTCCATCGAATGAGCTTCGATGGAGATGATTCCATCTTCGTTGCTCATGTCCATCTTGAGCGATGGAGATGCTTTGATCTCCATCAAAGGAGATCTCTCTCCTTCGATAGAGATTTGATGGACCAATTTTTTGTTCTTATTTTTTTGTTTAATTTTTTTAAGTTGTTTATTATAATTTTCAATTAATCTCCATCATCCATTTTGAGATGGACAGTGGAGATCCATTTAAAAAAAAAATCTGATCGGCTTATAAAAAAAAATCTTAAAATGACGAAAATACCCTTAGTGTTAACAGTCAAACTTGGTTATCAATTAAGTTTGACCAAGTTTGACTAATGGTAGAGGAGATGAATGTCGGTTTTTGATGAAGTTGATACCACGTGTAAAAAGGCAAACCTTAGGGGAGTTGGGTGTTATTCACTCTTTTTGATTATATGTTGGCTGCTTGTTTTTTTTTTAAATAAAAATAAAAAAATCATATGTGGGTCGACCCATTTGTTAGATATATATCTAATATTAAAAATTAAATTTTGAAGGCCTTAAATTTTGAAATATTTTGGAGGGCCTTCGGCAGTTGTCACGGTTCTGGGTTTATCAAATACAAGATGAGTGGCACAAAGTGTAAATTCATAATTTTTCCAATTAAACTAAGAGAGATGCTATTGACAATTCACCTAATTTCTTTTTACACTCCATTTTAATTTTTTTTTTATTAATAACAATTTTAATCTAAATTAAAATTACTAAAAAGGATAAAAAATAAATTCTAAAGACACTACAAACCATTGTTTTATAATTCAACATTATTTTCTTTCTTTTTACTGGTTTACAAACCCTAAAACACGTTCTTCTTCTTTTCTTACCCATCTTTTCTTATCTATCGTCACAAACATACCCGACAATACAATCAATAAAAATAAAAAAATAAAAATAAAAAACTATAAATCTTAAATCTCCGATAATAGAGATCACAATCTCCATTGATGGAGATTAATATCTATTAATGGAGATCCTAGATCTCCTTTTAAAAAATCCAATAATAAAAAAATAAAAATAAAAACAAAACAAAACAAAACAAACAAAACAAAACAAAAAACATTTTTGGATCTAGAGATCATAGATCTCTAAATTCAAACAAGGGTGATCAACAATGCTTTTACGATGGTGTGTAATTTTTTTTTTTAAGAAATAAATGTTAAAAGATAAAAATGATAATTTAAAATTTTAAAATGCACAGATAAAATTGGATTGTAAAGAAAAAAAATCTCTAAATTAAATTATTGAATTTAAATGACCCTCCAATGATTTGCATTAATAGACAACGGATCGTATCAATTTAATTTGGTGCTGATGATTTTTCAATTTACAGTACAAAGAAGAGAGGCTGCTGGCTGCTGCTTTAGTTCAGATATGTGTCTGTACGACTGTACCTAACCCAATATCCAAGAAGAAAACTTGAAACATATAATTCCCTTTACAACTTCAAGTAGTAAAAGTGCATTTTTGCTCACCCACGTTTTTGTGGGTAAGCATTACCTCCCTCCACACATTAACAAAAGCATCCCCTCTCTAGACACATGTCAAGTGCTGGGGAGGGAGGTAATGCTTATCCACAAAAAGTGAGGGTGAGCAAATTCATTCTCAAGCAATAATATACTAATATGTTCAGTCATCTTGTATATCAATAAAAGTCTTTTGCTTGGCGTGCGATCTAACGTAGTCCTGGTCTCCTGGAGCTTTGACTTCACTTCTGTAGTCATCATGTTTCTTTCGACTTTGTCCCCAGATATTTGGAGCATTCACCTCCTTCTTCTTCTACTACTTGCTACAAGCCCCAAATGTTCAGAGCTTATTGAGTGTATACCCCCTGACATAAGGTTATATACAAGTTTATTTGTTAGCTTTTGAATCAAAATCTATGAGATATTATGTAATTAGTGGGCCAGAAGAGGGAACATATAAAATCTATTGGATTTTGATCCAAAGGCTGACAAATAAGTTTGAATATAACCTTATGTCAGGAAGTATGCACCTCAGATTCTCAGAAGCTATATATGGGCGATTGCATAACCACCCCTGAGTTTAAATCTACTTGCAATTAGATAGAAATTTTGCTCAAAATTCTAGAAGCCTACTATCTTGTTATAACTAACCCGACTGATCAATTAGTGTGAATAATCTAAAATGCCCCTAACTGTGTTTGCTTGTGGGTCGTTTTTTTTTTTTTTTTTTTGCACGTAAAACTTAATAGGTCTGAATATAAATTATTAAGTAAGAAAACCTAACTTTTAACTTAATTCCAAATCACTAAATTGCATTTAATATATTTTCTTCCAAGATTATCCTATCAAAGATAACATATTTCCAATTTTATCATAATTTTATATTATACAAATTTATTTCTTTTAACCTATTACTTACGATAAACATCTCAAAAAAAAAAAAAAATCATCATTAATCACATTATCACTTTCAACCATCGTTGAACCTTCAATTCAAACTTTTTTTTTTAAATCAAAATCATTTCTAAATCATTATTTATCCTTTTTGTTTTTTTTTTTTTAAACACAATTATTTATCATATCTTAGTCATGAATAATATATTGTAATTATTATATAAAAATGGTTTAAGATTTGTTAAATTATTTTTTATTTAGTTGTGTGTATCATATAAAATGAAAATATATAATAATTAGTAATAATAAGGGTATAAATGTCAAATTACTTGTTTTTAAACCATTTTTTAATTAAAAAACAAGGAAATTGACATTCTATTTTGAGGTGATAAAAATAAAAAATAAAAAACAAGCATACCATTCAAATACAGGTTTCAATCACTATTCAATTTTCAGTAAAATTCAGGATTGTTCAATTTTCAGACAAAAAATCAAACGACCCTTCACTCTTATGATATCTTAAAATAATCAGTTATTTAAGATAAACAATTAAATAAATTATCAACTAAAATTGTATATATATATATATATATATATACGGTCCCGTTCCTATCAGGACATCCTTATATAACTTTATCAGAATATTGAATGTGAGCCACTCATTTATAAAAGTGATTTGACAAATGCATACATACCAAGTCAAAGTATGTAAAACGAGTGGCTCACATTCAATATCCTTATATAATTCTATCAGGGCATCCTCATATGAAAATTTCCGTATATATATATATATATATGTAACACTAAGGGTCAAGCTATATTAACTTAAATTTCTGACTCAAATTTATGACTTCAATATCTCAACCATTGGATTAGATGGCACATGAGTAAATGGGTGGTTGAGATATTGAAGTCAAAAAATTTAATCATAAATATGAGTTAATATAGTCCAACCCTATAACTAAAATTAAAAATAGATTTATTAAAATATCAGTAAAAATATTCATGATTAAAAGATGGGAAATTATTAACAATAATTATATTAATACTATTAAAACCAAAACTAGTTTTGATTAAATATTAATAGAAAAAAAAATTAACAAAACTAAAATGGGAACCAAAACGGCTCACAATTAAAATGGGAGCTAGAAAGGCTCCCAGATCTAATGAAAACTAATTAATCCAAGTTAAAAAGTAAATAAATAAATAAAATAAAATAAATAAATAATAAATAAATTCCAAATCTAACTCATTTTTCCCAAGATAGTATCATATTACCCTTACTTACAAAAATGTGAAACTTCTCTCTCTCTTTTCTTAGGAAAAGTGACACGGAAACGTATGACTAATAATCACCGCACAACAAATAAGAGCATCTCCAATGTAATGATAAATCACTGTGTCAATACTATATTTTAGTACAAAGTAAAAAATAAAAAATAAATAAATAAAAAAAAAAAAACATACTCCAATGCAATGCCAAAAGCTGTGCCAAATTTGGCATATGATAAAACTGTGCCAAATTTGGCATATGCTAAAACTGTGTCAAATTTGGCTTGGCACAGTGTATAGCATATGCCAAATTTGGTACGGCAATAAATGCAACCGTATTTGTTGACTTTTTAATTTTAAATAATAAAAATTTAACAAATTTGATAGGAAAAATTGAGATTGATACAATTCTAAAAAAATATTCAATGCATTCACTGAATGCATTGGTTGTATACTTGTATTTGTTAACTTGTATAATTTTAAATAATAAAAAAAAATAGCATATCAAATAGAATTTTGCATTGGAGTACAATGCTAAAATGATGTGTCAAATATAACATTTTACTATATTTCGTGTCAATTTTGGCATCGGCATTGAAGATGGTCTAACGCCTACTAGCAGTAAAATAAGTTGAGAGAATCCAATCACACAACATAAGATTTTATGTGGAAAATCTAAAACAGGGTAAAACCACGACCGTCAAGACGACAGGATAAACATATCACTATAAAAAATTGTTACAACTACACAATTCCAATATTCCTTCTCTAACCCCAAACTCTAATTACAACTGAGTCTTACCGAGCCTAAGCTCACAACCGAGCTTACATCTTAGCTCTCAGCTCACAGCTCTCTCCAAGTCTTCCCTGAGTACATGCACCCCCAGATATTAGATTGATCTCTTCCTAGGTCTCCCCCTAGATATCTCTTGGGTCTCCTGCCCCCGGACATCCCTTGGGGTCTCCTCATGGATCTCCCCAAGGTCTCACTCCTCGAATTGAACCGCTCTCTGATGGATCTCCCCATGTGTCTCTCTTGTTTCTTCTAGTGTTATCAACCGAAGAATAAGCATCACTATTTATAGGGTCACTATTTTTTGTCTTTAAAGAATCAAAATATGTCTTCCAAGATCAGTTCCACACACATTCTCGATCCCCGAAAACATGCTCCACCCGCCCTAAAACTTCCGGCGATCAGCAACATGCGAGTTCTGCACAGCAATCTTTTGGCAGTGCGTCTCAGCATGTCTGGGCCCGGATTTTGGTCCCATTTTCACCGTTGGCTTCATCTTAGACCCTTCTTTCCAACGCCACCTGAATCGCAATAATTCGAATCCATTTGGACCACTTTCGCATCGGTTGATATCGTTTGGTTCACATGGGAATATATGTCAAATCCTAACATCTTCAATATAGTCTCTTTACTCTTCGCATACCATCACTCCCAATTACTTCTCTCCACGCTCCCATTCTACTCATAGTCACCGTTGGTAGAACCATTCCAAACTTCGAAAAACCCGTTCATGTATCTTTGTACCTTACTCCACCATTGCACATCATCAACCTTTCTCTATACATGAGAAATCAAATCTTCACAAACAAAAGTGAAAATTCAATTTAAAGCTTGAAAGGTGATTTTTGTTACCAATTTTATGTTTTTACCAAAAAATGCGTGTTAATCTCTTCATCATTTTGATCATGAGTTTTAAGTGAAATTTTTGTTTTTATGGTCGACATGCCATTCTTCCTATGGATATAGAGATTTTAGTGTTTTGTGAAATATTCTTTATACAAATGTTACGATCACATTTTTTTTTTTTTGGTATCCGTGGGTGTCCGGGCCAACTTATGTGCACCTCGACTAATCCCACGAGGCCCTAAAGTTAACGGCTGGGTAAACCTCAAGTGGCTCCAAGAGAAACGTGGCTGTCAGGGATCGAATCCAGAACGTCTTAATTTACGGCTCGCCCCAGTGACCAGTGGCACCACCCCTTTGTTTTGTTTTAAATTTTAAATTAGGTTATATATATATATATATATATATATTTATTTATATATAGGATTTCTATCTTATCTAATCTTGTTATTTATTATCTTTTGGATTATGTATTTCTCCTATTATAAATAGGATTTGTTATTATAAGTAATAAAACGATGAATTAATTAATTTGCTATCAACTATACAGTTTTTCTCTCGTACGCACAAAATATAGTCATACTTATAACATACTAATGCACATCATCACATTTTACCATGTAAACAATATAACTTCAATCATAATAATATACATGGCAAAAGTTTAATGATGCATATTAATATGCTATACGTATTCCTATATTGTTTGCCTACTAGAGAAAAATTGATCAACTATATGTTAGTCTCTTATGACTTTTTGGTAGGTTCAGGTTTCTCTCACAGCAAACCACGTTTCTAT
The DNA here is from genome assembly GCA_035582765.1 of Acer negundo. Lineage (NCBI taxonomy): Eukaryota > Viridiplantae > Streptophyta > Magnoliopsida > Sapindales > Sapindaceae > Acer > Acer negundo. The sequence continues at coordinate 15,785,876 of CM069235.1, forward strand.
TTTTTAAAAAATATAGAGATTTTAGTGTTTTGTGAAATATTCATTGTGCAAATGTTAAAATCACGTTTTTAAAAAAATAATAATAATAAACATTTGTTTTAGTTTTAAATTTTAAATTAGTTTGTTATAAGATAGGATTTCTATCTTTTCTATTCTAGTTATTTGTTATCTTTTGAATTACGCATTTCTCCTATTATAAATAGGACTTGCTATCTGTAATAAAATGATGAATTAATTTACTATCAGCTAAGTGTTAGTCTTTTATGACTTTTAGGAGGCTTTGGTTTCCCTCAAAGCAAACTAAGTTTCTATTTTTGGGTCCATCAAATCGTGCTCGTAGAATTTGTATTAGAGCTGGTTTGTCGAACTACCATCCCACTGTTTTGGAGCAATGAAATCGGCAACAACTTATCTGGCTAGATTAAAATGTGTTAATATTATATATGGACATACTATTATCACATCGAATACTGATAGTCGATGATGAGTCAATGTCGATATGTTGACCAACAAGGACGTTGGTTTGGAAATGTGGTGGAATGTTACAATTTAAGAAAATAATAATAAACATTTGCTTTAGTTTTAAATTTTAAATTAGGTTGTTATAATATAGGATTTCTATCTTATCTAATCTTGTTATTTGTTATCTTTTGAATTATGTATTTCTTCTATTATAAACAGGGCATGTTATCAGTAATAAAACGATGAATTAATTTGCTATCAGTTATGTGTTAGTCTTTTATGACTTTTAGGCCAGTCAAATCGTGCTCGTATGATCAACAAATGAATTGTGATACTCAACTTCGTTTAGGATTTCTCTTAATTGGGTTGAAGTCTCTACTAGGTTTGGAATTCAACAATTGTTGAGATATCTCAAGTCTCAACTTAATTTGAATTCTCTACCAGGTCAAGGTGAGACATTTGAACTTGGTTTGAAGTCTCAACTGGGTGAAGACATCTAAACTCAATTTGAAGTCTCGACTGAATTTGATATCCAGCAAAGTTTCACAATCTAAATTCTCAGCATGATTGACGTTTAATAATTTATGCTTATAAAAAACGTTTGACTTAATAGAATCAGACCCTCCTGAAGTGTACGTGAATTTGTAATGTGCTCCCTGAATGTTTTTTTTCGGCAATAAACCCCTTGAACTCTCATTTTCTTTGCACCACCCTTATGGAAATACCCCCTCCTCAGAGAGCAATAAAACAAGCAGGTACAAAGAAAAAAAAAAGTTCAAGGGGTTTATTGATGAAAAAAAACATTCATGAGGTACATTGTAAATTCACATATACTTCAGGGGGGTCTAGTGCTATTAAATCAAAACGGTTTTCATGAATTATAAAATTCTTATGGACATATAATCACAAATCCCCTAATTAGAAAGGTGGGTTGTGTGGATCGAGTTCGGTTTGTTAAAATGTAATTTCCATCAAAATGAAGCTCAATTCTAATGCCCCAAACGTTGTACAACCGATTGAAGTTGTAACAACCTAGAAATGGGTAAACCCAATAGATTAAATCTGATAGCCAATAGGCCTAAACTTAAATATTAAATGAAGTAATGACTTGAATTGGACTCAAATTAATATGTATTTAGGCTGATTTTTCTTTTTAAAAAGTTAGGCCTAATACCATTTAAGGCCCAGATCCATTCTCATTATAACAGAAGGCCACAACGAGAAAGGTTTTTTTTTTTTGTTTTGTTTGTTTGTTTGTTTTTTTGTAGCCTTGATCAACCGTAATACATTCTAGGATGTTTTTTTAATGTATAAATGAAAATTTTAAATCTCAACCAATCTAGATAGGGTCTAAGAACACATGGCTCCGTTCGGAAGAGCTTCTTCAAGTAAATCTTTTAGGAGTAAAAAACTTTTAAAGTATACATTCTACAAGTAGAACTTTTAATGGGGAGTTGTTAGTTATTTGATTGTCAATTAGAAAAAACTTTTTTAAATTGTAGAATTACTAAAATATTCAAAAACTATTTTAAATGATAGGGTTATATTAGACATTTTAGTATTATTAAAAAAAACTCAAAAATATCTACTTAAAAAAAGACTAAATTTGAGCTTCTCCAAATAGACGTAAAATAGTTTTTTTAATCATCAAAAAGCTTTAGTGAGAGACAACCAAATAACAAAAAAAATTGAAATGAGCTTTTTTAATTAATAAAGTTCTTTTAACCGATAAAGAAACTCTTCCAAACGGACACTTAGAATTAAAATATAAACACAATCAATAGATCCTTAGATTCAATCTAAATCACTTGAACCAAGTCATTCGAATCACATCAAAATCACATCAAACACATGGCTAGTTTATAATATATCAATATAATAAAATCTAAAACCAGTCATCTTTACTTTAAACTACAATAAATCAAAGGACTAATTGCACAAACACCCCTGAGTTTAGACATAATTATATGTATATGGATTTTTACCTTTAATTGCACAAACATCCCTTATAATTAGTTGATTTCGTTAAATCTAACCATTGACCATAATTTTAACCAAAAAATGACTAAAGTGCCCCTAGTTACTTATTTTATTATTAATTATATATATACTATATTTCTTTTGACAATTTATATATATACTTAAAATAATAATTATATACAATACTTAATTTATTTATTTAATAATTTTTATAATCCATTTTTAATCCATTTTTTACATTTTTATAATCCTTTTTTTAAAATAAATTAATTAAGTATTACATATAATTATTATTTTTAAGTATATGTATAATTATTTTTTTAAGTATATGTATAATTATTTTTTTAAGTATATATGTAAATTGTCAAAAAAAAAATTATATATATATTTATAATTAATTATAAAATAGGTAACTAGGGGCACTTTAGTTATTTTTTTGTTAAAATTGTGGTCAATGGTTAGATTTAACGAAGTCAACTAATTACAGGGGATGTTTGTGCGATTAAGGGTAAAAATTCCATATACAGGTAATTATACCTAAACTCAAATGACGTTTGTGCAATTAGTCCTAAATTAAATCATCCATTTGACATATAAAAGCTTGATGTGTTATCTCGCAATGCATGTAGATAAATACTTCAAAGTACTATATATTTGCATGGTGTCTTTTGCTTTGTATGTTCTTAATTATGTAAAGCTCTTGAAACTATATTTGTGCAATCAATGATTTATCATCATAAAAAATGGGGATATTGTTAGCCCAAGGCTTTAATGGTTGAGGTTGATGGTAACAAACATTGATAAAAGTTCTATCATGTTTACTTTAGCTTTGATTTTTGTAAAGTATTGAAGAAGAAGCAAAAAGAGTAAAAGACACCATGCAAAGTTGTAATACTTTAAGGAATTCATCTGTATGTATGAAGAATTGAAGAGGTAATACATCAAGTTCTTAGATATCAAAAAAGAGATTTTATTGAAGCTTGTTGTAAACAAGACTGGTGATAGTATTAATTGTTTTATATTTTGTAAACTAGTCCATGTTTGAATGAGATGTGAATTGATTGACTCAAGTATTAAGTGATATATTTGGATATGATTATGGACAAATAATTTGTATATAGTGTAGCATTATTCTATTGATACTATGAGTAATGCTATACATGGCATTTTTTTTTATTTTTTTTTTTTAAATACATACATCTTGCTTTTATATCCCACTTAATCTCAACCTACGATGTAGTGGATTTATATGACACATGGAAAATGAATTAAATGTTAAATAATGTGTATCAATTTACCACTTATCACATCATAAGTTAAGATACAAAAGTAGGTCTATTATTATTATTATTATTATTATTATTATTATTATTATTGAACTTTTCTGCATATCAATTGACATTTTGGTAAATAATTATTTGATTGATAAAGCCAAAAAATTAAATAAAAAAGAAAAGGATAATTACTTCATTGGCCATCAATTTGGGTCACCACGATCAAAATAGTCATTAACTAGAAAATTGGTTTCAAAATAGCTATTTTTAGCAAATACTATTACAAGAATTGTCATTCCATCCAATTATATCGAATGAATGGTATTTTGGTAAATAAGAGGATGAAATTAATCTATTTTAGATTTTTTTTTTAAATCAATTTTTTCTTTTATTTTTTGAAACAAAAAAAATATATTTAGTGTGTGCATATACTTATAGCATATCTCAAACATATATATATATATATATATATATATATATCTTTTTTAAGAAGATTAAGGCTACAAAATCTAAAAATTCTAAAAAATATATTTGAGATAAGTTGAATATATATTTATTTTTTTTCGAGAAGGTTAAGGCTACAAAATCTAAAAATTCTAAAAGTTATATTTGAGATAAGTTTAAAAGATTTTTTTTTCCTTCTTTTTTGAGAAGATTATTAAGACTATAAAATCTAAAAATTCTAAAAATATATATATTTGAGATAAGTTGAAAAGAATTATATATATATATATATATATATAAATATATATATATTTATATGTTTGAGATATGCTATACGTATATACATACACTAAATATAATTATTCGTTTCAAAAAACAAAAGAAAAAAATGATTTTCAAAAAACATCTAAAATAAATTAATGTCATCCCTTTATTAACCAAAATGCCACTCATTGGATAGAATTGAATAGAATGGTCATTAGTGTAACAGTGTTCGCCAAAACTGAGCATTTTGAAATCAATTCCCCATCTGATGGTCATTTTGATACTAATGACCCAACTTAATGACTACCGAGGTAATTATCCCAAAAGGAAATGGAAAAAGTGAGGAACTCTTCAAAAAGATAAATTGTGTAACCATTGAAATCCATTTTCATTTACTAGGTTATAAACCCATAAACAAAGTTGAAAAATTACACAACGACCCCTAATTATCCAATTCAGCTGAAGAAGAATTAAAGATCGAAAACTAAATTACGTAAGTAGCAAAAGTGCAAAACCAAGTGGTCGATTATGTAGAAAAAGTGGACCGCTCGAATTAATAACTGAAAAAAGAAATGTTATGCAGATTTAATGCTACCTAATTCTACTCCGTAGCTAGATAATACGAGGTTAGCTTTGTAATTTACCTTTTATACCTACACTGTAACGTTGTGTGTTTCAATTTGTTCTCCACTTCTCCTCCAACAATCCTGAATTAGTATAATATTTATAAATAAATAAAAAATCAACACCGCAACCGTACAATCTAAACCAATTCTCTCTCTTGTGATGTATAGAAAAAAAATCAAGGAGGAGAAATAGTCGAAGAAAAAACTCGGGGATTTTTGATAAAAAAAAAAAAAAAAAAATCATATGATTTTTATTAAATTTCAATCATGGGACAGTTTTTCAAATTCTTATCGTATTTATTATTTAATATCTACAGTATACATTTTATAAGTACACGTGAGAATTTTTATCTTTGGTGTTATATGAATATATATTCGGACCACACATCTAGCATTTGATTATGACAACTCGGCATACCCATCCGTTTGTTGTCGGAATTTACTCTAATGGTTCTTGCAATAATTAAAAAAAAAAAAAAAAAATCCTAATTTAAACTTTTTTATTTTTTTTATTTTTTATGTCGATGATATCTGACTTCGTCTAGGCACCTATCTACCTATCATCCCTAACTGTGTGACTCGTCGTGGCTTACATGTTGGATTCGCGGAGTATGACAGATAAGAAACCTCGACCTACACCCCCGGACCCACAAAGATGCAAGTAAGTAAATCAGAACTCACCTTCATCAGGATAGGATTCAAACCGCTGACTTGAGAACCACCCAATTCTTATGTCCGTCCTTCCATCAGCAGAGCTAACGTCCGTCCTTCCACCAGCAGAGCTAACGTCCTATGTCCGTCCTTCCACCAGTTAAACTAATGTCCTGGGGCCTAACCCCAAAAATTTGACACCAAGAGAAATCGAACTTATGACTGTGCACCTAATAACACATCACAAGTTTGCTCTTACTGCTAGACCATAACTACCGAATCTCTATATGAGGTGAGATATATGAGAAGATAAAGGACGGTGGGGAGAAATTGGGTGTAACAGATGCATCATGCATCTTCTGTTGTGATCCTACCATGTAAAATTTACCACGTGATAGTATAGCATCGAGAGATACATACTGCATCCCGCTACGCCCAGATTTTTCCAAGCCGTTGCAAAGACTTTGTTTTGATTTGGAGAGTAAAAGAGGCTCCATCGACTGATGATGCAAATCTATCAAACCATCTCAGCACCTGCATGAGCCGACCACATTAAATTAGGTGGGTATACATTTGGAATGGGACCCGTATTGGCTATTGGCAGTGTTCGAGTTGTGTTTTGCCATACCCCTATTTATGTCTGTATTCTATAAATTGAATAATAAATATTTATATGCTGTATTTGGCCTCTTGCTAATGTGGTTAGACGTTTCCAAGTGAGCCTCAACCACCAGGGTTCAACGTTAAGAGTGCATATATATTTGTATAAAATTTTCTTGTCCCACCTTGGCCATGACATCCCAAGTGTGAGGAGCTTTTTCCCGGTTCTGGGAGCTTTCGTCATCCCAAGTGTGAGGAGCTTTTTCTCGGTCAAATTGTTGCATTATAAAAAAAAATAATAAAAAAAATTGTTTATATGCTGTATTAGTAATTAAACAACTAGATTAGATTGTTAGGTATGAATCTGACATATTATTATAGAATATGATAACCTTTTAAGACATCAAGAGTTACAAACAGACCAGAATGATTAGATAATGATTTATCACATTAAAACACCATTAAGAACAAAAACGTTCCATGATTCCAGCATAGACTGCTCTAAACAATATGATGACAATTATATAGAATCTTTTTTTTTTTTTTTTTTTTTTTTTTTTTTTTTTTTTTTTTTTTTTTTTTTTTTAACAATATCTATTAATTCGAAACCATGCATTTTTTTGAAATCTTTCGTCACCGGTAAGATTCAAGCCGATGATCTGGGAATCATTTAGATTCTCTCTATTCTAAGCAATTCTATTGCAGAAATACAGTCAAACCCATTACAAAGGATAACTGTGTTTAGAGAGGTTTGTATCTATGTAATTATCTCTTAGCTACATTGTTGTAATTATCTCTTAGTTTAAATCCACCTTTTATCTTAGGATTTACAAGTTCAGTTGAACTAAGCTTTCTCAAGCTTCTAGTATATATGTATTCGAATCAGTTCATAATAAATACAATCGAAAATATTCAGCTCCTATACCCAGTATGCTAAATTTTGGAAATAGATTACTTAGTTTCTATACAACAGGTGAACGGCTAAATACTGCATTTGTCGAACGTGTACACGTATTTATTTTACTATACTTCACCGCTCAGCATTCAGCAATACATCTGGCAGTCCAGATTCACTTCTTATATTCCACCCAAAATGTTTTATTAAAATGAGAGTGGCTGACAAGACAACATGAAAGCATCCAAAGCTATCAACAAATTGTAGACACACACAGAGAACAGAATATCGAAATCCCTCCGCCTAAATTATAATAATGTTAATATATATAATATGTATATACGTAAAAAGACATGGATATATATAAAACTAATGATGCAAAACAGCTAACATCCCCTCTGTCATTGGCCTAATATTAACAAAATTGGCAGGATGATGATCATATCATATGTCCTCTTGCACAAAATTAACTTTTTTTTTTCTGTTTTTTCCATTCAACGATCTACGCGGTTTCCTTTTCAACTTAGCAGCAGAAAACATAACAGACAAAGTCCCTCGTGACTATCCATTGTAGTCCCCAAGAAGTGAAAAGGCTATCCTGCTGTGGACCCACATCAACCAACATGGTTCACGTTCGTCTAATCACTTATGCTCGTGATCAACGGCTTTTATTTGTCTGAAACTTATCAGAGAGATAAACCTGACACTGTACAACAGTGTTACCAATCCTGAAACCTGGAACCACTGTGAATGCAACTCTTGGGTCTGATTCCTGAAATGCAAGAAATGCTTCTTCTGCTATGCTTTCCATGTAAACTTCTGAGAATCTACACCCTTTGCTTACCTGAAAGATTGATGCTTCAGGATTGAAAGAGAATGCCAAGCAATGTAGAAGCCAAACCCTTTTCGCCATTTCGGCAAACGCTGTGAAGAATCCTGTATCAGGAAATTCACCAGAAGTCACCAGGTTACGCTGACTAAGATTGCCGGTAAATGACGATTCCATCTTGGGGTGAACCAATTGCAAGTACTTGGCACGGCAAAACTTTGCGAATGTTGACTTAGGCTTCCAGGATAGGAAGTCTTTAGCTTTTGCTGTTTTCAGTTCCGTAAATTTCTCAAAGAAGAATTGTTGTTGTTGCTGATTCTTTCTTTCCGGGACAGGCTCGTGCTGGAGAGAGTAGTTCGGATAATTAAATCCGTCGAACATTTCCCTGCAAACAAAGGATTCAATTGCAAAACATTTGTGATCAGCATTGTAATACACCGCGCTTGGTTGAATTGAATTGGCTGCCGCGTTAATATCCCAACCAGCGGATTTCATATCATCGATCATTAACCTGACAAAGCTTCTGATATACTTAACAGTTTGTCGAAGAACTGTAACGAAATGGCTAGGACTTAAACTTGATATCAGAAGCTTATCGAACTCAAACAATTGACCGCTTTGATTCAATCTCTTCTCGAGCAACTTATTTTGCTTATTGGATTCGTCTAATTTCTCTTTCAGGAATATGATCTCAGAGTCTTTGAGCTTCAATTGGGATTCCAACTTCTTCCCCATAATCTCATAAGTCTTCGAAAGACTCTTGAGCTCTTGAATTTCAGCCGAAACCATAATCTTCTCAGGCGAAAAATCGAACTGTTTCTTCAAGTAACACTGCTTCAATTCAGACAAGTTTTTCAATTCTGAAACAACCAATTGATCAGCAAATTGAATCCCATCAGCATCATAAGGAGATTGAGCATACTGTAGTTGAACATACGATGCTTTAACAGACGAAATGCTAGCGAAAATCTTCGCAAGAAGTGCTTCCAAAGCCACTCTGTATTCAACTTCTTTATCATCGTCTTTGAATAACTGTGACCAAGCGCTTTTCATCTTCACAACATTATTATTGTTATTGACCTTCTCTTGAGGCCTAATTTTCTGAACTCCTCCTCCGTCAGCCACCGGAGCAACTCCGGCGGCAACCGCCCGAATATGAAGAACCTTTGCAAACGTTCTAGCCAATTTGCTCTTTGATGGAGTCATGGCAGAGGGTTTCACTGATTCCATCTCTGGTCAAACAAACTACAAAGAAAAAGAAATTAAGAAGTTAAAAAGTAGAAAAAAGATTCGGATGTGGTGATGATGAAGATTGACGAGCGTGTTGTGTGGAAAGAAAATAAAAGAAAAGCGAAATATGCTTTAAACACTTTATACACTTAGACCGAGGACATGGAATTTCTTTTTTGTGTTCTGGGGTCTCTCTGTAAACTTTGTAAGAGTTTCCAAATTGCTCTCTCTTTTATTAAAATAAAAAAGAAAAAAAAAATTCCAACTTTAACGCAGCAAAGAGAAAAAAGATGAACTGGGGAGATTCCAAGAACAAGGTCACAAAAAATAAAAAAAAATGGTGGAAAAATATTGTAATGAAGTAGAAGAAGAATCAACTGGTGGAGAAAAAGTATTTGGAATAAATCAAAACGACTCGTGGAACTTATGTAGTTTAGCTATCACCGTTATTCTTCCCTTCGCATTTAGTTTTGTCTTCATTGTCTTTTTAAAGTCAAAATACGCATACAGTCCTACCATTCAATTTAATGACTTTTACATTAAAAATATCTGAATAATTCCAACATAACAACATTTTTCTCTATAGTTTAAGGAGAGGCATATTATCATTTAATATTCACAAACTCTACCTACTTAGCTAAAGAATCATATACAAATATAAATAATGATTGGGTACTAATCGGTTCGTATCCAAAATCTTGATCCCACCAATCGAAGTGTAACATGTTGTCCAATTTATAAGATAAATGTAAAAAATAAACGAAAAAATGTCATATGCTACACTCTCATTAGTAGGATCAGTATTTTTAGTACCGACCGGTCATCCGAACAGTATTCTATATCGTCTCTCTTTATTTATTTAACCTACTAAATGATAGAAATTTCTTCTGTGTACTGGGGTGTACTTGACTTTGTCTCGTGAAAGCATTTCTCCCTAAATTAACCCGTAAATACAAATTTAGAATTTAACTACTATACAGAATCTCTATAATTACAGTTCCAAGAGGTACTTATTTTCTTTAGTTTTTAAATTTTCTTAATTATTAAAATTTTGATTTTATAACCCATTGGATTGAAATCTAACGACAAATAATCAATTTTGTAACTATATAACTATATTGAATCTTATATTAGCATGACCCACAAATTTAATATTATTATTATTATTATTATTATTATTATTAGTATCGATCTATCTAACTATCCAGACCAGATATTTTTTTTTTTTAATGTTTTTTGCTACACTCCTCGGACAATATTACCCTTTTCTAAGTTGAATGTTAAACCATACAAACCGGGCAATTGGTATACTAAAATAAATAAATAAATAATAAAACTATATAAATTCTCCTAATGTTGGCTTAACCGGAAAAAAAAAAAATTCATTTACTCATTCAATCCGATAATGTCCTAAATTCAAACTAATCGGATTGACATTTAATCTCTGCTCAAAATCGTCAATAAAAACTCAATCTCCGTTCTCCACCATAAACAAAAGGTGAATCATAGGATTCGTGCACTTAAAATCCACACACATACAATCTATAAAAAGAGTACTACACTAGAGTCAAAATCTGATATCATCATTTACTCCATATACAAAATGTACAAAAATCACGTGGTTCCCAATCAGAAGTCAGAACAAAATGAATATCAATTTTTTTTTTTTTTTTTCCCACCAAATAAAATATCGTCCTTTTTCACATAAAGCATTAAAAAAACAAAAAACAAAAAAAAGTTGCCTAGGGAGACTACACATACATGCACATATATATGTCCGTTGGATTACAACAAGTGTTGAAAAGTGTATGGAGATCCGAGCCCTTTATTTATTTTTTGTTTAGAATCACATCATTGTAATCCAACGGTCATTATTGCAATCAGTATTCAGATTCAGTACAGTTTCATCATACAATAACCAGTGGACAATAACAATTGCCATGTCAACATCCATAAACATTTATCGTCAGGCCCACGTGAAATATACACATTGAAATTGATTGCAGGCAGAAAAAAAAAAAACCAAAACAAATTGTTGTTTTCTATGCAAATTAAAATAAATTAAAAATGCAAAATGAATTATTAATAAAATATATATATATATATATTTAATTAAGGTGTGTTCTAAAATACTTATTTCCATAAATTTTAGGCTGCATCCAAAAAGAATAAAAAAATGCCACATTATCTCAATTTGGCTAATCAATACTGCTATCCTTTAAAACTCTACAAAAATTTGTGCTATACACTCTAAACTTTTTTTTATTTTTACATTGCATCCCTGAACTCTGGCCGATCGGTGAAAGCCGACTATAGATACCCTTCACAGGAAGCAATAAATCTAAATATGTATCGATAAATAAAAGTTTTAGAGGTTTAATGTTAAAAAAAAAAAAAAAGGGGATATAGTGTAAATTTATAAAGAGTTTAGGGATATCGGTACGAATTAGCCTCTAAACATAATCCGCATAGGACAAAAATTACTTTTCAAATGTAAAAAAAAAAAATCATCTTACCACAATAAGACACATTATTGTAATCAAATGATGCTAAAACGCACGTAAAACCAACACTAGATTTCAATCAAGGAAACAAAATAATTGCAAACATGGCAAACACCCTCACTTAAACCTAACACGTGGCATTCAAGCATGTATATCAAGTATTCAAGTTTTATTACACTGTAATTATACAGTATTTATAAACTAACAAAATCCTAAATGTTACGGATTTCTTATACTTCCCAAATATTAAGTTGACATAAAATTTATACTTCTAAGAAAAAAAACAATTTAACCGAAAAATGTAAAACATTATAAAAAAGTCGTCGAGAATTTTTAAAAATCAATTCAAAAAATTTTATTTATTGTAAAAATAAGAAACAATTTTATTTAATTTTTTACTATTTTTCAGTGTTGATTTAATTTGTTGTAGTGTAGACATTTCGGATTTTCAGGGGGGGAAAAAAAAAAAGACTTTTCGGACCCACTGTTTTTTTTTTAAAAGATATTATATAGATTCTAAATACCTACTAAATTGTTATTAAAAAAAAAAAATACCTACTAAATTTTTAGAAAATTCAAAATTCATCCGACATTATTTGACTAAAAACTATTTTATTTTTTTATTTTTTTTGAAGGAAAAATACTAAAAACTATTTATATATAAAATAAATAAAAAGCATAAAACTATTTATAGCTACATGATACTTAATATTTATCATATGACAATCAACAGTTTAAAAAAAAAATGAGAAATTTTAAAAATTTAAAATTAAAAAAAATAAATAAACGAAATTAAGTAGCAAAACGTTGTGGAGTCTCTCCGGATTATTGTAATATTAAAAGAAAGCAAATATAAAATATAAAATAAAAGCAAGAAATAATAATTACCTAGAAAAATTAGCGGAGATGATAATGGAACGAAAAGCTCTCTCAACAACAACTGGTCAATTCATGCCAACGTATTAATCAAGTAAACACATTCACACATGTCCCCCAACCTACAAATTCAACAGCGACTTCTCCCCTTCCGATTCCTGCAAACCCAGAAAATCAAAAACAAAGAAAAAAAAAACAAGAAAAGATTAAAAAAGAGAATCAAAAATAAAACGAAACTATAATTATGAACACAAAAACATTCAAAACACCAAGTTTTACTATGAAAATCGAACCTAAACTAAAAACCCCACCTTTTTTTTCCTTTCTTTTGTGGTGATATTATTACCAGAGAATATAAAATCAATATATAAAAACTTCAAAGACCGACTACGTAAACGGCAATAAATAATTAAAATATAAAAATAAAATCGAGAGGTAACCTTATAACTCAGAAACTTCCTTCTTCGACTCAAAAGTGAATCTCTGCCGTATCTTCAATGGCCGGAAATTTCTGCGTTTTCTATGTAGTGTTCTTTTGTCAACTAATAAATTGATTTCCGATTTTTTTTCAGAGAGAGAGGGAAACAGAGTGCTTCGATAGGAGACTTGTGAAATGACAAAAGAGGACAGGTTCCCGACACGGGCGCATCAGGAATTAAAAGATGGTCCAGAGTGGGTCTCTTTCGATGGTTTTTTATCATTCCGGTTTTACCCTTACTGGATTTAGGATATTTACATTATCCGTTGTGAGACGAACGTGGCTAGAGAATTTGAGGTTTGACAGGGGTATTTCTGGTATTGGAGAGGAAAAAATCAGAGGGGTATCAGGTATGGTGAGTTTGGGGAAACAAATTTGAGACGAGTGATGCACATGTCGGACACGTGTGCTTTCAGTGGGTCCCACATATTCATTATTCTTATACTGATGAATGATTAGTGGTCCACCTGGCACCCGCTCCTTGACAATTCTGAGCTTGGTTCCACGCTATTCCTTCGCTTTACTTTTCCTTTTTTAAAAAAAAAATTAATAAAGGGAGATTATCACGGTTTTGGAGAAATATGAATTTGTTAAACATGTTTGTTTTTTTACAATTCGCTGTCCAGTACATCAAACTAGTCCCTCCGACTCTAATTTTGACACTCAAACGTTATATGAAATCCAAATTGATCATTTTACGCTATGTATTAAATTATTGAATCAGAATGACATTTTTGCCCTCTATCCTTTAACAATTTGACAACTTTACCGATTTGGATTGTCCAATAAAAAAATTACATGTGTTATAAAACTTATTTTTAAAAAATTACTAAAATAATTAAAAAATAAAAGAAAATTAATAAAATACATTAAAAATATTATTCAATTTTAAATGGAAATCCATTAAAAAGGAAAAATTAATTTTAAAATTGAAAATTTATTATTTTTTAAAATTGATCTCCACCGTCCATCTCAAATATGGTCACGTAGATAGTGGAGATCAAATAATTTTTTCTTTTTAAAACAAAAAGCAAAATCCATAATATATATATATATATATAATTTAAATAAAAAAAACCCCAACCGATGTGATGAACGTTTAGAGATTAAGACTATCTTAAACCCAAATAGTGTTTTTAGTTCAACTTTTACATTAAAATAGTGCAACTTTCACACTATTTCATTATTCCATCTCCAACTCATAGCACAAAATCTTACACTATTCTTATTATTATTATTATTATTATTATTATTATTATTTGTCAACAAAAACTCATCTCCAACCAATCAAAACCCAATTTACAATAAATAAATAAATAAGGAAATTTTGTGCAAAAATTCCACCAAGTGAATAGTGTCGCACAAATAATTCACCGCACTGTTCATTGGAGCAAAAATTGCACAGGATTTGCCGCTGGGTTGAAGGTGATTTTTGCTGGAAATTGAAGATGTCATAGGGGATGCAGCATGGTTGGAGATGCCCTAAGAGAAGGTTTTTTTTTTAAAAAAAAAAAAAAAATTTTATTTTTTTTATTTTATTTTTCATTTTTTTATTTTTTTACTTTTTTAAAGAAAATACCGCGAACGGGAGAGGCACTATGGGAAAAGTTGATCATGAATGTTTCTCGGTGGAGGAGGTCTTAATACCCAGTTCGTATTGGTGGATTCAAGACCATAACCATTCGCGAACAGTGCGTATCACAAACCCAATATTCTTGAGCGATGGAGGTCTCGCCCATCGAAAACGGGGGAGGGGAGACCTCCCCCGCTCGTGATGGGGGAGGTGGAGATCCATGGAGATCTCCATTGGATCTCCACCATCATAAATCTTGATGGATGAGAGATTGGATCTCCACCACTTCTTATTCGTTTATTTTCCTTCTTTTTATTACTAATTATTTTTAAAATTTTAAAATTTTATTTTGTCAATAAATAAAATAATATTATTTTTTATTTTCTTGACACATGACATGTTTATTTGTTTAAAGATAAAAATACCCCTAGAGCTGTTAAGTTAAATTAATTGTTGATTAGCAATGGAACCAATTTAATGTATTTTTTAAAAGGGACCATGGGTTGTAAAACAAAGCAAACTCATTTAAAAATATTGATGTTTTGCCAAAAGTTAGGGACTAATTGATAATCCCCCAATAATAAATACAATTTTTCTTCTTTTTATCCTCATTTTAAGATTAAACTAGAATACTAGTTTTCTTTACTTAATAATGACTAATACTCTAATACTAAACATCTCAACTTGTATATACATTATGATTTAATTCACTTAACACTTGTCATATGAATTCAATTGACACCTTACGAGTTGTGACACAAATTAGGATAATATTAAACATTTGCCAAGACCTATTAAGATTAAGTATTATTCGGGTATTTAATTACTCCCACAATATAGTCTCACTGAGATTAAACATTACATGGTGAAATAGATATCTACTCCTGTAAGATTGATGAGAAATCTAATAAGACATTGCATACACAATCAATCATTACAGGTGCGACTCAGGTATTTACTCTCATAATACACTGAGATCAATCATTACATAGTGATGTAAATATTTACTCCTATAATATCGAGAAAAAATCTATCAAAACCTTACATAAATAGTCTGAAATCTACTCCCACCAGGTGTGAAGCGAGAGCCATGGACAGATTATGGTGGAAAGAGTTCAATTCACACGAGTTTTCAGATTTTTGTGAAACAAATAGCGTTCGAAGGCAACTACCTGTAGCTTACACCCCGCAGTAGAATGGTGTGTGCGAGAGGAAGAATCGCACAATCTTGAACATGGTTCGAAATATGTTGGCAAACCGATGTGTCACAAAGATTTTTTTCATAAAAGCTATGAACCGAAGTGTGCACGTACATATTAAACAGGTGTCTCACACTTGTTGTCAGGATTAATACAATGTCAACACGCCATATTTAAGATCGATGATTCTAAGTATGTTTAAATCAAGAATAATAATAATTCTTTTTATATGGTTAGACCATCTCCAACCATGTGTCTTCCCTTCCCTTACCCCATCTCTATTTTGCAGCTAAAATCCCCTCCCACCTAGCTGTATCCACTGTGCCATTTGTGTGGGGATAAACAGTATCACACAATACATTGCACGATACTATTTATCTAAGCAATTTTATTTTTATTTTTATGTTTTTAATTGTAAATTGGGTTTTGATTAATTGAAGATTAGTATTTGTTAATAAATAATATTTAAAAAAAAAAAGGGAATATTCAAGGGAATATTCTTTTTTAATATAAAATATAGTGCAATGGGTTGGAGATGGAATAGTAAAATAGTGTGAAAGTTAAACTATTTTAATACAAAAATTGCACCAAAAGAACTAATTGGATTAGAGATGCTCTTATACGTTGATGACATGCTTATAACAGGAACAAGTATAGATGTAATAAATTCAACAAAGAAGATGTTGAATTCAAATTTTGACATAAAAGACTTAGGTTAATCTAATGTCATTTTAGAATTCAAATCAAACGAAATAGTGATTAATACATTCTTACTCAATCTCTTTATACATAAAAGATATTATAGAATATTGGTCAATCTGATTGCAACTGTTGTAACTCTTTTCGACACAAATTACAAAAACACATGAGCGAAGCAATTAATTAATTGTAAAATTCTCATATCATTGGTGATTTAATGTATTTGATGGAATCTACTGGATCAGATCTTGCTTATTTAGTAAGCCGACCAGGGACGGAGCCAGAAATTGTTTCCAACGGGGGCGTCATATAATTAGTTATATCATATATTTTAGAGGGTATGTTATAGAAAAAATTAATAAAAAATATCATTAATGTGTATTCATTTGCCAATTGACACGTTAGTAGTTGACAATATGAGGTTGGTTCAATGATAAAACTCCTCACATCTACACCACAAGGTTGCGGGTTCGAGTCTTTTCCCCTCTATAAAAAACCTGAAATTTATATAATAGTATAATTCTTCACAAAAAAAAAATGGCATATTAGTAGTTGAAATGCAAGTTGATTTATAGAGTTGCAATGTCGAAAATTACTCTAAAAATAATGTAGTAAACTTTTTTTTTTTTTTTTGGAATCCATGGATGTCCAGGCAAGCTTATCAATGTCCAGGCAAGCTTGCGCACACCTCAACTAATCCCACGAAACCCTGAAGTTAACAGCCGGGTAAACCTCCAGTGGCCCCAACATAAATATGGCTTCTAGGGATCAAACCTAGGAAATCTGAGTTTACGGCTTGCCCTAGTGACCAGCGGCACCACTCCTTGGGGTTAATGTAGTAAAACTTTATGGCCCTTTATTCATGATTCAATAATAATGTTTACTGTTTAGGAGTTAGAAAACTAATTAAAATTTAAATTGTACTCATAATATTTTTCTAACATCCAAAAACTAGTTTAATTTTAAAAAATTTATAAAAGTTTGTTTGATAAAATATTTTAATAGTTAAACATAAATTGGTGTGGGTGTGAGAGGGAGAGACTCGAATTCACAACTTCATGGTGTGGGTGTGATGGGCATACAACTAGGTTAACCACATGTCCACATCTTGTCTAATATATGTATATGTTTGGTTGACATGTTTTAATTATATAAATTAACACAGATTGATTATTTAAAAATAAATAACATATCAAAAGTATAATATGGTATTAGAGTAATGAGTGAGATAATTAATATCGTAAGAGAGAACAAAATTATTTGAATGAGAATAATATTAGTTAAGATAGAACATATATGTTATGATCAAATTTCATTTATATTTAGGATACATTGAAAATAAATACTATATTTAAAATCAAAGATATTTTTTATGTGATTTGATGGAAAAAAAATATTAAATGTCTTGTTTATAATAAAACTAGAAAAATAAGGAATGAAATAAAGGTAAAAACATAAAAATCTAAGAATTAAGGGTGTTATAAAAGTTAAAATATAGAAAAAATTGTAAATTTTCAAAACTTCAGGTGGGGCAGTGGCCCCCCCTGGCTCTATACTGCAGCCGTCCTTGAAGCCGACTAAGTAGGTACACAAGTAATCATGATCATGATCAATGGGAAGCATTAATCAGGGTGTTAAAAACTTAAAATATTGTAAATACACATTGGATTAATATGGACTTCACTGTACAAAATATACATCAGTATTAGAAGATATAATGATGTTAATTGGAATTTTGATAGCACATGAACTAAATCAATTAGTGGATACATTTTCATATTAGGTGGAGCACTAGTCTTATGGAAAGTCCTCCAAACATATGTGTAAAGCTACCAAAGAAGCAAAGTGGCTGAGAAAATTTCTAGAGGGCATTCCATTGTGGTCTAATTAAGCATGTGACAACAATATTTATACATTGTGACAAAATGGAAGCATAAGCAAGAGCCAAAAGTAGTGTAAACAATGACAAGTCAAGACATATCATGTGTAGGTATAACACTATCAAAAAGTAGCTCTTTAATGGAGTTATATTCATTAACTTTGTGAAGTCAAATATATACATAGCAGATCCTTTAAAAAGATGTCTTAACAAGATGTCTACCTAGAGATCAAATTAAATTTACACCTAGAGGAATGGGTTTAAAGCCTACTCAGCAAGGTGAAAACCTAATTTAGTTGATTGGAGATCGCATGATATAGGTTCAATAGACAAACCGATTGAGTAAGATTCAAATTTTAGAACACACAATATAACTCATTCATATGATACTAGGACATTAAGGTGAGTTAAGTAGAAAACTCATAATTAATGTCACTTATATGATAATAAATGTGAGATCGCATTTATGATAATTAAAATAAAAATAAGGCTGAATTCTCTATAACCATCATAAAAATTGAGATTTCTTCAGGTTCAAAACAAACAAAAAGTATGAACCAACGTATTTTAAGTTGCGTTATATGTGAGGCATATTGTCTTTATTTAATACAACAATGAAAAGTTCAAAATCAATTACCGTCATCAATTAAATATGATATGCTTTACCTAGGAAGTGCATTCATTCTATAATAGCAAATGGTTTTTAGAGCAGTTATTATTCATAAATTTTGAGATAAAATATATACTAAGGGGTTGTTTGTTTTTTACCGAGATACTAAACAATCTTGAATGTTACTGACAACGAAATAGAAATCTAAACTTGAAAATAAATGATATATTTGTTTTTTATTTTTCTCTTATCTGAATATAGTATCAACTTTTTTATTTTTTAAAGATAAAATTGTCAATTTTACATTTATACCCTTATTACTATTAATTGCCATCAATTTTCATTTAATATGGTACAAACAACTAAACAAAAACAAATTAACAAATTCTAAATTATTTTTATTTAAATAATCATAAGATGTTATTTATAATTAATATATTATAAATAATGATATAGAATTGGTTTTGATTTTTACAAAAAAATAAAATAAAAAACAACCGAAGGTTTGACAATGGGAGTTGAAAGTGGCAACATGATTAAGGTTATTTATTTATTGGGTGTGGATATTGTCACCTATAAAATTAATTAGTATACTCATTTTTATAAGTATACTCATGTCTAAATTTTAAAAATTAAATAATACTATAAGCACATATCCTAATGTCAATAGTACCCTTATTGAATACATTTTATTTATAAATTAAACCCTCTTAAATTATAAACACACCCAAGTTTTTTTTTTAAATCATATTATTCTAATGATGATCCAATTTACTTTTGGAAATATCTCAAATGTAGGAGTCTTATGAAATGGATGATGTAGAACCAGATTGTATACGAGGTCAAGAGATTTTCAATATATAATTCTTATATAAACAACTATCTTAACAAAAAAAAAAAAATTCATTTATATCTATGGCCATCTTTAAAAAAAATTATTTTATTTATCGATAGGGTTGATATATAGACATAAAAGAAAGACAAAAATAAATAAATAATACCTACCTATGTATGATCAAATTCCTCTGAAAATTCTTTTTTCATTACTTTGTTATATGATAATCATGTGATGATGAGAAAGTTTGATACTTGAAATTAAATTAGAGTTCAATTAAGATTTATCACAAAAATTAGGTTTATCATAAGTTAGAGTTTATTATAAGTTTTGTTTTTTTTTTTTTAATAAAGAGATACATTTGAAAATATGAATGTAATTAATGACTGTACATAGTATTTGATTTATTTTTAATTAAAGTGTAATTTATCCTTATTGGTAAATTTCTATTAGGATATTTTTGTAATTAAAAATTTTAATAAAATATTGATGTACTAATTAGTTTTATGGGTGTAAATATCGGCACTCTTATTTATTTTATAGTAGTTTATAAGTAACATGTTAAAAGAATTAAATTTGTATAATATAAAATTATGATAATATTGGAAATATATTATCTTTATAATGATAATTTTGGAAGGGAATATTTTAAATCCAATGATTTGGAGTTAAATGAAAAGTAGTGATTTTTTATTTTTTATTTTCGGTTGTATATATATATATATATATATAAACTGTTTGACCACTTTAAAAAAAATAAATAAATAAAAAATAAAAAACAAATAGAATAACTTAGTAGAATCAATTCACATTAAATATTAAATGCAATTGTGTTATTGGCACACCCATTGCTGAACTATTTATACCTCAATTTTTAAATTATTTAGTATTTGTTTTTCTTTATCAAATTACTTAAAAAGACAAACAATTTTTATTATAAAAAAATCTTGTATAAAGTAAAACTAATAAAACCTCACTTAATTTCCTTATTTCAAAACCTTGATGACATAGGTTATTTCAAATCTCTTAATGTTTACTATTTTTATTTATATTTCCTTTTAGATCTCGATCTCATGTTTCCTATGTTTAGTATTTATTTATTTTATTATTTCACATGTTTGTTTTGTTTTGTTTTTTTTTTTTTTTTTTTTTTCAAATTACAGATCCATGTTTGCTATTTTTTTTTCTCTTTAGTATATTTTCTTTCAAATCTTCCAAGCATTTTATAATTTGTATCAATTCTTTTGTAAATTTCATTCTGAATTTTCCAAAATTAGTTTAATGTTATTTACAAATTACAACCAAGAAAACCTAATCTCTGACGAAACGAAACCACACCAAAACCCTAACTCAATCGCTCACAAAAAATTATCAAACGATCAATATCATACTCACAATCTATCACCAACAATTCAATCGACTATAGAAGAAGAAAAAAATCACATCTAAAAAGGATGGTTTCACTATGAAATAAGAAGAAAAAACAAATTTTGCGAATGAATATGAGAAAATTGTATATAAAAATTAGAGATGAAGTGTATTTTTATTTTTACTTTAAAAAAAAGATATGGGGTGTATTAAATTTGAAAAATATGTAAAATGGAACTCCTGGAAAAAAATCAAAAAAATTAATAAAACCATTTAATTTTATATAATTGAATCAAAATTTTAAGAAGTGAAACATAAATAGTTTAGTAGTAGTAATAGAGTGTCAATAGCACTACTTAACTAAAAAAAACAAAAGGGAGCCGATATTGACACTCATAAAACTTATTAGTACACCCACATTTTATTAAAAAATTTAATTACAAAAATATCCCAATAGAAATTTACAAAAAAGGAAAGTCATTTTAATTAAAAATAAACTAAATACTATATACAGTCATTAATTACACACATTTCTTCAACTATATTTCTTTATTAAATAAAACTTACCTTTAAAAAAAAAAAATTATGATAAACCCTAATTAAACTTTAATTTTATTTAAAATATCAAAAATTCTTATCATCACATGATTATCATATTGTTTTTATCTTTCTTTTATATATAGTTATAACTCTATCAAACAACAACTTTTTTTTTTTACTATAACTATAAATATCAATAGGTTTTATTTTATTTTATTATTATTATTTTTTAAGATAGTCATAGATGTTAATAAGAATTTTTTTTAAGATAGCTATATAAATAAGAGAATTCCAAATTGAAAATCTTTTGACCCCGTATACATATTCCCTTTTATAAAGTTCCTACATTCGAGATATTTCTAAAAGTAAATTGGATCATCATTAAAAAAAGATTTGATTCCAAAAATAATATGATTTTTTTTTTATAAATTGGGTGTGGTAATAATTTAAGAGTGTTTATAAATAATATGTATTAAAATGTCAATGAGGGTACTATTGGCATTATGATGGGTTTTTATAATAATATTTAATTTTTAAATTTTAGACATGGATGTACTTATAAAAATTGGTGTACTAATAAGTTTTATGAGTGTCAATATCCGTACCCAAAACAAAAACAAAAACAAAAAAGTGAAATATGTTGTAACATGTGTTGCTTTCCACACTTATATCCCACCCAAATTTACCTGCCCATCATCATCAATCTTAATGGATTTTATATATTATAAGGAAGATCATTTCTCATGGAATGATAATTTTCGAGCTCCGGTTTGTAATATAGTAAAAGTTTAATGTAAGAAGAGCTGAAGCTAATAGTAATGCAATCGTTCTCTTCATCTATATATCTCCATCTATGAATTTTGTAATATATTTATTTGTGGTTTTACAGCAAGATAGTACATGCCCCTCTCTTCAAATAAAGTCAATATTAATGTTTCCTAGGTTTAGGCATAACTGCATGTATATGGAACTTTACCCATAATTACACAAATGTCCCCTGCCATTAGTTGACTTCCGTTAACTCTAATCGTTGACCACAATTTTAACCCACAATGACTAAAGTGCCCCTAGTTACCTATTTTATTATTTAAATTAATAATTAAAAAAACAAAACAGAAAAGACAAAGAAAAAAAAAATCAATCATTTTGTTTTCTCTTTCATTTTCTCAACCCCCAAACAAAATCTAAAAATAAACTTAATAAACAAAAACCAAAACTTAATCCCACAAATCAAAACCAAAACTCAAATCCTTAAACAATCTCTTCTTTTATGGGGTGTTTGGGTTGTGCCCACAGCCTGTGATGTGTGTTGTTGGGAGGCCTCTGCTCTCTAGTACTGCTTCTCTGTGTCTTTGTTGTGTGCCGCTTCTTTTAGCCGTCTTTAATAAGATTTGACTTTTTCAAAAAAAAAAAAAAAAACCAACAATCAAAAATCAAATCTACAAATAAAAACTAAAATCCATCAATACCACAACTAGTTAACTACATCCATTTATTAAAAAAAAAAAAAAAAATTATAACTTCAACATAGAAAGTTAAAAATCCATCGTTGAAGTTCTAATTTTAATTTTTTTTTTTTTTTAAATGGATGTAGTTAACTGGTTATGGAATTGATATATTTGGGTTTTTATTTATGGATTTGATTTTTGGTTATTGTTTGAGGATTTGAGTTTTGGTTTTGATTTGTGGGATTCAGTTTAAGTTTTTGTTTGTTAAGTTTATTTTTGGATTATGTTTGGAGGTTGATAAAATAAAAGAGAAAAAAAATGATTGATTTTGTTTTTTTGTTTTCTTTGTCTTTTTTGTTTCATTTTTTAATTATTAATTTAAATAATAAAATAGGTAACTAGGGACACTTTAGTCATTGTGGATTAAAATTGTGGTCAACGGTTAGAGTTAATGGAAGTCAACTAACGGTAGGGGACGTTTGTGTAATTATGAGTAAAAGTTCTATATACATACAATTATACCTAAACTTAGAGGATGTTTATACAATTAGTTCTTATTTTATTTGTTGCTATATTTTTTGCATTGAAGTATCAAGCACTTGCTTTTATTGATTTTGCCGCGTAGCATAAACTATTATTGCTTCTATTTCATAAACTATTATTGCTTCTATTTCAATTATTGATCGTCGTGTTCGTAAGAATCTAATTAGATCAATTATTACAAGTATATTAAGAAATGTAATTTTCACCGTAATGAAAGAGTCTACCTATACTTTACAATTTGATAAAGGAAATTAATAACTACTTTATTAAAATTGAATGTGCGTTACCATCCTAGTTACCATATAAAAGTTATTAGAAAAAAAAAAAAATTTATTAAAGACAACAAATAGATTTCACATATGAAAGAAACATTGATTGTTCCTCTAATAATCTAATTGGTTAAAATATATTTTTATGTGGTTGTGGTCTAACTAATATAACTATATAAGGTACAGCAACTCCTCAAGCTCTTCAATGAAGGACCTACAAATTTAAGCACACATGAAAGCAACTTTTTGCTTTAAAAATATAGTTTTTATTATTATTATTATTAAAGAAAAAGAAAAATATATTATTTCAACGTTTCTCGTTACAATAACATGACATAACTCATTGAAAATGACTTGTAAGCCTACATTCGAGGAGATAGTGGATCAATTTATTTTCTTCTTTTTTCTTTTTAAATTGTTTTTATAATGTCAAGAATATTTTATGTAGGAATGAGCATGGAGCCCATTGGAGTGGGGGAGGGTACCCCCACCGCCCTCACCCCCATTCATAAAAGCCTAAAACCTCCTCGCACCCAAACCCCATTTGGAAGAAGTGGGGATAGAGGTGTTTGGGGGGAGGTCCCCCCGTCTCCACCAATGTCCATCAATTTCAATCATAATATTTTTCAATCCGAAATCTGGAATGTAGAATTGGGATTCGAAATTCGATCATTTCAATCGTTCAATTCATCTTGCTTCAATATCTAATCTAATAAATAATCTAAAATATATAATTGAATTAATTTAATACAAATAATTATAGTAATATAGCATTACACATAAATATATATAGGAAAATGGGTAGAGAGCAAAAGATTAAAAGAGTATTAGAGTTAAAGTTTTTTTTTTTTTTTTAAGAAACTAAAAGTAAAAATATATAAATATTATATATATATATATATATGGGGAAGTGGGGGAAATGGATCCCCACCCCCATTTAGAGAAATGGGGAATGGGGAAATGGGGGTGACCCCACCCCCACCCTTATTTAGGTTTTAGAAGCAAAATTTGCCCTCACCCCTAAACTCTATTTAAGGGCAAAATTTACTCCAAAATTGGGGTGGGGCCTCGCGGGGAATGCCCATCCCTAATTTCATGGGTCTGAAACGGTGTTCACATGAGAATCTTCTAACGAAGATATGCTTCCCAAATCAAATTTGATAGGATTGACATTGCATGATTTGGATTTTAGAGCCTGTTGATGAATACGTACATTCTTTATATATAGTCTTAAAAATATTTTCTAAACACATATAAGTGAGATTTAATCCACGATCTCATTATTAATAAAAAAAAAATCAAATTTTTTTTTTATTTTAAATAAATATTCTAATACCCCTCGATGTGGCACGTAGGAGGACCTTACGTTATTTTCAAAAACTAAATTATTTAATACTATTTTTTCCTCAAATTGTGTTATTGTCATAGTTTCTTATATATGATAAGAATTGTTTTTAATTTTTTTGTTGTTGCTATTTTTATTGAACTCTTATATATAATTTAATTTACATCATTCACAGTGCAATTAGAAACTATAAATAGTGTTTAAATATGATCTTCAATATTAGTTAAAGTCACAAATTTTTAAGGTATTCCCCAAGAAATAATAATATTCTATATCTATTATGAACTTCTAATTAAGAAAGAGAAAGACTTGAAAAATGTAGTTTATAATTTTAAAAAATAAAGATTCAAAATAAAAAATGGACATAAATTCATGTTTCGGAAAAATCACAATATTTTCAAATATGGTACTGGGTTAGTTGTTACCATATCAAATATATATATATATATATATATATATATTTTTTTTTTAAAAGAAGATCCGTATCAAATATGATATGATTTGATATGATTTATTTCCTATATGATAAATTTAGTTTTTGATTTGATTCTCTTTCATAAACTAAAAATAGGTATATTCATTATCATGAAATATACACTTTCGATCAGTTTCACCCACGTAACAATTTACCAACAAAAAAAAATCTAAACCAAGAATATGAACACATAGATAGTTGGAATTGAAGAAATAAAATGTCAATAAATTTGTAAGGAAATGAGAAATATGGTGCTTAAATATTCCATTAAAAAATACTATATTTTATCCAAAAACAAAATTATAAATTTTTTTACAAAGACTTTATTGGCCTCAATTCCACACCATTGTAGATTCGGGGTCGTGTTCTCCCCCAAACCCTGAATTAATTGTAAAATTGGATAGAGATATTGTAGTGTTTCGTGTTTTTTTTACGACCCATTGGTCCTTATTTTATATGGTAGATGTATTTTCCTCCTATAACAATAACAATAATAATCATAATGAATATTAACAAGGAAAAAAAAGTATAAAAACGAAAATATGATTTAATTTGGATCCTTTCATTACCTTTTGTGTCCTCACCTTGTCGGCATCTAAATCAATTGTCTGGATTAAAGACATAAAAATTAATAAAAATAATCCAAAACCATTGATTTATTAGACACATGACAAGATTATAAAGGTGATAACAAAATGAGGATACAAAATGTGAGAAGAGAATCTAGATCCCATGTGCTATACAAATAATAAACGATTAATACTATACAAACTAAAAAATTAACCCAAACGATGTGGTAAATGAGTTGTCATCACCGTACAAATCATGAGATTATATAGTGAATAATATGGTAATGACAAATCACTTGCCACACATCATTTAGATTGTTTTTTAGGCTAATTTTCGGGTTATCTAGCATTAGTGATAATAAATTAGAGAAAAAGAAAAGTGAGCATATATCTCTCTCTTTATATATATATAAGACGTTTTGACAAGTGAATCTAATGGTCCACATTCTTCGTCTTGATATATTTTATATCAAGATGAACTTATGGTAGAAAAATTGTATGTATATATATATACACACACATACATAGAGGGGATGGATTAAGGAACACAATTTTTGACATAATATTTAATACGACTTTACAATCATTAGATCTATAAGATTTTAATGGTTAGATTTAATAAATTTATTTATTTTTATTTCCTACTCATTTATCTATTATTAATTTATTTTATTTTCTCTCTCCCCTATCATAAAATCACTTTCCTAATTAATATTTCTATCCCCCTCTCTTGTATTTTTTTTTTCATCTTTACTCTCTCTCTCTCTCTCTCTCTAAAACTTTACTTTCTACCATTTAGATATGCACGTTAGAGAATGAGGATGGATATAGGTCCTCCCCCCTTTCCCTATTTGGGGAAAATGGGTTTTGGGTGATGTATATCCATCCCCAACCCTAGTTCCCCCTTTCCCTATTTGGGGAAAATGGGTTTTGGGTGATGTATATCCATCCCCAACTCTAGTTCCCCATTTTTCCGGTTTTTTCTCGTTTTCCTGTTTCCCCCGCTTCCCATTTGACTAAAAATTACAAATTAAACTTAAAAAACAAACATTCCATTACAAATACAAAATAAAATCCATTAGTGCATTATAAATACAAGATAAAATGTTTCAAATAATTCAAAGTTTTAAACTAAGCCAACTTCATATTTGAAGTAACACAAACTATCTTTTTTTTTTTTTTTCTAAAAAAAAAAAAAAAAAAAAAAAGAGAGAAAACTTCTCATAAGATTAGCAGTCAATTCATTGTCTAGTATTTTGAAAAATCTTTACCCAATTCACTTGAAGCCTACAAACAACAGTAAGAAGTTGATTATATATTATAAAAAAAAATTTTAAAAAATATATATTATAATTAAATTTATATATGTTTTGGGGAAATAGGGATGGGGGAATTTGAATATATTTATGGGGAAAATTGGGGAAAATGTGCAACCCTACTCTTGCTACAACAACGGTGCAAAAATCGATTTCTTAGTTTAAAACATGAAATAAAACAAAGATAAATAAACAGAAATATATAAGGAATCTAGGACCGTATATACGATTCATCTTGACACCGTAATAACTTGGAAAAAATAAAGCTTAAACAGAGGATGATTCATATATACGGTCTTGAGTTACGGTTTACGTATATTTAACTAATTAAGTTTCTATTCCGCTATCTCCTAACCCCATTTCAATTTGTCACTCCATAAAAGATTTATTATGTGAGATAAGGGGGAAGATAAAACTAACAATGAGGAAAAAAAAAAAAAAGACTAACAATGAGGAAATATTATTTTGATTTAATTAGGAAAGTCAATTTATGATAGATGAGAGGGAAAATAAAATAAATTAATGATAAATAAATGAGTAGAAAATAATAAATAAATAAATTTATTAAATCTAAACTACTATTCAAATCTTATAAATTTAATAACCGTAAAATCATGTAAAATATTATGTCAAAAATTATGTCCCGATCCCTCCCCCCCCCCACACATATATATATATATATATATTAAAATAATAATTAGAGGTATCAATCAGCAGATTTTGTTCTGCAGAATTGTAAGATCATACTATTCAAATGTTTTTAATTTTATAAAACTGTAAAAAAATAAAATAAAATAAAAACTAAAAAAAAACTAAAAAAATTATTTTCTTATTATAGGTTAATTATAAGGTGATCATACATGAACCGATCATTAATCTGTCATGACTCATGACTTGGAAGCAGCTACTGATTAATTTATTGTAATATTATGAAGCCTCAACTACCGAGATATATATATATATATATATATATTTTATAAAATACTTTTATTATATTTTTTTTCTTTCTCATTCATTATCTTTCAATTATATGGAAAACCTTATACCTCACAAGTCAAGTATATATTATTTATTTATTAATTAGTCAGGAAAAGAGAGATTTTATTGAGAATTAGAAAAGGTTTTAATTTGTCAGCCAAATAAATAAATTTGAATGCTTTTTAATAATAAGTGATCTAACAAGTACACCATCTTGCCTCTTAGTCATGACTCATGAGAAGGTCAGCCTTCAAAAAGAATTAATAATTAAACGATATTCAAGAAGAGATTTTTGATTGGATTGTTTGCCAAGTGTTTAAGAAAATTTAAACAAAAATTGTTTGTTTGAATTATTTTCTATAAAATAACTAATTCAAGATCCACACGATAGCAGTTATATATATATATATATATAAAATAGTTTTGAATTAAGAATCGGCTGTCCTTGAAATTAAACTTGATTGAATTTGACTATACTTGATACTTAGAATAATTAAATAAAATATATCTTTTCATAAAATTTGACAGCAATTTATTTTTTATTGGATGTTTATTCCTGAGATATACAAGTTAAAGAACCTGTATATGATTACATGAATAATTACAAAGTTGGTAGTGATTTTTGAGGGGTCATTTGCAGAGATTTTATAAAAATAAAAATATAATACAATATATATATTTTTTTTTATAAAAAGGGTATCTTGGTATTAGAAAAGGTTTATTTACAAAACCAAAGATTTTAAAAATATTTTAAAAATGTATATACAAAATAAATGTACAAACAGTTTTTGATGGGTATTAATATCGGCACCATAATTACATAGTTTGTAGTGATTTTGGAGGGGCCAACTCGACAAGCAAATAATGGCCCCTGCTTTTCAGGCGCCTCTAAAAGCCATTTTGGAGGCAAGATAACATGGCCATGAGGCCATCAACTGATAAATAATAAAAGGAAAGCATGATGTGATGAGACTATCAACTGAGGAAAAGAGTAAGATTTACCGGCTTTTTCATTTCAAATTGCCAGTCCACTGCGCACCATTGTCCCATCAAATCAAACACCATTGCATTGCAGCCCATTGTGTGGATATTCAATCTTTAACCCTTAATAATTATCCACAAAATAAATAAATAAATGGGCAAATTACACTAACATCCCTGAATTTAAGTGTAATAGAATGCATATATAGTTATAATTTTGTCCAAAATTACATAAATATCTCTGGCCGTTAACGGTGTGCTGTTAAAATTAACGGTTTATAGGGAAAAAAAAGAAGAAGGTCTTTTTACCTACTAAAAGATAATATCATAACTAATTACTTATGAGAGAATTGAATGCCAAATCAAACCCTATTATTTGAACAATTAGTAAAAAAACCCAAGTCATTAGTTTACTTTTAGTTGGCCATTAATATATTAAAGGGTTAATATTAGTTGGATATATAGAGAAAGATGTGTTTATTCAACAACATTCCCTAAAGTTTAACAGCATTAACGGTTCTGTTAACTTGACTTATGTTGACCCTTCGAAATGACTATAATGCCCTTATCGGTTTTTTTTTTATAAAAAGTCTATATTCTCAAAATCTAGCTATAGTATTTTAGATTATTTTCAATTATATTTAAATTAATCGATTGTTCACCTTTTCTGGTTAGATTTGTTTTTTAATTAGATTTAAACTAATTGATTTATTACCTTTTCTTATCAGATTTGTTTTTAATTAGACTTAAACTAATTGATTTTTTGTTTTTTCCTTTTGTGAATAGATTGGAATCAATTAAAAATGGATCTTGAGTTGTCCTCGAAAAAATATTAAAAGATAAAAAATATATATAAAAAAAGTGAGGAAATGATTTTAAAAAATAACTTGAAATCCAACTAGAGAGAGGAGAGGGTGAGAGTCTTGAGACGGAAAGGAGTGAATATTCAGATTTTTTTTTTTTCATGGATATCAAAATTTTGAGAATGTACAAATTTACCTTTCCTACCCTGACAGAATCCTTAAATCCGTTAGAATCCAAGGGATGTTGTTGAATAAACACATCTTTCCCTACATATCCAATGGACCAATACACATCTAATAATAACTCAAACGTTAGGGAAGGTTTTTTTTAATAGTAATCCTATATTAAATAATATCAACTAACGATAACTAACGGTCAACTAATGGTAGAGTTTTTTTTTACTAATTGTTCAAACAAATAGGTTTGATTTGACATTTGAACATTAAAGAGTTATTTACAATTCTCCAATAATTTATAAATACTTAATTAATTTTATTATTATTTAAACCAAAAAAAAAAAAGATAATAAATGTATAAGATTTGTTATCCTCCATCTATCATTTGATCACCTCCGTTGATGGAGGGGATCAAATGAAAAGTATACGTAAGAAAACAAATAAATAAATAAAATTAAAAAACTCCACGGTGGAGCCTTCTCCACCACCAATAAGCGCTTCTTACTTGCGGAGAAGAGATCTCTTTACGAAGGTTCTTCGTGCAATATCCTCTTTCAAAAGAATGAGATCTCTTCCCCCATCTAATCGGATGGAGGGAAAATCTCACCCATTAAATTTGAGAGACGAATTTTGAGTTAATGGTTACGTTATATTACGATATTTTTTATAATTGAATTATTTTTCAATTCAATTAAAAAGTAATAAAATAAATAATAAATTGATAAATATGAACCTTTTTGACGATCTATTCAGACAAGACAATCAAATGTTAACTTTAAACATTCACCACTATATATGGTAAAAGTATTTGTGCAATGTTAGACAAAAGTTTCATATACACGTATGATTACTTTAATAGTAAAGTTGTACATCCTATTTAAAATTCCATATTTTTTATCTGAGTAGTGCTACATTATCCAAATTTAATGTCCAAATGATGTGGTAATATCATGGGCCATTTATTTAAATTGTATTAGATTTGTATATTTTAAATGAATGCCACATCATTTTAGGCACCAGATTTGGACACCAAATTTGGACAATATAGTATTACTCTTTTTATTCCAACACATATGACACTTGAAATATTGAACGATTAGTGGATATATGTATTAGGTGAGATAAAACATCATTTATTGGGATGAAAAATATGAGATGTTTAGCATTATTCTTATTTTTATATCGGTGTGTTTGTGCAATTTTCCCTAAATAAAGTAACATTTTGACTTGTAAATTGCATCATCATTCATGATGCAATCACATGGTGATTATAGATGAGACGCCATGTTAGAGCATCTCCAATGGTAATGTGGCTTGCATTTGAAAAAATGGTGGTATGTCAACATTGTCAAGTCAATTGCTTCATATGTGACATATAACTAAATTTGATAGACATCCAAATAAAAAAGTGGTCTACAATGTTTCACTTGCAAAATATATGTTTTTAATGACATGTCAATTTATTATTGGTCTCCTTAAATATACTTTTAGAATTATTGAATAAAATAAGGTAAAAGACAAGAGTGGTTGCTAACTGGGCTAATAAGACAGTCGTCCAACAGACCGTCTGAAATCAGAAAGTCATGTTGATAGCCTCTAAAAAAAAAGTTGCTACCTCAGCTTGAAGTTGTATTGGAGATGAATTTTTTAACAAAATAGAAGTCCATCATATGTCGCATCTAATTTTTTCACAACCCATATTAGCATTGGAGATGCTCTTAGTGAAAATAAAATGAGGCATGCTAACTAAAGTCTTATAATCAACTATCGTTGGACAGTCTCTCCATGTGGAGATGACAACTGATATTTTAGCCGTTTTCCATTTTCCGTTTTTCCATTTTTATTTTTTCTTTTATGTTTCAGTAATAAATTTTCAGCTAATTATATATCAATTTATATTTTGATTATATAAATAAAAACGACCCTTTCTTTTTATTTGTAAAATTGACATCTGTCCTTTCTTCTATTAGTTTATTATTGTTTTATTCGTTTAGTATATAATGAAATTTTTGAAAATAAAAATAAAGGGTTTGTTTTATTTATAAAATTGAAAATATGGGTTAATATGTAATTAGTTAAAAATTTGTTATGAAAACATAAAATAAAAAATAAATTAAAATGTTGGAAAATCATTGTTTTGATGGGTTAATCCATGGATGTTGATCAATATCCATGATAGTTTGTCTAGTTATTATCATCCGTTAGTCAACATTTTTGACTTTTGAGGAACTGTCATTATAATGATTTCGGCTTCTAAATGTAATTACACCTAATATCAAGGTATGTTAATGCAATTATCCCAAATTCTCTAAAAACATAACAAAATTAACATTAAATTTTAAAACCTTCTCACTTTGGCCCCCATAATTTTTTGTTTTTTGTTTTAGTTTAATGGTTATCCAGACTAAAATTTACGATTCCACACTTGAAAATAGGGAAGAATTTGTGTTCATTCGTCGTTACACAATTTCGAAAAACACAAAAATAAATAAATAAAGGATTTAATTGTTTTCCCCTTTTATAATGTTGAAGCGAAAAACATCCGAAAAGTTACATATTATAAGAAAATACGAATGTTAGGGCTGCGAAATTCCAAACAAAACTAGTGGCATAAACCTTGTATCTACTTGATAAATGATCTGCGAACCAATTCGGTCTCGCTCGCCTGCCCTATTTGCGGCTGAGGGAGGCTGGAGCCTAGATGATAAGATTTTAAATTATCTATCTAACATTTTCATCCTAGATTCCTAGATTATATAACAATAGAATAGATTTGAAACTAACATATACCATTCACTACATTATTTAAGAAAGTTACAAATCAATTGTCATGAAATACTGGATGAGGAATTTTCAATATAATTCTCTGATCGATATTTATTCATGGAAATGATATCCAACAAGAAAAATACAAACCTTATCATTTGACAACTGACAACTCAAGCCCACATGTGGCGTCTCTCTCAAACCATTAAGGAAATTTGCTGTAAATTGTTTTATTGAACTATCTTCAGGTTTCGTATGATTGCAACAAATTCATTTTTATGATCTAATTAATTCAGGGTTATTTTGGTCATTTAAGTATGACTAAAACTGCAAAAATAGAAAACGGAAAGTTGTCACTTAACTTAGCAGAGAAAACCCTGTTCTGTTCTTTGCAAAAGAGGGTAGTACGTTTTCCAGGTGATGCACATTTGTAATTCTTCATAGTATATGCTAAATTTCTAACTTGAACCTTTTGGGTTAACAGGGCCTACATATATATATATATATATATATATATCTCTTTGCTCTCCAAAATTGACGGCGAGCTCTTTGGCACCACCAACCGCTTCTCAGACCAAGTCTTAATTAATAATAAACCTTAGAA
Source organism: Acer negundo (assembly GCA_035582765.1). Taxonomy (NCBI): domain Eukaryota; kingdom Viridiplantae; phylum Streptophyta; class Magnoliopsida; order Sapindales; family Sapindaceae; genus Acer; species Acer negundo. The sequence goes on from CM069235.1 coordinate 15,819,966, forward strand.
ACCAAAGAAGCCGAGCTCACTGGCTCTCTCCTTCTCAAAGGTTTCAAAGTACTGATAAATTATGGTCACTGCAAGCAGAATTCCAGTCCCCGAACCAATTGCCCCCATGAAATCTGCCAACACTGTGAGTGCACCGATGCACACGCCACCAAATGCTGCAGCTGTGGGTATGTAGCGGTTCAGCTCTTTCTGTAAGTTTGCCTCCCGATGCCCAGGCATAACCATTTGTTGTTCCTGAAAAAGTAAAACGAGAAAAAAATTGTTACATATGATTCCAACTATTATCATTTAATACTCTACCACAGCCAACTCAATATTATTTAATGGATTGCATGCTTTGTTCGAAACTAAAAAATGTCACGGTGCTACTAATATAACAATAAATGACATGACTAGCACTCAGCATGATATTTTCTTCATGTAAACATGCAAACATAAACTCATACCTTAAGCTGCTTGGCAACATCTTTTGCGGATGATCCAGAAACCTCAATCCAAGTTTTTGAAAATAGTGCACATGCTGACAACATAAACACAAGATAAAACAAAGCATGGAAGGGATTGGCTGCCATATCAGCTAAGCTGCAAAGTAAATATAACGTGTCAATGGAGCATTTTTGGCATCATTGGACGGGGCAGTTAAAGCAAACAAGGAAATATAGGCATTCATTTTATCAATGAAAATGCAAGCAATAGCAGATGAGAAAACAAGGAGAAAAACTTCAATGCACCTTGGCATATATGCCCAAACCACTCAAATCACGATCTTTTATGTGATTGGATACTCATGCCATATGGCATGATTTGAATGGTTCAGGCGTATATGCCCAGAGCACTGAAGCACCTCTCTAAAACAAGATAAAAAAGATCTTAGTTACCTTGATGGTGCAGTGATGTAATATGCAAGGCCACCCACAGGAACAAATTGACCGCCAGAATATTCGGATTCCTTCCACTTACCCAAGAGATTCACAATAAAATTACCACTGTATTTCCTGTACAGCAACTGTATAGGCACATGTTATTAGATAGATTACAAACAAAAAGCAGCAGAGGCTTTAACATGTGCATAAGACCATTACACTCCAATACCTGAGAAATGAAGTACAGGTTGGAGACAAGTGCAGACTGCAAGATGATGGGCATGTTAGAGGTATAGAACAATTTGATTGGATATGAACCCTGTTGCCCACGAGCATTCTTTGACCTCACGGGCAAGACAACACGGAATCCTTGGAAATAGATCACGATTAAGAAGATCAAGACCGTAGCAAGCAGGTTTGTCACATTCGGAAGATTCTGCCGGTAAAAAGCTTCACGAAGAGCACGAACCTTATCTGTTCGAGTTATCAACAAATGGAATAAAGCTATAACAGCACCTTCAAACTCAGCTCCTCGTCCACTGTTAATGGTGGTGGGGCTGAATGCTTTCCAGATGATGTTTTCACTGAAAATAAATAATAAAAGCCACAAAAGTATTCAAATTTTAGTAACATATATTAATTGTGAATAAAAAATAAAGAAAGAAAACACCAAATTTATAATTTGCATGTATAAGACAAATAGATGCCATAGTAGTTATGACTGGTAGGAATAAATTTTCACCAGCTGTTCTATAAAAAGAGGCTCAAAGCTCACCAGATATTGGTTGCTATGAAAAGGGAGATCCCAGATCCCAGACCATATCCTTTCTGGAGGAGTTCATCCAAACAGATCACAATGATGCCCGCAAAGCAAAGCTGAATTATAATAAGAATGGCATTTCCTACTCCAAGTTGCCCAACGCTACCATACATCCCAGAGAGAACATAAGCAACTGCTTCACCGATAGCTATGAGAATACCCAACAACTTCTGTGCACCATTTCTGGAAGGAAAAGAAAAAAGTCATTAAGTGGAATACATGCAGCACAAGCTGCAAAACCAATGAGCAAAATCATTTTCAATTATGCAACAAGGGCAGCAAGCACTAAAACAACTGATGAAACCCCACTTAATGCAATTAAAAGTATTTAATCTATATTAATGAGGAGCAGTTGTAAAGTCAAACGATTGTAAATAATTTGCTAGTGAAAATAAATTAATAAATAACTCGGAAGTACACTTACAGGAGGGCACGATCTTCGCGTACATTATTGTCCACTTCAATAATCTTTGACCCAGCAAGGAGTTGCATCACCAGTCCAGATGTCACAATCGGGGTGATACCGAGCTCCATGACAGTCCCACGGTTTGAAGCAAGAATAACACGCATCCAATAGAACGGATCTGCACCAGTTGTCGAGTGTATGCCATAGAGCGGGAGCTGACTGCATACCAGGAAAATGAAAAGAGCGATCACGGTGTATATCACCTTCTCTCTGAATGGAACTTTCCTGTCAGCACTCTGAACTTCGGGGAGAAATGAAAGGAAAGGCCTGACAAGATGAAGAACTCTGAATCCACCACCCATCTTATTTGATCTAAACTAAACCAAACCAACCTGCACAACCCATTTGTAGAGGATTACATAAATTAGTAACGTAGTTTACCCCAATATTATCAATGAACACCCAGTTCTTCACAGTGAACTGTCCCACACTTATCACGAAAACTTTACAAAGTTAAAGAGGACACTCAGATGAGTAAGGCAAACATCAAAGCTGCTTAACCACCAGCAGCAGAGAGCTGGGCAGTTATTGGCACAGCATCTGTGACACTATTTCTTCATTGTCCTTCATTAATAAATGACGTCAAAACAAAATTCTGGCTAAGAGGACATCACAAGACTGAAATGTAAACCCACGAAAATGTTGCCAAGACACAATAACAAACTCTAATGCACTAAAAAATCTAAATTTGGTTTCAACCCAATTCATTACACTTTCTTTACTTTTTCTTTATCCAAGCTAATCCGGATGCTGTTATCTTACAATTCAGTAGTTGTATAATTGATCCACTAGTTGATTACTCGAACACTAATAAAATCTCTCTACATTTCCTATAAAAATTAAATCTTTTTAGTAAGATTCTGAAAATTTTACAGATCAAAAACAGTCTCTTAAAAATGAAAACGTTTATACATTAAAAAATAAATAAAAATTGAAAACATTTATGGAATTAAAAATTAAATTCGATTATCAAAATCCTGTTCATGGATCCACATTGGAAGAAGCCATTCATACTTTGTGTTTCCGCAGAAAAACAACATGATACTATCATACACATACATGCATGAATACATACATACATACAAAAACCGAACAGATCTAACAGACATATGCATCAGATATACAAAAACATTTCGATTGGCTATGCCGCAAAATCAAAAATGAAAATCTCCGATTCAATTCTAGATCTAAAAGTTAAACAAACACCACTTAGATCACAGATCACAGAAAATCGAGATTAAATCAACAAAAAGAGAAATCATTCGATTCACACTCGAAGGTAAGAACAGAATTCGTCGATAAAATCGAAATCGCAAACCAAGAAATGAAATGTAGATCAAAATCGAGAAGCTCACCGTATCAATTCGGAGATTTACGAACCGTAGAATAAGAGAGAGAGAGAGAGATGGGAGATGGGTCTGAAAAAAAAATACAGAGCAGATTCGAATGTTTTTTATTTTACGGTTGGTTTTTGTAGAGAGGGCAAATTCATACGTGTCTAAGTGGACACGACGTCTATTCCAATCACCGATAGACACGTGTGAAAGAGTAGGTGACGTGGAGGGAGATTGCAAGATTTTAGTTTTGACCTAATTTTGTTTTGTATAGACCATGGGTTATTGTCAATTGGATATTTGGGCCCGGCCCAATATTTTAGGATTTTCATTTGTATTGGAGAGCAATGTTTAGTGGGCTCCAATTACAATTCAGTAGTACTTTTTTTTTTTTTAGAACACTGTTATCGTTTTACAATTGCATTTCTATTTCTCAAAATGAAAAACAGTTAGAAACTATTTCAAAACAAAAAGAAAGAACGAAAACAGCAATTTTCACATTTATTAAACAAAAACTGTAAACGTCGTGTTGATGTTTTCACTATTTTAGACTTGTGTGTTTTATTTTATTTATTTATTTATTTTTATTATTAATGTATTTTTTTTTTAAATATTACAATAATTCAAGGTTTTTATGAGGAGGAGAGACTCAAACCCACAATACCAAGGTGTGAGAGGTGGCATACCACCGGATAAACCTCATTTTGTCTATTGCATGTGAGACTTGTTAAATGAATATGCTTTAATTATAAAAAATTAATGCTTTGTTTCAGGGATATAATCATTATCCCCTGTAGTTTGACATATTAGACACTTTGTCTCCTCTAGTTTCAGTAATGACCATTTCCCCCCCGAAAAACTAAAATATTAGACATTTTACCCCCTTTAGTTTCAGCAAAATATTAAACATTTTACCCCCTAATCGTTAGAAAGTCCGTTAATCAACATCTTTAACAATCAAAAAATCAATTAAAAGACATTATTACCCTTAAATACATTAGTTATGCCCCTTAATGACACCACTAATTGTTTTTAAGAAAAAAAAATCAAAAATACAAAAATTAAACTAACAAAAGTATTTTCTTAAAAAATAATTGAAAATAAAAATTATAAAATTTAATTAAACTTTAATAAAAAAATATTTAAACAAAAATAAGTATAAAGAATTAAATGTACAAATAGAAATTTATTTAAAAAACATTAATATAAAGAATAAAATGTAAGAATAAAAATTTCATTTAAAAAATTAATATAAAGAATGAAATGTAAAAATAATCAAAAAAAAATTAATTATTGTAAAAACAATGCAAAAAACATTAATATATATTTTTGAAATATTGAATAATTTATTTTAAAAACATTAATATAAAGAATGAAATGAAAAAAATAAAAATTTCATTTACAAAACATTAATATAAAGAGTGAAATGTAAAAATAATTAAAAATTTTAATTAATGTAAAAATAATGTAAAAAACGTTTTTTATTTATTGAAATACCGAATTTTTTAATTAAAGTTTAATTAAATTTATAATTTTTTATCTTCTATTATGTTTTTTTTTTTAAAAAAATACTTTTATCAGTTTAATTTTTTTTATTTCTGATTTTTTTAATTTAAAAACAATTAGTGGTGTTATTAGGGAGCATAACTAATGTATTTAAGGGTAATAATGTCTTTTGATTTTTTTACGGTCAAAGATGTTGACTAACGGATTTTCTAATGGTCAGGGAGTAAAATGTCTAATATTTTGGTTTTTATGAGGGAAAATGGTCATTACTGAAACTAGAGGGGACAAAGTGTCTAATATGTCAAACTACATGGGGGAAAATGATTATATCCCTTTATTTCAAAAATATACAGTACTACTATTATTATAATTATTATTATTTCTCTCTCCTTTATATTTTTTTAAATATCTCTTTTTTGTATTAGCTAATACGATACAATATAAAGCATCAAACAAGCCTTTAGAAATTAAATTATTAACATAAAAGTTTGACTTAAATTTTGTGACTTAAAAAAAATCATCCACCTATTTGCTTTTAATCAAATGATAGGGAAAATAAATGAATTTAGAGTATATTACGACCATTGGATTGATCATTCTAATGTGCAACTTTAGTCGTGTGATCATATGCAATTTATATATAATAATATATATATATATATATATATATATATAACAAAACATTTTTTTTATTGTCATCTCATCCTGATATAAAATATATCAGGACGAAGAATGTAGACCATTATATTTATATATTTTGACTCAAAGTGTATACACTTTTCAAAACTTCTCCATAATCTATGGTTCACATTCTTCGTCCCGATATATTTTATACCAGGACGAATTGACAGTAGAAAGATTATATAATAGAATTGAAGAGTTCACAATATACTTGCATTGTGCATGTCAATAACTAACTTACTTTAGCTTGCATTATAAATGGTTGGCTCTCTGTGATATATATTAGAGGTTCTTGTATTCAGTTACCAATAAAGTTAAGGGATATAATCATTCCTTCGCCCCTAAGTTTGATATATTAGACACTTTGCCCCATTTAGTTTCAGTAATGACTATTTTCTCCCCTCAAAACTAAAATATTTGACATTTTATCCCCTCTAGTTTTAGTAATGACTATTTTGCCCCCTAAAAACCAAAATATTAGACATTTTACCACCTGACTGTTAGAAAGTCCGTTAGTCAACATCTTTGACCGTAAAAAAGACATTATTACCCTTAAATACATTAGTTATGCCCCCTAATGACACCAATAATTGTTTTTAAATAAAAAAAAAATCAGAAATAAAAAAACTAAACTAATAAAAGTATTTTAAAAAAAACATAATCGAAAATAAAAAATTATAAATTTAATTAAACTTTAATAAAAAATTTTTTGGTATTTCAATAAAAAAAATGTTTTTTACATTATTTTTACATTAATTAAAAATTTTAATTATTTTTACATTTCACTCTTTATATTAATGTTTTGTAAATGAAATTTTTATTTTTTCATTTCATTTTTATTGGAGAGCAATGTTTAGTGGAGAGAAAATTTTTTTTTCCTTAATTAGTACACTTTTATTTTTTATGTAACTGGATATATGTTTTTTACTTCTGAGAAAACGCAAACCACATTTTCCATAGCCTCCTTTGCCGATGATTCTTTTCTCATCAAAGTTGTTGGTCGCCTTCTGTAGTTCTTCTGCATTGAAGATTCTTGCTGTATCACATGTTCCACTTCGTTTGGAGAGTTGTTGTTGTAAAAGAAAACCTCCATTTTGCTGAAAAAACTTTTCTTTAAGCTTGATGAGCCTTCTCTTCTTCATCATGATGTAGATCCAAGATATAAGGACAAGCAGCATCACAAAGCCTAGGCCAACACCTGCTTGCAAAGCATTTCAAATTTTCATTAGGATATGGTACAGCACATCAGGAGAAATAGAAATAATAGATGGAAGTACAATTAGGATATCACATCAAAATAATAAAAGAGAATGAATTAATATTCACAAACAGATTAATAGGCGGCCAAATTTGCAGTATATATATACTTACCAACGACGATCTTAGTCACAAACTGATTGGGTATACACCTATAATTCCCTTGAATGTTTTCACAATGAGATTCTTCACCGCATGTATGATTCCCTAGTTTACATTCATCGATGTCTGCAAATCATTTGAAGCTAAGTAAATTTACATAGAGTAGAATGATAATAATAAACATTTGTTATATATGTTGTAAGAAATAGTTGAAGTACCTTGGCAACCATGAGAGAGGTATGGGTTCCCTTTGTAACTGTTAGGAAGTTAAACTTACATATACTTTACATTTAGTAATAGATAATTAGATGTATATTTACTTTCCTATTTCATTGCCTATTTAGTAGCTATACACTCTGTAATGTAGAGGTTGTTTCCTGATGTAATTAGAGTCTCCTATAGTGGTTAGAATACTTCCTGTACAAATACCTGATTTAGTTTCAATAATATTTATTCAAGCATTCTCTATTTCCCTTTCATCTTTTCATGGTATCAGAGCTTGGACTAAGATCCTGATCTATCACTACATCTTAATCTCTCGTGTAGCAATCCTCATCTTAAAGCTATCATGGCTAATGATGAAATACCTCCAACACCAACCCTTACTGCAGCTGGCAAAGAAATTGCTGTTCCTAGCAGTTTTACAGAACCTACAAGGGTGAGTATCTCAAATCCCTATTTCACTCACCATTTAGATCATCCAGGTTTAATTTTGATCTCCAAACCTTTGAATGGAGACAATTACTCTACTTGGAAAGGGGCCATGACTCTGGCTCTAAATTCCAAAAACAAGCTAGGTTTTGTCAATGGCTCAATCAATGTCCCTTCAGAAAAATCCGATCCAGAAGGTTACGCAACATGGTCTCGGTGCAACGACATGGTTCACTCTTGGATTGTCAATACTCTCAGTCCAGAGATTTCAGACAGTGTAATATATTATTCAACCGCTCACGAGGTTTGGGAGGATCTTCGTGAGCGATTCTCACAAAGTGATGCACCCCGTATTTTCGAAATCCAGCGAGACATAGCTATCTGTCCACGAATCGCACTGTAAGAATCATTTAAACCCATCAGAAATTGCATCAATTTTTGTTGATCATGCTGTGTTCCATGTGTTGCATCGTTATTAGAGGCAAGTTCATCCCATAGGCCTTTCAATTTTGTGTAATAAGCAGAAACTGAGAATTGTTCTTGTCGTAGATAGGCTATGTCTCGCTGGATTTCGAAAATACGGGGTGCATTACTTTGTGAGAATCGCTCACGAAGATCCTCCCAAACCTCGTGAGCGGTTGAATAATATATTACACTGTCTGAAATCTCTGGACTGAGAGTATTGACAATCCAAGAGTGAACCATGTCGTTGCACTGAGACCATGTTGCGTAACCTTCTGGATCGGATTTTTCTGAAGGGACATTGATAGAGCCATTGACAAAACCTAGCTTGTTTTTGGAATTTAGAGCCAGAGTCATAGCCCTTTTCCAAGTAGAGTAATTGTCTCCATTCAAAGGTTTGGAGATCAAAATTAAACCTGGATGATCTGAATGGTGAGTGAAATAGGGATTTGAGATACTCCTCATGAATCCTCTTCCTTCAGTTCGCCAGGCGTACTCCTCCGTTTCGCAAGAAGAGAAGCAGCGACTTCTGAGCACAACCGCCGCTGCAATTGAATCTAGCAGCAGCGCCGCCATGGCTGTATGGGGAACTGGATGTATGTTTTTTACTTGTGAATAAACGCATTTCTTTAAGCACAGTTTTGGTCAAACGAAAGTGTTCTGTTTCTAATATATTTTATAGTGTTACAATAATATAATTGTACCATGACGAATAAAAGATGTTAGAACAACTTTAAATGACAAAAGTGAATTATTTGATATCGTAAAACATATATAAATTACAATTTTACAGCAGCGGTGGCACAGAGTTTTCACAAAAATGACAAGCAAGCTTCAAAATCAAAGTAATATAAAAGTTACAGAGAATTGAAAAACAAAAAACTATTTTAATCTATATTATCGCCCACGCCCACCATCAAAAGCTACAAGTGTGTGGTCTTTCATGCTATCATACGCAACGTTTGAATTGCTACCATCACAAGCATTGGACGTCTCAAAAAGCAAGTGCTCTGTCTCTTCTATGTTCACTTCAACGTTATCCCACAAGTGTGTATTCATCCTTCTCAATCCCTCTAATTCCATAGCTACTTCCTTCATTGTAGGCCTCTCTTCTCCGTTTACCATTAAACACCTTCTTGCTAGCTCAGCCACTTCTCTCATCTGCTCTCTATTATCATCGGTTACTATACCATTCTCAAGAATTTCAAACAAGGAACTTTGTTTCAACAAGAAAAGAAAATATATGACCAGACTTCTCTCATGTTCCGGCCTGTCAAATGAAACTACTTTCTTTCCCGTCATTAACTCGACAAGGACAACTCCAAAACTGTAGACATCACTTTTTTCGGTCAGTTGGCTAGTGTGCAAGTATTCGGGGTCCAAGTAGCCAAGAGTTCCTTGGACCATTGTAGATAATTGAGTTACATCCATTGGAACCAACTTTGAGGCTCCAAAATCAGACACTTTTGCAATGAAATCATCATCTAAGAGTATGTTAGAAGACTTCACATCTCTATGAATAATTGGCGTAGCAGCTGCAGAGTGCAAATAGGAAAGCACTCCAGCAGTCTCTGCTGCTATCCGTAGCCGTGTCTCCCAAGGAATGGTGGGTGCATTGTCATTGTTATGGATATGCTCAAAAAGAGTGCCATTGGTAACATATTCATAAACAAGTAAAGGGACTTCTGTCTCTAAACAACAACCCAATAGTTTGACCACATTTCTATGGTTAATTTGTGACAATACTGTTACCTCATTGATGAATTGCTCAATTTGGCTTTGATCCACTATCTTCGATTTCTTTATTGCCACTGGGTTATTGTCTGTTAAAAATCCCTTGTATACTGTTCCATAGCCTCCTTTGCCGATGATTCTTTTCTCATCAAAGTTGTTGGTCGCCTTCTGTAGTTCTTCTGCATTGAAGATTCTTGCCGTACCACATGTTCCACTTCGTTTGGAGAGTTGTTGTTGTAAAAGAAAACCTCCATTTTGCTGAAAAAACTTTTCTTTAAGCTTGATGAGCCTTCTCTTCTTCATCATGATGTAGATCCAAGATATAAGGACAAGCAGCATCACAAAGCCTAGGCCAACACCTGCTTGCAAAGCATTTCAAATTTTCATTAGGATATGGTACAGCACATCAGGAGAAATAGAAATAATAGATGGAAGTACAATTAGGATATCACATCAAAATAATAAAAGAGAATGAATTAATATTCACAAACAGATTAATAGGCGGCCAAATTTGCAGTATATATATACTTACCAACGACGATCTTAGTCACAAACTGATTGGGTATACACCTATAATTCCCTTGAATGTTTTCACAATGAGATTCTTCACCGCACGTATGATTCCCTAGTTTACATTCATCGATGTCTGCAAATCATTTGAAGCTAAGTAAATTTACAATAGAGTAGAATGATAATAATAAACATTTGTTATATATGTTGTAAGAAATAGTTGAAGTACCTTGGCAACCATGAGAGAGGTATGGGTTCCCTTTGTAACCATGTAGACACTTGCAAAGATAACCACCGGTACTGTTGTTAGCAGTTGTTTGATCATCACAAAAGCTATTTTCTTTACATGCATAACTTGGATTGTACTTTGCTTCTTCACATTTGCCTTGCCTAGTTATTGCCCAATCAACCGCTGTAGGAACTGTTTCTGTGATACTGGACAGATTGCTGGAAGAGAAACGGAATTGGCTATCTTCAATAACAAACGCATAGCTGCATGGATTGAACTGTGTTACATATTTATGTCTGAGAAAGCTATAGGCCTCGACTCTAATTCGTTTCAGGTCTTTAGGGATATCTATCTGGCAACATCCAAAGCCAGAGCAGGATCCATCCGTCACATCATTTAGCCTCGCACACGAGGATATGCACCCCGCTCTATATTTTTTCTTACCTATCCTACCTTGGATGTATCCATAAGAATCACAGCCAATGACTGTGAACTTATTTTGGGTGTCAGAGATGATGGCTTGGCCGACCTCAAAGATGGTGGTGGTGTTCTTGTACTTCATATGTTTTTCATCGTAGCACTGTTGTGATACAGAGCTCTGGACTTGCAACCGGCCTTCCATGTTTATGTTGGTGACAATTAGACTTGATGAATTTGTAATACTCCCCTGAAATGGTATACGAGGGATGGAGTTGTTGACGCAATCGATAAAGAAATCTTCATTCAGGAAACAACCAGGTTTTGTGCCGAATGGATATGGGATTGATTTGAGTTCTCCACATTCAGTGGGGCAGCCAGGCTTGGCTATTTGATGATCAGTTGGTAGTGATGCATTAGCTACCATTAACAGTAGCAATTGCACCGCCACTAATCGGAGACACGTTCCACTCAATCCCATTTTAAATTCAGCTCCAACTTTAATTGTGGTACGTTTATACTCTCTATTGAATTATTGATCATAGTCCTTTATATAATTATTACTCCAGAGGACCAATTCACCAACGCGTCTAATTAAACACAACCTAAGTTGATTATTCATCAGCTCACCATATGCTTCTTCTACTGAAATTTCTTAATTACCGGTACATACATGCATCTTGCTCAGGTCTTGGTCAAAGTCGTTTACGGTATAACTTTCTTTTTTTCTTTTTCTCGTTTCATAAATTTTATGGTTTAACTTTCTACAAGGCTAAAGCTTCACATTATCCTATTAATTATGTACATAAACTGACTAGTACTCCTCAGGTTTGAGTTAATTGCGGTGGGAGATTAAGGGCGTATCCCGTAAGCTTTTTTCATTTGCTGTTTTTGGAAAAGAAAAATGAAAATTGTGTTTTATATTTTAGTTTTGAATTCTAAAAACACGTCTGGTACCATATATTGAAAACTGTAATATGAAAATGAAAACAGAGAAAACGAGTCTGGTAGGTTAACCGAAAAATATCAAAAATTGTATAATTTTTCTATTACTTTTTCTATTGTAATTTTTTAATTTGAATAAAAGATAGGTCAATAATTCATCACAAATAATTATACTCATGATTTAGAAATAAAAATCTCATAATTATACCATAAAATCTTTGAGATGAATGTTGTGATTTAAAATTTTAAATAACTGCTCCTCTAAGATTTTTTTGTTAAATTATCTTTATATATATATATATATAGTCTTTCTACTATTGGTTCATCTTGATATAAAATATATCTTGAGAAAGAATGTGGACGATAGATTATGGAGAAGTTTTGATAAGTGCATACACTTTGAGTCAAAATATGTAAATCTAATGGTCCACATTCTTCGTTCTGATATATTTTATATCGAGACGAACTGATAATAAAAAAATTATATATATATATATATATTGATAGATAAACTTCCCGAAGACATCTCTTAAAAGAAAAAAAAAAAAAGGAAAAAAGTAATAATAATATATGAACTGATCTGCTCTTAGAGGAGCAGATCGGCGATATCAAGGTAGAAGAAGAAGAAGAAATAAAGTAAAAAACAAAATAAAAACTATAATAAACATCTAAAAGTTGTTTTTTAAAATTTTAAAATTTTATTACTGGTTTTATTTTTCATTTAATTTTAATTTTTTGAAAACAAAATGAACACAACCTAAGTTGATTATTCATCAGCCCACTGGCCCCACCATATGCTTCTTCTACCGAAATTTCTTAATTACCAGTACATACACGCATGTTGCTCAGGTCTTGGTCAGAGTCGTCTACTATATAACTCTCTTTTTTTCTTTTTCTCGTTTCATATATTTTATGGTATAACTTTCTACAAAGCTAAAGCTTCACTTTGTTATATTAATTATGTACGTGCACTGACCAGTACTCCTCATGTTTGAGTTAATTGCGATGGGAGACTAACCTCTCTTGCTTTTAACTTGAATCCCTTAGGGGCCGTTTGGTATAAGGTAATGTTTGCATGAGAATGAGAATCTGATAACATTCTCATATTTGTCAACATGCCAGTTTGGTATTGTTGTAGCTTCTGAAATAATCACTGTTAGTTGTGCTGATGGAATAATCAGTTGTATAGTTAAATAGGTAGACGTTTGATAGACTGTAATTTTTAAACTGCCGTGAGGTTTAAAAATACTATATATATATATATATGTTTGGTACGTTATATTATCAAACTGTCGTGGCGGTATATAATATCACATTAGACATTATATTGTTCAATTTTGTATTTTATTCAAAAACCAAATCACTATTTAACCAATATATTTTATTTTAATAATAAAATTAAATATTTAAGTATTTTTAATATAAAATAAAGTAGATATAAACATCAAAAAGTTAAATTTTATATCATTCACATAAAATTAATTGATTATATATATAATAACGTTATACTTGTATACAAGTAATTCATATAAATATATATATATATATATATATATATGTATATGTCTATGAATGAGAAATAAACTTTTAATTGAGGAGAGATTAGGGTTGAAAGATATCAGTTTAGGAAAAACATATATGGGCAAATTTATCTTTAAGTTAAACTAATGAGGGTAATTCGAGTATGTTAAATCATTCATTAAATGCTAAAATTGATTATTTTATAATCATTTTTGAAAACTAACACCTCACCTATTTTTTAAAATCACTTCCAAATCAAGGTAGATTCTTACATAATCATTTTTGGAAGGTTTTACCAAACATTATTCTATTTCAAAATTATAAAATAAGTTGATTTTAATTAGTTTATTAAAATCAATATCAAACTAGCCCTAGCTAGGTTTCCGTTTTTGATTCGAGAATCTGATAACATTCTCATATTTGTTACTAAGTTTGCGTTTTTGATTCCTAGGAAAGTGAATCCTATGGGAATCACATTGCCCTCCAACATCTGATTCTCACGCATATTAAAAAAAAGGGTTAATTACACTAACTAACCTTGACATTTTACAATATTACAGCTATATTCAATTTTTGCATTTATTAACAAAAACATACCTTGACCACTTTAACTAACTATAATCAATGTTTTATTCATTCAAAAAGTCTAAAATACCCCAAGTTATTATATTAGCATTTATATATTATCAAGATAAATTCAAATTAAATTTAAAAAAAAAACTAATTAAATATTTAATGTTTTGGTGTGGATGTTAGAGGTTTTTTATTTTTTTTTTATTTTTTTTTATTTTTTATTTTTATAAGTTAGGTTTTTTTTTAATGGTTTTTAATTTGGATTAGGAAATGGTGGTTTTTGGAAATGATTTTTTTTTTTTTTTGATTTGGTGGAATCAAAAGTTAATTTTTTATTATTTTTAAAAAAATTAAATATTTATTGTAAGAAAGGGTGTTAATATTTTATTAAAAAATTTTGTATAATAAATTTATTTTAAAATATTAATTTAATTTTATTATTTTAATTATTTTTATTTAATTTTATTACATTTATTAATTATTAATTATTAATTTAATTAGTTTTATTTTTAAATTTAATTAATTATAAATTTAATTTGAATTTTTCTTGATAATATGTAAATACTAATATAATAACTGGGGGTATTTTAGACTTTTTGAATGAATAAAACATTGATTGTAGTTAGTCAATGTGGTTAAGGGTATGTTTTTGTTAATAAATACAAAAGTTGAATATAACTATAATATTGTAAAATACATGATAAGTTAGTGTAATTAACCCAAAAAAAAAAAAAACTAATTGATATCATTCTTTATTCGATTCTACTTTTTTTTTTTCCTTCTATTTCTATATTTTTTTTTCTTCTGGTTTGTAATCAATCAATCATGCAAATTTTCATTTTTCCAAACCAACCCATTTGACCAATTCCTCAAAAAAAATCCAATCTTTTACTGCCATGTGATCTGATCATTCTTATAAAACCGCCCCCTCTCCCTCCACACACACACACAGAGGGTACCAAATTTTTGAAGAGGAAATCGAGAATTTGGGGGTTGACCCATTTGACACACACACAGGGTACCAAATTTCTGAAGAGGAAATCGAGAATTTGGGGGTTGACCCATTTGACCCTTTGTGTTGATTTTAAAGGGAGAGAAGAAATCAAACATACCCAAATTCGAAAACTGACCCTTTGGATTTGGGTGATGGTGACTGAAATTTGATGATGGTTTGGCCATTTGGATTGAGTGTTGGTGATTGGTATTTGATGATGATGGTTTGGTGTTAGTGAATGATATTTGATTTTGTTGATGATGGTGGCTGTGTTTCTGAGATTGATGTTTTTTTCTTTTTACAAACCTGGTTGATTTTTTTTTTTGGTTGTTTAAATGTGGTTTTTTAATCATCATCATTTCCCGATTCAATCTCCACCATCCATCTTAGAGATGGAAGATGAAGATTGAATATGGAAATGTTTTTTTTTTTTTTTTCCTTTTTTTAGTGCAATTTTTTTTTTTATGTAATTAAGGACAAAAAAAAAAAAAACAATTAAAAATTGATTTAAAAGATTAAAAAAAAAAAAATTCTAATGTACAACCAAATACTGTTACTTGATATTTCTAAGAATCTGACATAATATTCCCATGCATAATCAAACACATGTATACAGGTTTGTCAAGAATCACATCACTGTGTTTAATTTTTCCAGGAATCACATTATTTTGATTATCTTATACCAAACGGTCCCTTAATAACTAACAATGCAGTTGAAGGGTATTTTTTACCTTTCCAACTAAATATAAATTGAACAAGAATTTACTTTTTGTTTTAAAAAACATAAATATGCATATTAAAATTTTCCACCGATTTCAAAAATGCTTGAACCAAATTTTCTTGTTTAAAAAAAAATCCATGGAATTTTTTTTTATTTGATGTATTTTCAATTCAAAATTTGATAAATGTTTGGGCATTTCAGTCTTTCTATAAGTTAATTAAGGTCAACATAGTTTTTCTGTTACAATAAAACCAAAATTAATAACATCGCTTTAATAATAAAATCTTATAGTCCCAACTTAGGTTGGTGTATTAAATTATTAACCTCACTAAATTATATATAAGATAATACAGTATTTAAAAATGAAAAAAATTAAAAATTCTACTCCACCACACTCTACAACGTATTGGACTATGTTGCAACAACATTCATCTATCAAAATTTTAATTTTTTTTGGATATGTCTTTGTCTTCTTTTGAATACTTACTTATTTTATTTTTATCATATAAAATTTAAATTGAAATAAATAACGTGAATCATTTTTTTATATTTTAATAATTCATTGACTATGGTATTTGTATATATAATAAAGTAATTAATATAATATCATACATAATCTAAAATATGATCTTATACATAATCAAAATTATAAGTTCAAATTTAAAAACACATAATTATTAAATTCAATGTGAAATAAAAAACATATCTACAATACTGACTTTTATGTTTTTAGTATACATTTTGTTTTTAAATCCGTATATATTTTTAAAATTATTATTGACTAATGTACGTCATCTTGTAACTATCAAATTATTAAATTTATTAATATATTGGGATACAAAATTGTCTTCTTTTTGAATATTTATTTTATTTTATTCTGAAATATTTTTTAGAAATCAAAATTTTAGTTTAAGTAATTTGTTATATATGAAAATGCCGTCTTCTTTTTTGTTAGACCTCGTTTACTATATCTTATTATCTTATCTTTAAAATATTAAAACTTTTCTTTTAAAAAATTAAATTTTTACATTTTATTTATTTAATTTTCTTTTAAAAAAATTAGTTTTTCTTTCTAAAAATTTAATTTTACCCGACAAAACCCATAAACAAGGTTTCATAGATGCAATCCGATGCATGCATCCAATACGATCCTACTAATTTTATTTAGATAGTTAGTTTATTTATTTTAATTTTATTTGTATGTTTTATTTTGTTGTTTATCTCTTTTTAATATGTAATATATTAAGTTAGTGGGTTAGTTAATTGCTTAAGTTTGGTTAGTTAATTGCTTAAGTTTAGGAGAGAGTGAGAAGTGATATTTTGTATATAAAGCTTCAATTCATTAGTTAAAAGAGGTAGAGAATTATTGTCTGCAACTTTTGAGTTGTATTTGAGAGGTTATTGGTTCCTTGAAACACCGATACTGTGAGGTTTAAGGTTTCCTTGAATTAACATATATATTTTTTCTCTATTTTATGTAACTTTTCATTACAGACATTTAGGTTTGTAACATTTGGTATCAGAGTCAGGGAATATGGAGCTACATGAGTCAACGCACTTGAGAATCTCATGGATGCTCTCTCTACTGGTCAGAAAGAACTCATGTGGCATGTCATTGAGAAATTGGAGAAACTCACCCATCAATTTACAAGTTAAACACTAATTGTCAACTCAGCAAAGCAAGCAGTTAAGAAGCAAATAATCCTAGTAGAGATCAAGCATATGAAGAATATGGTGAAATTCATGTCTATTAAATTAGAACACGTTTGTGCAAGATTGAAGAAATCTGGAGCATGTCAAGTGCAAAGTTGGAATCATAATCAAATGACCAAACTGTCAAACATGCAAAAGGAGATGAAGAAAATTCTTTGTTTTTAATTGGTTGAAAGTCAAGGTCACCAACAATGCAAATACATGGCGATTACAACACACGATGAAGGTGTTCAAGAACGTTGCAGGTAAGATTAGTTACTTCTAAAGATGGATTTGGTCCTAAAGATCATCACAACAAATTCTCAAATTGGACGCTAGCGAGAATAAATTCAGGATTGAATCAGAAAAGTATCTTCAAAAGAAGTTCAAGACATCATTATATTTAATTTTAAATTAGAAGTTGAGGAGACCGTGAATCCATTCAAAATCCTTGAGGAAAATGATGCTTTTAAGGAGGAATGAATGATACGATCCTATTAATTTTATCTTGATAGTTATTTTATTTATTTTAATTTTACTTGTATGTTTTATTTTGTTGTTTAATCTATTTTTAAATAGTAAAATATTAAATTAATGGGTTAGTTAATTGATTAAGTTTAGGAGAGAGTGATAACCGATCTTTTATATATAAAGCTTCAATTCATTAATCAAAAGAGGTAGTGAATTATTGTCTCCAACTTTTATGTTGTGTTTCGAAGGTTATTGGTTTTTCGAAACACCAATATTTGGGAGATATAAATTAACTACCATCAAATCCACAACTTAAGGCCTAGTTAGTGGATATGGTTTGTTTATGGAAATAGTGCACTTAAACTATCCTAGTTTTAAGGTAGAGTTAGTAGTCAGTTGTTTATAACTTTGGTCTATTTATTTGTTAATTGTACATGGAATGAAAGAATCGAAAATATTTACACATTGAGTTATTTGATTTTATGTTGAAAATCATTTAGAGAGTGACTCTTTTGACTTAACCATCATTCTTTTCGGTTATCCTAAATTCTAATTTTTATACTCTTTGTTATTGTATAATCCCGTTATGATTTTGTTAATCATTAAAATTGTTGACATAGCAACATCACAGTAAAGAATGCATGGTGCATATCACTGCCCCGAAGTTTATGTCACAATCATAAAATGCAACAAGTGTGCATGTCAAATCATGCAGATGCAAATCTGCAATGAAGGAAAAAAAAAAATGGTGTGCATAAGAGATCTTTTCCTGTTGTGGCGCACCCTTCTAAAATGGACTAATTAATTAGTCCTACATGGGCATGATAAAATCCATGAACCGGATTAAGTAATTCAGTCCGATGGTTTTTGCCAAAAGTAACGATAATTACATTATTGTAAAGCTAACTGCCTGCATCTCTTTTCGCATGTATACTACACTAACAGGTTTTAAAATATTGTAATTTGTAAAAACACTATATATATTATAAATATGCTCTTTCTTTTAATTTTTCAAAAATTAAATTTAACAAGTTATAAAACAATTAAAATAAAAAATGATGAACAAAACTATTGAAGAGTATAATATGTATTGAACAAAAGTACTTAAGATGCCAAAACCTCCAAATCCAGAAACCTCCTCCATCTTTTCTTTTATTTCCTTTTAAATTTTGTATTTTGGTTTATCTCTTTTAAAAAAAAAAAAATTTAAATTCAATGGCTTTATACTTTTATCTTCTTAAATTTTAATTAATACAAATTAATATTATAATTTATATACATATATATTTTTCACTAATTATAGTGTTTGTTATAATGTAGAAAATATTAAATATTTTATTAATTTGATGTATGAAATATAGTTATTTTTATCATTGTAAGAATTTTAGTTAAGGATACTACTAGAATTTTAAAAAATATATTAATTTGGGCGGCATATACAATTTTAAAGTGGTACAAATATTTTCACTTGCTGCCAAACTTCGGAAAGTACTAATTCCAGATAACACTGTCCCGCCCATTAGTCAAGTCCAGTAAGGCGCAACAAACGAGCTCAAATAATTTAGAAAATCATAAGATAGGCTTTTACTTTTTTTTGTTGAAATATTTTATAAATTCGGGGTTTTTTAAGAGAGGGGTTCGAACCCACGACCTCGTGACATAGATGTGAATGGTTTACCATCGGACCAACCTCGTCTAGATAGACTTTTACTTGATAAATGATAAATGAAGAGTCTTAATTTAGCACCATAGTCTTGGGCAATGGTCATTCATGACTTTTCTACAAATTCCAGATATCAATATTTAGCATATGTAGAATTGGTTTTGTAGCTGAAGTCTCCATATTTTGCTAAAGAGCCTTGACTTAATCTAACACGGCCAATTACCGGAAGAAAATGATGAACGTGGAATTAAACAGGGGACTTTTTAAACACATTAATATGAGAAAAATTTGATGTGCTGCGAAGTTACAAGATGAGGTTAAACCCATCCGAGTGCATGTTCGGGGTACAACATAAACAAACACGATCCTAACAAACACGCACTAAAACATTTGCGAGAGAGATGTGCTAATTCAAGAACAAAGCGTGCAAAAGCCGCTGAGTAGAGGCTAACAATATGTCATTCTTTACAAGCACACAACAATGTGAACCCCATACTCTAAATGCAAAGTTTCAAAAACAAAGCACTCAAAAGCATGGATACAATTCACCTTGACTCTAATTCTCATTGGATTTCAGTCGTATTTTCTCTCATAATCCTAGGCACACTCTTTATCAAACATATGCGAATGAATTTATGTACATTGAATCAAATATATACCGCATATGAATATTTTAGAAATAACGCACATTTTCTAAAAATCAAACTCAAGAAAGGAATTAAAATACCATGAACGTGGAAAGAGCATACATGATGCATCTACCCGCATTCATAAGCTAGACTTTCTAAAGAATCAAATAGCGCTTTCCCTTGGGTTGTAATGAGGTCATGAGTGAATTTTTGGGTGAATTGAAGGAATAGAATAGAATTCTAAAGCTATTGATTATGCTAAGTTGCTTTGATTTTTAGCTCTATTTAGAGGTGTAAATTAAAGTGATGGATAAATCCGGCCCTTTACTATATGTGTTTGGTAATTAGTATGGGTTTAGTAATTATAAGTGCGAAATAAGGTTGGGCTTCCACACAAAGCCCGATCCGACTTTGAAAAGCCTGGCCCGCACAATAGTTTTTAATAAATTAGTGTAAAATATTTAAGACAAATGCATCATCCCCCATCAGTTGACAATCTGACATCAATCACGTCACATGTGTATTTGTAAAATGAATTTAATAAAAAAATATTTTCTTAACAAAAGATAAAATAAAGTAATAGGCATTAACATTAAATAATCAAAATATTAATTAAAGATTCTGATAAATTTCATTGGGAAAATCAAATTAATATAAAATAATTATTTTAGATAAAAGATAAATAAAATAAAAGATGATACCATGGTGGTGGCAGGGAGCCTTGAACCGTCCTTGTTTTAGTATTAGTGTTTTCCCCACTTGGCGACCTTCTCATGGTCTAAACAGGGTACTCACAAAGTAACTTGACAAAGACGATTAATGACCTTAAGCCAAAGAATCAAAATCTCATTTCTGACGTACATGATCATCAACTAGAGGCAAGCACAGAGCACACTAAGACTATTACAGGCTGTTTATTATCTTATGAAGAAATATTGAAGAAAAGGAGAGAATACTTAGAAATTCATGATTTTGAAATACACAAATATTATATCTATTTTTCGATGATTTTACAAAGAGATATCATCTCTTTTTATAGAAGAGATGATGAAAAACATCCAAATTAATATACAGTGACATGCCAAACTCGTGGCATATAAGATGACCAACATAATAGTACAGCCACTGACACAATAAAGCACACACGTTATACATATACACTAAAGCACACTTGTGTTACATATGTAATTATTACACATAAGAAAATAAAACACCCACGTTCTCCATGCATAATTATAGGGCAAAGACAAAATCACAGGCTTGACAGGTTATAAGTGGCATGATATTCGTCATCCGAATCTTCAGCTCCACAAATGTGAGATTAAAGGGGTTTGTAATCAATGACTAATCTCTTTTTTCCCCGAAGTTGTTCAACTCGTTTGTCAACATAAAAAGCTTGACATACCTAGGGCGAAGAGATAGGTTCAATGAGTCCTTGCTTAAGTAGTTCATCATATTCAGCATTGGCCATATGAAGGTCGGAAGGAGACATTCTAGAATGAGAGGCCTTTGTCGGGTTGACATCTTCATTGAGCTTAAAAGGAAGCTTAATAAAGAAATCTGGATTTTTCCATAAAGGATTTGGATGATGGAAATCAGCATGACTGTTGGTACAGAATTGTAAGAGCTTGTGTTGAATTGTCTGGAAAGAGGGTTGGATGTCAGACAAGGGAAAGATCTTTGGAATACTGGAGAATGCTTTGAAGTTTCGTTTGTATCTGATTCCAGTAGAGAGGATCCGAAGAGACTTGAATTGACAATAAACATCCCAACCAATAAGGATATCTTTGTCAGGAAGTGGGGTTCCAATAACACGTGTCCAAAGGGTGTATGATGGGAATATCTTGAGACCAATCTTAGCTTTTGTAATCAGATTAGTCGTGAATATCTTCCCATCAGCAGCTTTAAAATATCGGACATGAGACTTCCAAGCATCAGGAGGAAGAACCTTAGGATTCATCATGGTAGTGATGGAACCAGTGTCAATGTAGGCAATGGCATCAACAGGATTGACATATTTGTCAAGAAGTATTTGGATTGGGACTTGAGGTCCTGGTTGTGCATCGAAGTGCGTTGCTTGGAGAGAGACAGGGGTTGCCTTGTAGGAGACTGGAAGAGAATCAGTCTCAAAGAGACTTGAATATTCTGAGTCGGAAATGGTGGAGACGAAATCTGCAGCTTGTAACACAAAGTCTGTATTGTCATCAACATTGTCTTGTTCGGAGAAGATAGATTCAATATCGGCGTCAGATGGAACATCATCTGCTAGCTGTTGGATTAGCTTAGCAAACTTAGCATTTTTATTAAGACATTTTTTTGCATAATGTCCCTTTAGTGCGCAGATAAAACATTTCTGAAACTTATTCCATGTATGTCGGGATTTCTTTTTGAAGAATTTGAACTTCTTCTTGCCTTTTTGCTTGGTAGATCGAAAATGCTTGTCTTTCTTGGTCTTGCAAATGCATTGCTCTGAGGATTTGCATTTGATCTGGTACGAGGGTTGTTTGCATTGGACTTCGTACCGTTTTCCTTCTTTGAGCATCTTAGAGAAAACCTTTTGAGTGGCACAAAGTTTCTCTAAAGCACTTAGGGTGAACATATGGATTTCACCTAGTGTGATGTCAGTGAAGGGTCTGTTAGAGGAATCTATCTTTCTGTGTAATTCATCTTGGAGCTCGGCAGGAAGAGAATTCATATAAACATTTTTGAGACTCTGGTCATTTATACCTCCAAGGATGTGATATCTGCTAGACATGCGTTAGTAATGAAAATCGATGTCTTTCTTTTTGAGTGAGCAACAACGTATCTCGAAGAACTCTTGCCTAACTTGCTTATAGAATTGGTCAGGATCTCCAAGAAATTCTCTGAAAATGATGCCCATAACTATAGAGGTTGAGGCTGCTCGGACAATTTGTAATTATCGATACTCTCCAAGGGCTTGATATCAATATCGAAGAGAACTGGTGAATCTGGAAACGAATTCTCTGAGGATTGCTTCTTGATTGTGTTCAGATTTGGCCATTTGGAGGTCAAGCCAAACACTCATTTCTGAGATCTTCTTACGCCATGAGTCTGGGTTTGAATCTCCGAGATTAAACCAAGGACCATTAGTAGATCTAGATCCATGAGGTTGTCCGGGGACATGGTGTTCTGGTGGTTCTTCAATAATAGGTGGAGGTTCAGTTGAAGATTCGTTAGGGGAGTCATAAGTTTGGGTGGACGGCTGTGGATCTGTTCGAGAGGCCATAAAAACTTGTGTGAGATCAGCAACTTCAGCTGAATCAGAATGCTGTGAAGTGGTTGTGGTAACGACGTCAGAGGTGTACTGGGAGGAGTATTGGGAAGAGGTGTCTGACGAGGTGTCAACATCTGATTCGTCTGATGGAAGGAATCTATTGGAAGTATGGAGGGGATGCTGAGAAGCATACAATATTGGGTTAATTGGTGGAGCAGGCTGTTTGTTTCTCTGTCGGGAAGAAGAGGGCTTGGAAATAGGTTTCCGAAGTGGAGAGGATAATGGAGGATACTTGCGAAATAATTCACCAGTGGATTTGAAATACTGAGAAGTGTCCAGGAAAAGAGTTACGCTATTTTGAATCAAATAAAGAAAATATTGAAGGAAGGTATTCTCATCTTATGACAAACACGACAAGCACTTCCTCAGCTGTTTCTAATCTAGATCCTGTTCGACTTTCATCATCCATCTTTTTACCTGCTTCTGTTAGACGAACTCAGTCTTCTAGAATCCAAAACCTTGTAGAGTATACCCATATTCTAGAAACCGCCCAAATAAATGAAACCTCTCTACCATTGCTAAATCCCTATACTATTTTCAAACGAAGTAGATCCCTTGCTACACGAATTGACCATCTCGTCCATCATAGATCTCCTCCAACTAAGGAGTACATACAGTCTACGGCTTTTGACAACTGCTTGGTCCCAGCCACTTCGGTTGAGCAGTATGTTGATCTCGAAATCAGTCAACCTCTGATTGATCATTGGATCAGAGAAGGTTACTTTCACCTCTATATCGGAGCTGTCAGAATCATCCTCACTCTATATGGTAGAAAAGGATTATCTGTTACTGCTCGTGTTGCTCTCCTTAACACCATTTACAAGGAATATGAACATGCAGTTATTGGTACTTGTCTATCTACGCTCCATGCTAGTAGTATATCACTCACATACTACCTTAATTTCAATATCCCTTTGAGAGATGTCAACCTCCATAACTGCCTCAAAATACAACTTTAGATCTTGGGAGCACCCATGCTACCAAATTCTTATATGGCAACTCTCCATCACTAGATCGTCTACCGGCTTCAAGATCATGCCCTTGATCTCCCCATTCCTGGCCATAATGGTGATACTATCTTCATCAAGGCTGAACGTGAAGATGAAGTTCCCACCGTCATCCAGATTCCAAAACAACTGCCTCGAGACAAACTTAAAGAAATCATGCCTCTTGAATGGATCACAAACTATGAGAAGGCTTTTTAGAACACAACTCCTGTTGTTGCTTCTAACACCAAATATATCAAGGAAAATGATGGCTTCATTAAGACGGTTTATGAACCTCTCTTTAACACAAATTTTCCTTCCAGCTCCAATCCTAGTGCTCCTCCTGTGTTTCAGGCACTAATGATCCAACCAGTCACTACTGAAGATGACATCCCGATCCATAGCTTTGAAGCCAATGGATCTCCGATCTACATTGATAAAATCAATGGTCATTTCACTTGGGATGATGACCCCAACATGTGCGATGCTGACTGCACCTGTCGTGACTGTCTACCAGATCTCACTCCATGTAAAACTGTTTGCAAACAATACAAACCAGATGATCCAGAAAGCCCATGGATAGGTTTAAAACCTACCAAAAAGAAAGCCCTTCCAATTTATGACAGAACTTTACAAATCCTTCGATCAGAAAGTCTTTTACCTTTACCTACCAGTGTTACTCCATCTTTGTCTCCACTTATACCCTATTTTATGGATTCTAACTATGACCAAGACTTCCTTCCTCTGGAACCCTCTTCAAACCCTGAAAGGAATCGGTTTTCCAGACCTTATGTTCAAACTTCTGAAGTCTTACCTGATGGTTCCCTCAAACAACCTACCCAAGCTAAGCAAGTTTTTAATTGGCAAACTCACAATGCCAAAGTGCAAAATAGAGTTCTCAACTCTATTGATCAGAAGATCGACCGGGTCACACACCATTTATCTCAACATGAGAATCAACTCCAAAGTCTCGATACGGTCTTCCGTGATATGTTTTCTGATCTTCAAACCCAGATCGCCAAACTTGACGCTGATCTTCATCGTTATATCAACCATGGATATTTAGGCCCGGAGTTAGATAAAAAAATAAAGAGAAATCAGACGTTTCAAAGATCAATTAGAACAAATGAACAGAGACCACTTATTCTCCACTACTTCCAAATTTGTACCAAAACCTTACTCTTCTTCTCAGTCTTTGTTCTTTCCTACATCTCCCCCATATTCTCTCCTTCTCTTTAATATTTCTTTGTGAGATAATAAACAGCTTGTAATAGTTCTAGTATGCTCTGTGCTTGCCTCTAGTTGAGGATCCTGCACATCAGAAATGAGATTTTGATTCTTTGGCTTACGGTCCTTAATCGTCTTTGACAAGTTGTTTTGTGAGTACCCTGTTTAGACCATGAGAAGGTCGCCAAGTGGGGAAAACACTAATACTAAAACAAGGACGGTTCAAAGCTCCCTGGCACCGCCATGGTATGGTGGTGGGCAATAGGCATTAACATTAAATAATCAAAATATGAATTAAAGATTCTGATAAATGTCATTGGGAAAATCAAATTAATATAAAATAATTATTTTAGATAAAAGATAAATAAAATAAAAGATGAACAATCACATAAAATAATACAAACAATGACACTTGGTGGCTTTCTATGGTGGTGGGCCTTCCCATGGGAACTCCTCACCACCAAGTTTCAAATCCTTGTGTACAAAGTAATTTCCCACCATTTGTGTGGGTAGAATCCCACTTCATATGGGTGATGTCTCCTTTCTTGTGGGAACTGTAGTTCGGACTGAGTTTGTAGAATCCCAATAAAAAAAAATTCAAACAATGAAACATTTAATAAATGACTTGATAAATAGGTGAGAGATTGTGAGAATACGTTTTTATATATATAATTTAAATTTTTTGATTTTGATTATGTTATATTTACAAATTAATGTTTAAACAGTTATTGGTGGTTATTTGTGTAGCTTGGCGTCAATGCAATTCTCTTATTTGGTTTTATGTGACCTGTTCGATTCTCTTTATTTTCAAAGTTGCAAACGAATATTGATTTTGTAAAGGTCCCAAATCCGATTGGGCCCAAGTGCAATCCGGCCCAGCCTGTTAAGACTGGTCTTAAGGGCTGGGCTTGACACTTGGTTTGAAATTGCAAATTCGACCCGATTCGGTCCAGACAATAACTAGACATTGGTCCATTCCGAATCTGAAATCTGATGGGTTTGAAAATTTCAAGCCGAGCTTGCTGGCCCGACCCAACCCTTTTGATACCTCTAGCTCTATTATACAATTGAAACTGAAATTGAAAATCAAACTTAAGAAAGGAATTGAAATACCATGAACGTGGAAAGAGCATGCATCTACTCGTATTCCTAAGCTAGACTTTCTAAAGAATCAAAGGGGAATGCTATCTATCTTTCCCATTTACCTTTCTCACTCATTGTTTGACATGTATACACTTTTTCATTTAATAAAAAGCTCTTACTTTTTGGTACAAAGATTGTTTACTTATTTACCTTTGATGGCTCTTCTATCATTTCATTAACAAGGGGTAAAAACGTAAACAAGGTTTGTAGCAAAAAGTGAGAGTTTTTTATTAAATGAAAAATTGTATGCGTGTCAAGCAATGAGTGAAGAAAACAAATAGGAAAGGTAGATAGAATTCCCTAGAATGAAATAGGGCTTTCCCTTGAGTTGTAATGAGGCTTGAGTGAATTTTTGGGTGAATTGAAGGAATGGAATGAAATTCTAAAGCTATTGATCATGTTAAGTTGTTTTGATTTTAGCTCTATTACACAGTTGAAATTGAAACGTCTATGCTTAGAATTGTAAAAATTCTAAAGCTATTGATCATGTTAAGTTACTTTGACTTTTAGCTCTATTACACAATTGAAATTGAGACGTCTAGGCTAAGACTTGATTTACAATATTGTACTAATTTTGTACTCTTATTTTCAAGTAGCTTTGCAAAGAAGTATTCAAAGCTCCAAGTGTTTTATTTTTAACACTTTTACAATTTGGCCTATATCTTTTACAATTTACACATAAACGCCCAAGTACATGCTATTTATACATTTGCATTTCTACACTTATGCACTTATACATGATCAACAACTAGGGTAAGGTTTGTGTTTAGTGTATAGGTTGTTGGTGGTGATGTGGGTGATGGAATGGATGGTTTAAGTTTGGCATCAAAGTTGGCAATTGGAGCACACATAAGGGATATGGGATGTGTTTGGGCTAAATATGGTAGTTAAACACACACATTGTCTAGAATCATATCTGAATCTAACGAGGGAATACAATTCTCAACAAGCAGTTCATAAAAATGCATGTTCTATGGCAGTCAATGAGCATGATGAGAAATGAGATCATAATTTAAGCAAATTTTTTTCGAAGAGTGTTTAAAGGAGTAAAAACGAAATACCCTCAAATATGAACACTAAAGCTATAATTTTTATATATGTAGTCTCCACTATTGATTCTATCAATCTCGCGCTAAGTCTTATTCACTGAGCAAAAGACACTGAGCAAAAGAGAAAGGGACTAACACACAATGCGTAATGCTATCTTTGAATGACATCACGTTAGCCAAAACTAAGCAAATAATGCATGCAAAGCATTCCTCAACATCACATGCACTCTAGTATTGAATCAAACAATTATGTTCAAGTTGGCTCAAATCATAAAAAATTTGAACTTTTTTACGAAAAATACAAAAACAAGTTTATACAACACAAAACACAACAAACATAAAATCAAACTCTCAAAATGTTAACGTGCCACACTCCTAAACCTAAACTCGACATTGTCTTTAATGTTGAACATTTAAGAACATGGACAAAAGTTTCGTTTGGCTATTTGGTGACCAAGCAACTTTGAACACAAACAAAAACACAACCTAAAACAAACTAACACATATGTACAAAACAAGGTATTTTCAATCACTTAAATTATCTATCAATTCCAATATGGCCTAGTCCACTGACATAAAATTTCCCTCTCATGAGGAACATGTCAATTAAATCAGTACCATCCTAGGCACTAATCAAAGCACGATCAATATCCCTACTTAGTTTAAACAAAAGAATGAATATAAAGTAAACTTTGCAAAATATAAACTAAGTTAAGTTAACCAATTAATACTGAAAGTAAGTACTACAAGTAAATGAGCAAAATCCAAACGTAAAGTAAAGTGCGTAAAGCAAAATAGTTCTTAAAATAATGTAAACTAAACTAAACTAAATTTGCGGGTACATGTCATTTCTGTTACTGCTGATACTAATGATGGTGCAGATGGAAAAATCTGAACTTGTTATAGGAAATGGTCCCATTGTGCTGATTGGATTTAGGGTCATGCTGGTGTATAGGATCAAGTATGTGGGAGTGGAGTATCTTGCCCGAGTCTAAGTTTGAGGTTAGGCATCTAAAAGGGTGGAGAAAATCAGATCTAGCTCGAATGATGGAGTATAGGGGTTAATGCTCGACAGTTGGATCTGGAGCTACGGAGGTTTGGCGATCATAATCGCTCCCAAACTCGTTTTGGTCTCCGGGCTAGTACCTGATCATCCTTGTTATAGCCTTTTTGAGGCCTTAGACCTCGTTGGCGAGCTCTTTATTACTTCTGGACAACTCGTTGTTGGACCTAAAAAGCTCCCGAGCCTAAAATGGCATCAAATCCTTATCGTCATCCTCCTTTCTTGGTGGCATAGGCTCCGCCATAGGATACATGTCCATCTTTTGTTCTTCTCGGCTACAAACTTGGTTGGCTACCAATGGTTTCTTTCCAATGTTGTCCATCAAGGTCTTCATATCTCTTGATATGCTAGCCACTTGGGTAGCTAGCTCCTCACTCACTCCTCATCGGCTCTCTCTTGGATTTCTTTATTGAGAATTTTGTTTGAGCATCTCATATTAGAAAATACGTACTTGGCCATTCTGTCCTGCATCGCTTCTTCACGTGCATTATCCATAATTGCTTAAGAGAGCCCGGTGAGTCCATTGTAGAATGATTGGACTTGAGAGACCAATGTGTACTCATGATGTGGGCATTGTACCAAAAGAAGCTTGAATCTTCCCAATGACTCGTGAAACGCTTATCCATCCTCTTCTTGGAAATTGGCTATCTTTCCTCGAATTTCCTTTGTTATCTAAGAGGGAAATTACTTTTCAAAGAATTTCTGCTCAACCTCCTTCCAAGTGGTGAGAGATCCCGATGGTAAGGCCATAAGCCACTGCTGGTTTTTCCTCTCATGTAGTATGAGAAGCATTGCATTCGTAGAAGGTCCTTTATGAGATTCCCAAGTGGTATAGTTGTGACAATGTTGTAATACTCCTTCATGAATTGGAGGGAGTCTTCACTTGGCTCACCATTGTAGTGAGGGAGAGTATTGTAATATAAATTCCAACTCATAATTCCGTTGAGCATCATCTAATAAAATTAGTTATGGTTAGGCTCCAGTGGTTGGAAAAGAGAAGTCTTTCATGCACAATTGAGCTACCGGTTGAGTTAGCTCTTCCGTTGTACTAGTGGATGGAGTCGTATCACTCTTAATGTTGATTACTATTTTAGGAGTCTCCGTGAATGCAGGTAGTCTTCCAACATTGTTGATGTCTATGATGAATGGGAACAACGGAGCTCCAAGAGATCGTCGCCCGTGCATACACAGCAATGGAAAAGTAAAAACACTTAAAAAGAACAACTATCGAAAAGGTTAAATGAAAAAAAATAAAAACAAGAATTTAAAAAGAAAGCGAAAGTAAAGCAATAACACAAATGCTAACTAGACTATCTACTCTAACACTAATCCGCTACTCCCCGGAAGCGGCGCCATAATTTTGATACGCTCGAGTCGGTTCTATAAAGTGGAATGCTCAAGGAAATGCTAAATGACTAGCTACAACGAAAATGTAAATAGTTGCGTAGGTGTTTCACCCTTCGCAAGTGTATGATTCATTAAACTTGTATATAATGCATAAGTACGGGTTGTCGTTCCCACGAGGAGTGTTGGATTAATGATTAGCTAGATGAAAAGTTAAACTGCCTTACACTAAACTTAAGATAACAATTAAAGCATATTACACTAAACTACTATCACTACAAATTATACTTCTCTTGCAATTAACCAAATTAACACTACAAACTCTAAGTTATGGAAATAAACCAGTTAAATAGATGTTAAGGGATCAATGCAACTTAACAATAACCAAATTAACTAATCAATCATTCATTAAGCACATTCACAACAAATCTTGGGTATGACTAACTTTGATATCAAATTCAAGCACCAAACTCATCATCTTAACCACAACCTAAGGTCTTAGAGAGGTGATTAAAGAGAGAATTTTGAAATATATGATGTAGAGAATTTCCAACTACTCAATGGTCATGAATTAGTTAGGGTTTACTCTAGAAAATGGTTGTCACCTTATGCATGAAATCTAACCACCGTTGTGCAATAAATGAATACATTCAAGATGTGTCAAATTGCATGCCATAAATGCTCATACAACACACATGCAAAACACTAGAAAGTGAAATAGAAGATGGATTGATTAGATCAAATGATTTAATTACAAAATATACATTAATCCCCCAACAAGAGGGATTTAGTTACACATTAGAGAAAATAAGCAAGAAAATACAAGATAAGAGATTACAAAACCCATTTGAGTTCCTTTTCTTGTCAAGAGTATCCCTCCTTGCAATCCAAGCTCGAAATCCTTCACATGCAACTCGAAGTCACCTAGTTTAAGTGTATAAAATGGCTGTTTGGTTTCCTAGAAAGTGAAATAAAACTAAAGAAAGTAGAGAGAAGTGAGAGAGTTTCTCTCTCCAGATTTATTATAATTAGCTAAGTATGGTGGTAAATATGGTTAGTTGATGGCTATCATCTCTATTCTGGTCTTAAAGCAAAGAAGAGAGAAGGTGACAAGATGAGGGAGTTGGTGGAGAGTTGCAGAATTGATTGGACGCTAGCCAGTGCGGGTAATTTCCCGCACTTCCAAGTTGCACTAGCTTGTGACTTAGGAGCTGACAACTTGGCATGGCTTGGATCCCGCACAAGGCCATCCCGTACAATCCTCTAATCTTCGGTGCGGGATCATCAGTGTGGCTTATAGCTCGCACTCTTCTTCTCGCGTTTTCCTCTGATGTTTAGTGCGGCTTACTTCCCGCACAAGCTCTCCCCACACATTCCTCTGATGTTAAGTGCAAGTTGGCAATGTGGCCAATTGCCCGCACTGAGACAAAAATCCACAATTTCTCTTCTTTTTGCTCTTTTTCTCCACTTTGGTCAAAAAGACCGTTGAAGCATTGAAAATACCTAGAAAAACTTATTTAGCACATTAAATACCTAAAATACTCGGAAAACGGTTACAAAAGCTAAGTAGAGAGTGCGCTAAATGTGAACATTTAAAACGCGATTAAATCCTCCAAACCTATTTTTTGCTTGTCCTCGAGCAAACTACAAACAAAAACAACATAAACAAACACGATCCTAGCTAACTACTAACAAACATAACAAAACACACACTAAAACATTTGCAAGATCCAATGTAAAATAAGATGCCAAGAGAGATGTGCTAATTTAGGAACAAAGTATGCAAAAGCCACTGACTAGTGGCTAACAATATGTCATTCCTTAAAAGCACACAACAACGTGAACCCCATACTCTAAACGCAAAGTTTCAAAAGCATGGACACAATTTGCCTTGACTTTAATTCTTGTTGGATTTCAATTTGGGATGAAAATATCCCTATCCCTCCCCATTTTCCCCAAAATGGGGATTTAGATATCCAGGGATAAATGTTCATCCATAATCCTTCCGTTTGCTTGCTTACAAAAGGATCTTATCTTTTCATAATGCTAATGTGGCAAAAACTAAGTTGAGATTGGGTGTGATTATGAATGACAAAGTTGACATGATTGACAAGATGAAGTTGGTCCAGTAGTAAACCTCTCACATATGCATATTGATGTTGCGGATTCGAGTATTTTCCCCCTAAAAAAAACCCCTAATTTTTGTAATATTGTAGTACTTTAAAAAAAAAAAAAAAAAAAGACAAAGTGGACAAGATCTTCTCTTCAGTAGTTCAATGTCTTCGATCTTGGAAATTCCTAGTTTTTATCTTCTTTTTTTTTCCATCTTGAAAATCTCACTTTTTATCTATTTTTTTTTAATAATCTTTTATTTTTCTTTAATAATATATATTTTAATATTACAATAATTCATAATTTCTGGATTTTAGGGACGGAGACAAGTCGAAATGAAAGCCTATCTCATAGAATAATACTTGGATATTGACTGATCAGTACCTAAAATACTGACCCACCAATGAGAGTATAGAATATGAACCAATTTATAGGATAAATGTAAAAAGTAAAAGAAAAAAAAGACCACATGCTATACTCCTATTGATGTTAGACCTGTCAATGGGTCGTGTTATTGCGAATTCGTGTCGTTTCGTGTTTGTATCGTGTTAAAATTGCTCCACCCGAACCAGACCCGGACCTCGTTAGCTTAATGGGTTGAAATATACAAACCCGAAACCATTTGTTAAATTAATAGGCAACTCGACCCAACCCGTTACAAAATATTATATTTGAGATTTATTAAAAAATTAAAAATAAATAGCACTAAAGCATGATCAAACTCATGCAATCAAGTTCACCGGCTGCTTTTAGAGTTTTAGGGTTAGAGTTTGGGTTATAATATTATGAAATAATTGATTTATAGTTTCAGAGTTTTTAATTTAGAAAATTTTTCTCTTTCAAAAAGAGAAAAAAATTAGAAATTTTTTAAAAAATAATTAGTAAAATATATTCTAACCATAATTATAGAAATTTTTTTAATATAAATTTCATAATGTGACTATACAATGATTTTTTAATAACTTTCATAAACATATTAAAAAGAAATCTGTATATTAATGGGTTATCAAATTAACGGTTTTTTAAAAGGTGAATCCAAAACCGACCCATTATATTTTGTGTTTTAATGGATTGACCCATTAACAACCCGATCCGATAAACTTGACCCACCAACCACTATTTTTGAATGGGTTTAGGTCGTATAAAATTTTACCAGATCTAATTGATGTGGTCAATATTTTGGATACCAACATACAATAACCGATATTATTCTATCTTATATTCTCGTATTGTCGAACTTTTTATCTTTCTTGGCGAAATAAAAAACACACTATTCTTTTTTCTCGCAAGAGAGAAAGACAAAAGGAAAAAGGGTTTATTTATTTATTATTATTATATTGGTTGCAAGTGAAGTGCAAGTCTTATTACTAATGGAATTATGGAAGTTGAAACTTGAAAGTTGAGAAGCAGTAGAACGCAACGTTGATACCAAACACACAATCTGTTTAATGTTGTAGTTTCACAAAAACATCTTGAAAAATCACTACTCATCTCTGTGTCTCTCTCTTTCTCTAACTGTAGCTTAGCTTAGCTTAAAGAGCCATGAGAGAGTCCCATCTTTTACTCACTTTAACTCTCATGCTTGCTTACACTCTTCAATTTCAAGTTCAAGCTGTTCCTGCTGGTAACGATTTACCTCTTTTTATTTGGTCTTTTGTTCTTTCTCAATTTGCTTGGTTAATGGGTATTTTTATTTATTTATTTATTTTTTTCATTTTAGTTACTCATTTCACTTGATTTGTTGTGCTTTTATCATTGCCCTATTTTTTTTTTTCTTTCTTCTGTTATAAAAATGTATTTTCAATTGTGCTGCTTTTAGTTAATTCTTCTATTCTTTTTTCGTTGTTTGGTAAAGTTAATTTTGGGTTCACTTTTTTTCTTTTGGATTTTTTGATGAGTAATTGCGCTTTATCATTCTTTTCGATACTACAAATTTTCCATATTCATTTCTGGGTTTTGGTTCCTTTGATCTGTTTAATTAATGGGTATGCTTGTTTTCTAAAATTTATATGTTCAAATGAATGTGCTTAATCGGTAGACTCATAATTCACTCTTTTTGTTTTAGTGTGTAATTCTCTATTTCCACTTACTTTGTATTCCTTGTTTTTTTCAATCCCAATAATAACTCTCTTCCCAGTAGAGATAATTGTATTTTGATTATTTCATCTATATATTTGATGGGTATAATGCTTCTTCTTTTTTGGATATAGTTTCACCTTATTTTCGTTTAAATAAATTCTGATACTTAGGGCCTTTGATAAAACACTTGTCTTCTCTTCTCAAATGGACAACCAGATCATCCTCCAAGCTCAAGGCACCTCAATCAGGTGAGTTCATACAATTCTATATGTTCCAGTGTATGTTCATTTTACATGATTGCTTTTGAGTGATCAATCTCTCTCTCCCTATATATATATATATATATATATATATATATATCTGACTTGTTGTTTTGCAGATGCGAATGTTCTTCAATTTGAAAACGGCTACTTAGTTGAGACTGTTGTTGAAGGAAATGAGATTGGGGTGGTCCCATACAAGATCCGAGTCTCCGAGGATGGTGAACTATTTGCTGTTGATGAAGTTAATAGCAACATTATGAAAATTACTCCACCATTGTCTCAATGTATGTTTGATCCTTAATGTTCCCTCTGAATTTTTTTTTTAATTTCAAGTGCAGATCTTCAAATTATCTAGGGAAGTATTGATGTTTGAATCCTTTTTTATTGTTTGTTTTCACTTGAATGGAAATGGTCTACTTATTTGAGTGCAATAAAACTTTTTGTCTTTGTCTAACTTCATTTTAATGAAATACAAATAATTTGAAACATTAGGTCAAGATATTAATTTCTTTGATTGAATTTGGTTATAAGAGCAAAAGTATATAAGAATTCTTTTTAACTCTTCTAATAGATGTGTTTGAACCGCTAAAGGTGTCCGCTTTTTCTAAATCTCTTAATTCCTTGCTTAATTGCGAACTGTTTTTTGATGGATTAATTAAAATGTTTTGACTTTCGCAATGAATTTCATGATTGATTAAGTGTGTTCCTTGTTAATGATTTTACATTCTGTAGATAGCCGGGGAAGATTAGTTGCTGGGTCATTTCAGGGTTACACAGGGCATGTGGATGGAAAGCCAAGCGAAGCTCGTTTTAATCATCCCAGAGGCATTACCATGGATGATAAGGGGAACCTGTATGTTGCTGATACTCTAAACCTTGCAATTAGAAAGATTGGAGATGCAGGTATGCTTTATTCATATTAGTAACTGGTTTGGAAGTATTTGAGAGTAAATGTAAACTTAGTATAGTAGTAATCAAGTTTAAATTTCATAAGTAGTAATTTTGTTTTGTTCTTCAACTTAGATACAGTTTGGCCCTTTACACGTGTGCAGTTGTTTCAAACTTGTTTATTATAAATAATGATATAGTAGACTTATCGGATCTTTTTTATATCATAAAATCTTGATACTATACATTGTTTGCAGGTGTTACCACAATTGCTGGTGGAAAATCAAATGTTGCTGGGTTCAGAGATGGCCCCAGTGAGGACGCAAAATTCTCAACTGATTTTGATGTGATATATGTTCGACCCACCTGTTCCTTATTAGTTGTTGATAGAGGAAATGCAGCTCTTCGACAAATCTCTCTCAACCAAGATGATTGTGATTATCAGGATGACTCCATATCTTCCACAGGTTTGGATCCAGCACTGCATGAATCCCTAGTTTATTATGTTTGTTTGGCAACTATGTCTTTACAAAATTTCTAATATCAATGACCTGTTTTAAATTTAACTAAATAACATTGGAGACAGAAAATATACTGATCAAAAAATGTTAAAGCAACTCATACAAATGATTTTATTTTTGTAATCAGAGGACAAGTGCTGGATGGTGGCATGAAAGGTGGCAATTGCATTTGATGATGCCATGCTTCTTGCTGCCTATAAATATGAATGATGTTCTATTGTAAACATGAAGCTCTCTGATTACAGAAATAAAATCATCTGTATGAATTGCTTTTACATTCTTTGTTTAGTATATTTTCTCCGTCTCCAATGTTATTTAGTTAAATTTAAAATACTATACAAATGCCATTAAAGTGACTTAAGCTTTGGTTATTATGAAGTGCAGCCTGATTGCTTTGCAACTAAAATAAATTCACCTATGTTCAAGAAGTCATTTTCAGCTTCTCTTATTATTGCTGTGGTTATCAAACCGATCCCATTTTAGAATGTTTCAAATTCATGGGATATATCTGGTGGACTTCCTAGAAAAGATGTTAGTAGTTTCTGTAGAGTTTGTCAAACTTCTTTCAGGCTTTAACTTCATTTCAGTGGAATTTTGTTTTACCTATCTTTTCCCCTGGTTTTAACCAAGTTGGTCAAGTTCTTTCGGGAGCTTTGATATGTACAAAAAATAGTTGAATAATATAACTCCAGCTTTACCCTTAAAGACGTGACTTTGTTACCGGAGAGATTTGTGTGAGAGGAGCTGTTCATTCTTTAAATATTGCTCGAGGTATACTTTCATTTCTGTTGAGGGAATTGAGTAGAAAATTTAAAACTGTGACGATCTTATATAATTATGTCTAGCGTTTATGCCAGAAAGTGTTTATAGGAAATAAGGAATACTTAAAGAATATATATCTATGTAATAATGTAATAATAGTAATATATATCGTTTAATGATGGGTGCCAATGGATGAAACTGACTTTGTTGTTTCCCTAGGTATACTTTGCTTGTGATTCCTATCTGCTGTTATTGCAATTTGCTAATTTGCTAGCTTTGCACTAGGATGTTATTTATCATCTGCTGATAGCTATAAAGATGAAGCCTGCCCAAAATTTATGTGTAATAAAAGTTTATTGACTTTATGTGTAATCAAGTCGAACTCAAAGCCTATCTCATAGAATAATACTTGGGTACCGACCAGTTTGTACCCAAAATACTGACCCCACCAATGTGAGTGTAGAATATGGTCCAATTTATGAGATAAATGTAAAAAGTAAAAGAAAAAAGACCATGTGCTATACTTCTATTGATGTGGTCAATATTTTGGGATACTGACCGGTCAGTACCCAAGTATTATTCTATCTCATATTCTCATCTTGTCCAACTTTTTATCTTTCTTGGCAAAATAAAAAACACACTTTTCTTTTTTCTCGCAAGAAAGAAAGACAAAAGGAAAAAAGGTTTATTTATTTATTATTATTATTATTTTAAATTGGTTGCAAGTGAAGTGCAAGTGTTATTACCAATGGAATTATGGAAGTTGAAACTTGAAAGTTGAGAAGCAGTAGAAAGTAACGTTGATACCAAAACACAATCTGTTTAATGTTGTAGTTTCACAAAAACATCTTGAAAAATCACTACTCATCTCTGTGTCTCACTCTTTCTCTAACTGTAGCTTAGCTTAGCTTAAAGAGCCATGAGAGAGTCCCATCTTTTCCTCACTTTAACTCTCTTGCTTGCATACACTCTTCAATTTCAAGTTCAAGCTGTTCCTGCCAGTAACGATTTACCTCTTTTTATTTGGTCTTTTGTTCTTTCTCAAATTGCTTGGTTAATGGGGTTTATATATATATATATATATATTTTTTTTTTTTTCATTTTAGTTACTTATTTAGCTTGATTTGTTGTGCTTTTATCATTGCCCTATTTTTTTTTTTCTTTCTTCTGTTATAAAAAATGTATATTCAATTGTGCTGCTTTTAGTTAATTCTGCTATTCTTTTTTCTTTGTTTGTTAAAGTTAATTTTGGGTTCAGTTTTTTTCTTTAGGATTTTTTGATAAGTAATTGCGCTTTATCATTCTTTTTGATACTACAAATTTTCCATATTTATTTCTGGGTTTTGGTTCCTTTGATCTGTTTAATTAATGGGTATGCTTGTTTTCTAAAATTTATATGTTCAAATGAATGTGCTTAATCGGTAGACTCATAATTCACTCTTTTTGTTTTAGTGTGTAATTCTCTATTTCCACTTACTTTGTATTCCTTGTTTTTTTCAATCCCAATATTAACTATCTCATCCTAGTAGAGATAGTGTATTTTGATTATTTGATCTATATATTTGATGGGTATAATGCTTCTTCTTTTTTGGCTATAGTTTCACCTTATTTTCGTTTAAATAAATTCTGATACCTAGGGCCTTTGATAAAACATTTTAGAATGTGTCAAATTCATGAGATATATCTGGTGGATTTCCTAGAAAAGATTTTATTAGTTTCTGTAGAGTTTGTCAAACTTCTTTCGGGCTTTAACTTAATTTCAGTGGAATTCTGTTTTATCTATCTTTTTCCCCGATTTTAACCAAGTTGGTCAAGTTCTTTCGGGAGCTTTGATATGTACAAAAAATAGTTGAATAATATAACTCCAGCTTTACCCTTAAAGACGTGACTTTGTTACCGGAGAGATTTGTGTGAGAGGAGCTGTTCATTGTTTAAATATTACTTGAGGTGTACTTTCATATCTGTTGAGGGAATTGAGTAGAAAATTTAAAACTGTGACGATCTTAATATCTTATATAATTATGTCTAGTGTTTATGCCTGAAAGTGTTTACAGGAAATAAGGAATACTTAAAGAATACATATCTATGTAATATTGTAATAATTGTAATATATATATCGTTTAATGATGGATGCCAATGGATGAAACTGACTTTGTTGTTTCCCTAGTTATAATTTGCTTGTGATTCCTATCTGCTGTTATCGCAATTTGCTAATTTACTAGCTTTGCACTGGTATGTTATATTTCATCTGCTGATAGCTATAAAGATGAAGCCTGCTCTAAATTTATCTGTAATAAAAGTTTATTGACTTTATTCTGAGCTGTAGAAGTAATAAAAGTTTAAATGAAAGATATACTATAAGCTGAAACCATCCCAGAAATTAGGTTAGAATGTTGTTTCATCATATTAATCTGCAGGCATACTTTTTTGATGCACCGGTAACTTCTTGTTCAAAGAAAATTAGTTCCTGGTCTCAAATTTTATTCCACTTTAGTATTATTAGCATTTGGTGACAAACGATAGGCTTGCTGAATATCACCGTGTCCAAAATTACTCATTTGTGTACTGTTGAAATGTGAATTTTGTATCAGTTATAGTAATTCAGAATGTAAAATTAAAACAATGTTTTTCATTGTAGTATAGATTCTGCTTTAATTTCATGATCAACCTTACAGTCTTCTTGTCACGTAACAGCTGGGGAGGGGTTTAGTCTAAATTTGAGTATTATAAAAAGTTAAATAAGAAAAATCAACCATACAGATTTGTTGTACTAATATGCATTTTGTACCTTTTTCATCTCTGATCAACTTTATTAGATCATTTCTCTTACTACAATAGGTTTCTGTATTATAACGCAGACATTCTTTTTTGTCATAACTCAAGTTTTACGTTCCATTTTAGATTGCATTCCTTTTACTAATTGACACACGGGCCTTTTGGCAGACATCCTTATGGTTGTTGGTGCTGTCTTGGTTGGATATGCTACCTGCATGCTTCAGCAGGGGTTCGGATCTTCTTTCATCTCGAGAATGGTATAACTTTTACTCAACGATTTTACCTGTTATTTATTTGATTGCCCTGAAATGGAGAATTATAGGTGCTTAGTGTCCAGTGATGTGATAGTTCCATCAATTATCATACATTTTGTTTGTTCTCGGGCAACCAATTGCATTCCTACTACAACATCATATAATTATGCCAACAAGTTCTTAATAATTTTTGTAAAAATTACAAACAAAAATTTGCAATTAATTATACTGCTTCTACATGATTTAATAACAGATCTCCTTCACGATAATTTCATGTTAGAAAGTAAGTTAATTATGGACACCAAATATACTTCATTGCCATTTCTGTTGCTCTAGTATTCCTGAAATATATTTTCCATTGCA
The DNA here is from genome assembly GCA_035582765.1 of Acer negundo. Classification (NCBI taxonomy): domain Eukaryota; kingdom Viridiplantae; phylum Streptophyta; class Magnoliopsida; order Sapindales; family Sapindaceae; genus Acer; species Acer negundo. The sequence continues at coordinate 15,860,331 of CM069235.1, forward strand.
CTTTGGAGGTTAAAATCTTGTTACTGGCCCGACGAATCTTTCCATGTTAGTCACTTCATGCAATCCTTTTATTGTTGGCTTAATCTCAATGCAGCAACAACCTTCAGAGAGCAAGTTCAAAGAAAAGCCTAGTAAGGAGAAAACCACTTCAATATTGGATAACATGAAAGAGGAACCGGGATGGCCATCTTTCGGGCAACTTATTGTTGATCTATCTAAGCTTGCACTTGAAGCAATGGGTGGCATATTCTTTTCCTTAGCACCCTCTCGTTTCAGATCCAGTGGCATCAAGGGAAACTTGACGCCACTGAGGGATTCTCTCATTATGCCTGAAGATGAAGCTGAGCCCCCAATAGTGCAAAGGCAGACTACACCTGCTTCTGTATCTGAAACCCATCGGGTCCATACAAGTGAAATATATTCCGAGATGAAACCCCCCAAAATCAAATCATCCAGTTTTAAGGATCCTGCTTTATCAAGCAAACAACGTTCCTCAAAACGACAAGAGTATGCAGAATTCTACGGGTCCGGTGAGGCTCCTCCTTACAGCAAGTCTAAGAGCCTGAAAGAAAGAACAAGACATCGTCAGCGTGAAAAAAGTGGAGAAGTAGTTTTTGGATCAAGTGGGGTGGAGCAGCCAAAACCTGCTGAGGTGAAGCCAGTCAATTATGATAAAGAAAGAACAAGACATCGTCAGCGTGATAAAAGTGGAGAAGTAGTTTTTGGATCAAGTGGGGTGGAGCAGCCAAAACCTGCTGAGGTCAAGCCAGTCGATTATGAAAATCTTAAATATGATCACCGTTACAATATTAGGTCCAAGTACGGGGATGATCCTTACCGTTTCTGAATATAGACTTTAACTATGAACAAGTACACTCTCATTCTCTACTAGTAGTTCATCTTTTCTATTTTTCTGTTTGATCTTTTACTCTCCATGAATGTTTAGCCATCCATGTAATTGAATCAGAACGGTTAGCTTAGATATCTTTCCAGAAAAGGACTGCAGAAAGATTGTTGTATGTTCTGAAATCTAGCTGCTGCCACCTCTCTGATGGCTTCATTATTAAAGCAAACTCAGAGGATGAAAATGTAGTATCATACTTATTTGTTGCTTTCTTTATGTAGTCAATCAAACCTTGAGAATCTAATTCTAGTAGTGCTCTACATGATTTGGAGAATCATTTTGCTTTGAGAGAGCATTATTAGTTACAGTGTGGCATGGCATTGGTTTTTATAATAAATTTGTATGCAATGATAGCATTTTGGAACATATTCTGGTGCAGTGTAGAGAGAGCTAATATTCCCTTTTAAAGCAGTCAGAAGTTAGAACCAACTCCCCACTAACCCACATGATTGAATATTTGATTCTCCCGACTATTATCTATCATATGTTAAAGATTTTCTATGGTTTATATATATATATGGTTTTCTCCCTCAAACTCAAGGTGGCAAATCAAAGCCAACATGAGTTTACAAATGAAACCTTATATGCATGATGACAGGTTCGGAGGTGATTCGAAAAGATAACTGAATCCGGAGGTGATCCGAGATGTTGATTGAATAGGAGGTGATCCAGGTTGAAAATGAGTCCGGAGGTGATCCAAGACATTGATGGACTCTGAAGGAGATCTATATTGAAATTGACTCTGAAGGTGATCCGGCAAAATGAATAAATTCGGAGAAGATTCAAATAATGATTCAAATAATGATCAATGCCGCCGTTTGCTATACAATAGCAGACGGAGACTTTAATGATTTACCAAAAAAGAGTTTGTTTATGGGATCAATCAGGAATAATTTTTATTATTAGTGATCATATAAAAATTGAATATATGATTTATAGCTTCACTTAAAATATTAAAGGCTGTGCGACACTGACACATGAATGGTTTTATGGTTGGGATGCTAACTGCAGCGGAGGAGGATTATTTAGAGCAAGTCGCACAATCAAGCTTCACTTTTATGAATTTATTTACAACAATCACAAGTTTTGTACTAGTTTTTGGTGAAAGCTTAAATTACTTGTCTATCATGTCAAGGAAAATGTTAACCACAACTGCCACTATCAATGGCTGGCTGGTTGGCTGGCTGCGCTTACGAGATATATGAGGTTTGATTTAGTGGTTAGTCCCCCACTTATATCCATAAAGACGTGGATTCAAGTTATGCTTCCTCCCTTATTCCTAAAATATTGTAACATTTTTTTTTTTTTTTATAAAAAAAGTAAAAATAAATAAATAAATAGGAGACAATGGTGGACTTGGCTAGCATACCAACCATGAAAATAGAAGTTCTATCTCCAAACAACATTTGTCCAAACAACATTTGTTCAAGTCACATATACTAAAATAGGAAGAAGAGTTAAGGTATTTGAACATTTAAAAGCTTAAAAATCAAAGGATAAACAAATACCTTAAAGTTTTGAGTGCAGCCATGAAATTGATGTTGAACACCAAAAATACTTGAACAAAAGACTTCAAAATCACTTGGAGAAGATAGTAGACTTCAATACAAATCTCTCACTTTTTGAATCACTCAATTTGGTTGAGAAATGAGTAAGATATGGTGTTTCAAAGTTGAGAGAAAAACACAAAAAGTTTATACACAAATCTTTTTCAAAGAACAAATGAGAGGGAGAGGTCTTTTTAAAAAGGATTTGGAGGGAAGCTTAGGTGGTGTGGAGGGGCAAGGCCATCTCCAAACATTTTGAGACCTCATCCATTTAATAATATCAGTAAAAATCGGGGCCTCATATAAAAATTATTATCATTAACATTAAAAAAAATAGATAAATAATTATTCATTTTCCAAATACAATGTAATCTACATAAATTAAAACAAAAAAGATTTATCAGATCTAATAACATAAAAACAAAACATTATTTAAATTTATATTCTTCTTGCTTTCCGAAGTGCAAATTTACAAAAACGGCATGTCGACGGAGAGATAGGGCGGCGATTTTTACTTAGACGATGTCAAACTTAACTAGGTTAGCAACGATGTCCGGTAATCTGCTATATTATAATTCTTGATGTTAGAATTCTTGTTTTGTTTTGCTTTTTTTTTTTTCCTTGACAAATGCTAATTTAGAATTCAGTTGGGTCTTTATGTTTATTTCTGTTAAATTGATTAGTTAGTTGTGCCTGATGTGAAGAAGAAAATAAATAAATAAAAGATCTTAAATGTTTGAGATTGAACCCTTTTTAGACTTAAATATATTGGGTGCTGAAGCCTCTGATTTCAAGCAACAAGAAGTAGTAGATTGGGCCAACTGGGGGCCCCCAGCAAATGCTTGGGTTTGCAAGCCCTATGGGCCGGCCCTGTGGAGGGGGTCACGGCTGGGCCAATGTGGCACACCATATCAGCTCCCCGTGGAGGCACGTGACCTCCACGAAGGTAGAGAGGCTCCCTTCTCGTGGGGCCCACGTGCCTCCACGGGAGAGGGGGTCATGTGGCATTTTGCCACTCTTCTCTTCCCTTACGTACCTCTTACGTTCTTCGACTGTATTTTGACCTCCGAACACCGATTTCGAATCTGTTTTTGGATTACTAACTGGAACTCTCTCATGGACATGGATGTTTACGAAACTTCAACAAAAAACCTTGGAATTCAACTTGATAAACAAGGATGAAAACCATGCACGATAAACACACGAAAAAGTTTCATAAAATCCAACTCAAAACTCGAAAACTTATGAATGAGTAATTGAAACAATCATAACTCAATAAGGAACAATATGAGAATATATTCAAGTCCTAAATCAAGTAAAAATAAACAGACAGACACAAATACACACAAGTATGTCATTTCCTAGAACATGCAATTTTATAAAAGTTGTCAATTTGAATCTAATGCATGCAGGGGCAATCCAGAATTTTCTATCCGACGGGGCTGAACTAAATATTAGTTATAAATTTTTTAAACAACCTTAATAGGAAGATAAATTTCATTATTAAAAAGTAAATACACAATGAGTCATAAGATATAATAAATTTAACCTCTCAAAATGTATATTCCAACAAAATAAATAAAGTCAAGAAGGAAAGAAAGATACAATATAATGTAAATACACTAAAGAATTTTATTGGAATCCACATCTACGATGCTTCTCATCATACTAATTCTAAATCAATTTTAATATAATAATGAAACCCTAAAAAAAAAAGTAAATAATAAAATAATATATATGTAAATAGAAAAGAACAAACATACAAGGAAAAGAGAATTCTTGAAAATGTGGTCCCAAGATTGTTAAAAAAAAAAAAAATTAGAGTGGAATAGAGTGAGATTAAAGAATGCATAAAATGATAAAATAACTCAGAAAAATATTAGAGAGGAAGAAGAAAACAAAGAAGAAAAAAAAAAAAACAAGTCTCATAGAGCGGTGATGTGGTGGGATCTGAGAAGTAGGAATAAAATGGCATGTAAAAGTCAAGACATGCTGACATGCACATGGTGGGTCATGATTGTGTGGACTACATGATAATTAGCTTGATAACTTGTATTTGGCAATATTATAAAAAACTTGAAAAAAAAATTAAAAATGGCAGACAGGGCTACATCATCGTCTAGCCCACACAAACATTCGCCCCTGAATGTATGTGCATATAATAATTATGTGTGTATATGTGTTATACCAAATGAGCACAACGATGCAAAAACACGTATGAATGTAATGTGTGTGTGCCTAAACTTCTTGCAAGAGGAATAAGGTCTAAATATACCTCTGATGTGCAACAAAGCTTGTTCCTCTTGAAAAATTCTCTTTGCTTGATGTGTTGTCATTCTTCTTTGAAGCCCGTGTTAAACATAAACCTAGACAACTAATTAATACAAAGGAAATGTTGTTTTAATGTAGAATTATGCCAACATGACTCAAAAACCTAACACAGACGAGGGAAGGTTTTTTTGCGGCAATGAAAGTTAATTTTGATTGTCAAAAAATGGTATGGGTGGTTAAAGAGTTTGGGACCGAGCATTCCTATAAGTTATCACCTGAAAATATTAACCAATTCCTCCGTTCACATCTCAGAAAGTAAAGGATTGTGACATATCATAAGTCAAGTCACTACGGTACGTTGGCGTGACAACTTCATAAATTATGGACCACTTGGTACACCAGACCGGTTCTTATGCCAGTGTTGGCAACGACGTACCAATAGGGGGTTGACCCGGGCTATAGCCGGTGTTTTCTTTGTTATAATTAATACTCTACCATCACACATCCAAACGTCCATCATTCCCACCACACCTCTCTCAACATCCATTCTCTCTCTCACTTTCTCATCAGTCATCACACATCCCAACTTACCAACTATCTCTCTCTCTTCTCTCTCTCATCACTCACTTACCAACTCCTTCTCTCTTCCTAATTCCAATTATCTTTTCCTAATTAATAATTATCTCCATCATTTATAAGATTTTTAGTTGGTCTAATTAATAATTTTAAGTTAGTGTTTTGTTATATATTTTGTTTTTTATGAATTTATTTTCCTACTCAATTTATTATTTCTAGTATTATAATTTGTGAAGTATCAGTTTAACCAAATTGTTTGATAATTTTAAGTTACAGTATCAAACAATCATACGTTAAAACAAATAAAAACTATGCTTTCGAACTTTAGAAAAAAAAAAATTATCGGGTGGGAGTGGATCAAGTTCTCCACGTAATGTTGGAGACAGGGGTTCAAGTTTGTCTTCTTCATCTTAATGGAATAAAAACAATGTTGTATTATTAAATGTGTGTATATATATATATAGTTTTGTTTTAGCCCACCCTAACAAAAAATTCTAGGTACACCCCTGGGTGTTGGTCACACAAAAAAAGACCTGTAAAACCAATTTGATGTCATACAGAGGTCTAGTACTTCCCACAATTCTGATGCGGATGCAATCATTGCTTATATGACTACAAAGTCACAAATGGATCCAGTTTTTTTTTTTTTTTTTTTCTAATATGAGGTTTTTGAAGATGAGATTATGGGAAACTTGTTTTGGACAGACTCAATGTCACGTGCGGATTACATATACTTTGATGATGTGCTTTAATTTGACTCTACTTATCGGACCAATGCTTATATGATGCTGCTAGTAATTTTTGTTAGTGTTAACCATCACAACATAACAAGCGTATTTGAATTCGGATTATTGGTGGATGAGACGGTGGAGACATATTCTTGGATACCGAGTACATTCTTGATGGCCATGCAAGGTAAATGTCGAATTTCGGTTATTACTGACGGTGACAAAGCTATGCGTAAGAAAATAAAGTTAGTCATGTCCGGATCAATTCACCGACTTTGTTCATGGCATTTGGAATGGAATGTGCAGACCAACATCAGTGATAGTGGATTTACCTGAGCATTTACGCATTGCATGTTCACATACATGACAGAATCTGAGTTTGATATTTAACGGTTTAAGGTCTTGGAAACTTTTGGGTTGTAAGACAATGACTGGGTGATAAAATTGTATTTCAAATGGAAGCTTTGGGCAGAAACTTTCTTGAGAAATACATTCTTTGGCGGCTTGTAGAGTACACAACGCTCTGAGAGTATAAATTCCTTCCTCAATCGATTTCTAAATGCTAAGATCAAACTCTACGAATCCATGAGCTAAATAGATAGAGTAATGTCACAACTTCGAAATAACGAATTGAAAGATGATTTCGATTGCAATAACGAGTGTCTAGTTCTTGTGACTCAGTTGATACAATTGGAGAAACATGCATCTGAAGTATTTACTCGAATTAAACACATTTGCTATGATGTATGGTGAGATTAAATCAGAGGCAAGACTTAACATATCAAATTGCGTTCATGATACAACATGTGAAACATACACATTTAAGAAGTTTGGCGATGGTGATACAACATAGAACGTTACGTACAGATGTGGGGAACAAAATTTCGAATGCTCTTGCAAATTACTTGATACAGCAGACATTCCATGCCGCCATTATTTGTGTCATGAAATCTAGGAACAATCACCAAATCACGGAATCACTTATTATGCCTCGATGGACAACGAATGTGAAGGATGATTCAACAATGGGGATGTCGAAGAACCCAACCCCTTTACATATCATTCAAACAGTATGAGGTGTCATTTACTACCAACTTGTTACATTGATGGTGAATTTTTTATAACATGAGCAAACTACCAATTTATTTTTTGTATTCTATCTTCATAATTGGTTAGCCTACATTAATAGTTAGTTCCAAATTATTATTATTGCTCGTGTGTATAATTGTTTATGCAGTGATTCTATTATAATTCGTATGCAATAAATATTTGTTTTACTACAAAAACCAATGAATATTTTTCAACTTCATATTGTTTTACATGTCGTTGCTTGCATCATTGTTTCCATCTTACAAACGGCTATCAGTATTAGTTTTTTTTTTACTTAACTTGATGTAGGTATGGTTCATTGAGTGCTAGGTCCAATAGAACGTGCTATTTGGTATCAAAGTAAATAGAAGGATGCAAAGATGCAAAAGTTGCGATTGATAATTTGACAATTCAAATGCAAAGGTTGTTGCCATCATCAAGTACATGAAATAAAGGCAAATTACCCATAGATAACATGGTCCCGCCTATTCATGTGAAGGACCCAGTTTCAGCAACAACAAAACATGAAGTAAGACAAGGAAAAAAATCAGGCGACCGAAAGATCCGTAATTGTGGAAAATGTCTTCAGCCTGGACATATAACAAAAACATGCATTGCCCATGTACAACACACCTTTAGTGTAATGGGAAGCAATCAAGCAAGCTTCTAAACAATTAACTCAATCACACCTTCGCTCGATACAAGCCAATATAAAATTCCTAATACAGATTTTATGATGGATTCAGTTGGACACTCACAAACGTTCTCATTCCATGGAATGAGGGTTCAACATTACATAATAATAACACGAGAAATGAAGATGTTAGCGAGGCTAATGACATAACTGCTTCAATGTATATGCATCACAATTGTTAGTAGAGGCCAACACACTATATATGACTTTTGCATAGTAAGCATTATTTACTACATTATTATATTAACCAATGTTATGATTAAATAACAATTGGTATTTTTGGTGTGCAACATTTAAAAAAAATAAATTTATACAGGAAATGTTGCATGGAACTCAATCAAGACATAATGAATATTTATGAAGTAACAGATGTCTGTTTTGTCACACGTCAACAACAACTAATATCCCGGTATATATGTAAATAAATAACTAAGTAATTGCATCTTTTTGGGTCTGTGGCCGATTTTTAATGTCTGTTTTGTTAGATACAGTTAAATCTGTTACTTTTACGCAAGAAAAGTTGTTCTTTGATGTCCAACATTTTATAACTTTTGGGTTATTTACAACTGAACACCGGTTTACATAAGCCATTAATATCTTGTATTTGTTAAATTCACGAAAGTTCTTATATCCAAGTACAGATAACATTAACTTGGACAACATAAGTTTATTTGCTTGAACTAATTAACATTAACTGGATCTCGAACTCACAAAAATTATTATCTATAAATAAAAATATGTAGTTACTACAAAATGAGGTTCACTGTCTTAGTCTTTATGCAAATTGCTATCAATTAACATTACATATCATAAAGAGTATTCAATTATCATGCCAAAAAAGGCTGTATGCATGCTAGCATAAAACCATCCAACCAATCATGTCATTGAGCATAATATTGTAATTGATAGTTAACATATTCAAAAAAATAAATAAATAAATAAAATAAAATAGTATAAGAGGATATGTCATATTGTCATCCAGCTCTTAACACACTTTTACCTTAGTAATATCCTATTTGTCACCACATCTCTTCTTTCCATTGGGGTGTAGACCTTTAGACTTGGGCATCATGTTGTAGCTGCTTCAAGTGATTATTTTCGTGGAAAACAGCAAGGAAAAGAGCTAAAGGAGATGATGAGTTTCTGATTCGAACTGAAAAAAAAAAAAAAAAAAAGTAGGTTAGTCTATCCCAATGAAAAAAAAAAAAATCAAGCTGAGCTGCCCTCACACTTTTTTTGTTTTTATTTTTTTATTGACTTCTTGCACTTGCATTATTGAAGTTGTTTGTTCTAGTAGGTATTGTATTTATAATAAATAAGGAGAAAAAAAAAAGTTGTTGTTCCATGACAGGTGTAAAAAGAGCCCATTAGCATTTCATACCTAGGCCCAAAAATGACCAATTATAAATTAAAACCATATAACACATGGATTAATTAAATATAAATCGAATCCTTTTGTTTTTGGTTTCCTAGTATAGTAAGGATTCAAAGTCTGCCGCAGCATCAATAATCACCGAATCAAAATCGGATTGTGACAAAGATCGGATAGTCTTAAAATAAAATCTCCACACACTACACACACCTTCAAGACATGGAAAAGGGAGGCAAAGGCAGAGGTAGACCACCGAAATCAAAGAATGGCCGTTACCCAATCCTTCTCCAGCCAAATAAAAAACTAGTACTAATCAGTACCAACAACAACAAAAACAATAAAAACGCAACTACTTTTTCAATGAATCTTCCGGATCTCTTGTCCAGAACTTATTGTTTGCCGGAATGGCCTAAGCATGACAAGAAAAAGAGAAGATATATACGATTATTGTCGTCGTTCTCGTCTTACCTTATATTTCGCAGGAGCTATGACTTTTGATAAAGGATGAAAGAAAAATGATTTAAAGCCTAAAGATAAATCTATGGAATTTTTATATTCTCAACACAACAATATAGAGAACAAAAGATGAACTAAACTTAAATGTTTAATTTGTTTGATTATCTATTTTGATGTATCCTTAATATTTTGGTTCTACTTTTGCTTTCGATTTATATAAAATATTATTGTTTTTTTTTTTTTTTCTTTCTAATCTATTTTAATATTGTTAATTTAGTTTCTCTGTAGGTGATATGATGATTGCATCATATTAGGATACCTTAGAAAATGAATAAAAATATTAAGTGGAATTATGTTGGTGAAATTGATTTTCTTGTAAATAATTTCCCTAATTAATTTAGGAAAACCATACAATTTTTTTTTTTTTTTTATTTTTTTATTTTTTTTTTTATTTTTAAGAACATCGTACCTGCATGACTTTAACATATTTCAATGCATTAATTGCCTCATCTTCTTACAATCACTGTTAATTTTTTTGATAACAGATTATATTCCTCTACTCATGATAAGCATATCATAATTGATAATAAATATAATATCTATTAATTGTAATAAAATATATTAATTGTAATAAAATATAATAATTTTTTTTCTAAAAAGATGAAAAGTCTCTTCTCCCGACCCAAATGCTTCATATTTCTTTCATACAATAAATAACCATCCATTAATCTATATAATATTTATTAATTAGCTATTAATTGTAATAATATATATATATAAAAATTCTAAAGAAAAGGAGAGTCTCTCCTTCTTTCATGAAATAAATGACCATCTATTAATCCATATAAAATCTATGAATTAACTATTAATTATTTTTTTTCTAAAGAGATGGAGAACAGCTTCTTCTCACAACTCAAATGTATTATATTTTTTTCATGCAAATCAACTAGCAAGAGACAACTAATTTATGATTAACTCTATAATTTATGATTAACTCTATATATGATAATATATTCTATATTTTTTTGGATATATATTAATATCTTAATATCAAACATATGGTTAGTCACATGATTAGAAGAATAAAAGAAATAGATAAGAAATTAATAATATCTCTCATAGAAAATATTTTATTTGTCAGTTTTGGAGGAAAGAGTTGGATCATATTACATGAGTGAATTTGATTTAATATTTTACTATCTACTTTTTTTTTTTTTGGGACAAAATTTTATTACCCAATGTTTTTTAAATAATTCTTTTAACAAAGCCCGTGTTGCTGGGTTGACAAACTAGTATAATATAATAATAGAATTTTTTTCTACTTTTAATATGGTTGCAACATACGACAATCATAAATATTATTAATTTTTTTTTTAAAAAACGTTTTAATTATAAAACGTATTATATTATTGTCTTTCTCTATTCTTTGTGCATGCATATAACTTAGAATAATAATTAGAATGATCATTAATAATTAGAATGATCATGAATATAATGACTATTAAATAATCACAACTATATGCATTCATGAATATTAATTTTTTTCATTTTCTTAAAAGTTAATATGAAACGTACCAACCTTTTATCTCTCTATATATAAGGATAAAAATAAAAATAAAAAAAAATAAAAAAATAAAAAAAAATAAAAAAATAAAAACTCTTCTTAGAGTTCATGCCATGGCCTGTTTCTTGAATGACACATGTACACCCATAAATATTTTTGTCTAGGTTCATGAATATATCTCTACCAAGGATGATTATTATGGATGAGATAGGAAAGCAGGTGAGTCTTCCAGATGAATTCTCTTTTATTGGTCTTTGATTCATTTCTTTTTTGATGCAAATCTTGAATTGCGATGATGGGTAATTTTTAATATGATCCATTAATTCAGAGGGTAGGAATCTACATACATATGTTACTGATTAAAATTCAATATCATCTTTTGGGAGCAAATATATATATAAACAAAGGAAGTAATAATCAAGTCATCAGCATGGATAAAAAATACAAATTGCCATACTTATATCTCTTTGATTCATTTCGAATGAATCATTTTTGTTGTTTTATTGTTTGTTGGTTTAGATTTTAGGATTAGGTTAACTATTCTAGGACTCTTTGATCCATCCAGCTTCAATCATGCTTCGGGTACAGATTTGTTAATGGTTTTCGAACCCACAGTCAACGCTCTAGAATCTCCGGGAAATGCAACTTTTTTTTTTCAGCTTCTTCTGAGATATCTATACTATATCTAAAAAGTGTGAAGTGGCCGGCTGGAATTATAGCCTCCCCCCCTTTTTTTTTTCTTTTAATTCCTTTGACTTTTTTTTTATTTTTATTTTTTATATTTCTTTAAAAGTAAAATTACAAATACAACCCTTAAACTTTATATAATTACTTAATAGATAACTTTTAGTAAGATTTTAGTTATAGCATCCCTTATTATTATTATTTTTTTAAGTCAAATGACAAATACAAGCCTTCGAGTTTGTAGAATTACTTAATAGACATATCATCATAATAGTAACACAACATGGACTGTATAGTAATTTCTAAAATTTGTCTTAATTTAAAATTCTAAATAGGTTAAATCATTGTTAAATAGTTTACTCCAATTATTACGACTTTATATGGTTATTTACTAAAAGGCTAGAGGTAATGATATGGACTGAACCAAAATCAATAGTTATTAAAAGAGCGATATGTCAGTTAATTATAGGATCCTTTTTTAAAAAAAAATTAGTTTCTTTGAAAAGAAGCTTTTTAATTATATCTTTCTTTTTAAAATTTTTTTTTTTTGAAAGTAAAATTAACTTGAAATATACAAGTGAAAGAAAGAAAAAATATATTTATAAAAACTATTAGAGTCCAAGCGGTGGACTAGATATATCTCTTTTATACAAATCCCATTATTTTCTTTCTAGGTCTTTCCCATCTCTAGACAAAACGAGAAATAAACATTGAAACATTTTTTCCCCTTTCTCTCCTCTTCTTCCTAATGAATTTCTCTACATGATTCATCTAGGAAAAGGCTGGTTCTTTATTTTTGCTGTTAATTATGCTAAAATTTCAGTTAGATTTAATTATTTGGGTATCTGTTAAACACCAAAGAAGATCACATCATTCAACAAATCAAACGCTAAAGAATCAGAAGAGACTCATGTCCTCTTTCCTCTTCACTTCCTTCAAAAATGGTACGTTTTTTATTTTCTATTTCTTTTTTTCCTTTTATTATTTTCTCTTCAATTTAGGGTTTAGTTCATTTTTGTATTTGTTTTCATTTCTCAAAACTTATCAATTAATAATGAGAAATTATGACCGAAATCTTATTAGTTTTATAATACGGCTGAAATATTGTGATTGTATTTGAATGATTTTGATTGAAATTTTTTTTTTATCCTTGAAGATGCCCATTTTAACAAGAAGCATGTATATATTTATATCCTCTGCAATTAGGTATAAGGCTTTATTTTTTATTTATTATAATTTATGATTTCATAATTAATTGTATATAAAATTTTCATTTTTTTAATATTATAACAAAATTAATTTCTATTAAAACACGTGCAAAGCACGTGTAACCAAACCTAGTGTATATATATATATATTAGAGCCAATAAATACTCTTATCTTTTCTTTGGATTTATTTTTTTAGAGAGGTTTGGATTATTGGATAATTAGTTTTCCGTGGTTCACATGCAATGTTATTTATTTATTTATTTTTATTTATTTAATTTTTTTAAAATTCTTTTAATGAAATTCATTAAAGAAACTGGCGCAACCTAACCATGACAATCTGCTAGGACTAGCTCCTCCACACGGGCAATAATCAAGCCAGAAGCTATCAACCGTAGAAGACAAAGATAATTTTGTTATCTGGCCTTTGTCAAATGCTCTGGCTATATATTCAATATTCCATGCGTTTGTTTTCTTCTTCTATCTATCTATCTATTATTATTATTATTATTATTATTATTATTATTATTATTAATCTTTAGTATTATTTTATTATTTCATTTATTTTTCTTCTTTCATTTTCATGTTGAAACAAATGATCAATCACTACTTGAATTTAGGGTACGTAGCGGTTATTGGGTAATTTTATTTTATTTTATTTTATTTTTTGTTTTTTGTTTTTTTGTAAAGAGATTAGTTGTTCACTCTTGATCACGCCCCGAAAAGACATTTCCAAGAAAGAGTGAATATTAAAAAGAAATTAAAATTCTTTTGATATTTCTTCAATTTAATATATGATTAATTGTATTTAAGAATATTAATAAATATTTATAGTTCTTTTAGCATTTCTTCAAAAAATGTATTCTACTGTTAAGTATTTAATATATGATTCCCAAAATAAAAGCAGCGCTTTTGGAAACCTCTTCCCTTCTAAAGTATAATTGAAATAAACAATGTCAAAAAGAAAATAAGAAAAACACAATTGCAATGCAAGCAAAAGCAAAGCAGAGGGGAAGCATTAAGTGAGGCTGCAACAATTTATTTTTTAACCAGAAAATTCTCTCTTTCATTGTTTTTTTCTCTGAATTATTCAAAAATAATTCTTTTTCGATGGTTATCTAATCCAATTGTACTATATGTTTCTTGAATAAGAATAAACTCACTTTGACTATCGGTCGAATGAATGAATATGAGCGATTGTTCCTATTTTAATTTTTAAGGTTAGATTTTTTAATGGTTAAAAAATAGATTCTTCTTATAAGGAAGCGACATGTTTCATCTATTTAATGCTATTATTATGTTGTTTTAATTTTGTTCATCTATTTCTTACTATTAATAAATCGTATGTTATTAATCATATAAAATAGCATCTTCTCTTTAGGAAGTGTCATCTATTTAATGTTATTATTATGGTTTTTTCTTTTAATTTTCTTTATTTTTTTTAATATTATTAATAAATCATATATATATATATCATATTTAATCATATAAAAATAACTTCTTCCAACAATCCAACCAAAAACTGTCACATGTTATTCATTAATGCTCTTATAATTATTACATATTATACAATATAACATAAATAGATATGGTATTATATAATCATTTATGAAATATTTATTAATAACTTTTCATGGATTAATATTATATAATAATAATATATTATATCATGAAATATATAATATATTTAATCATATATATTATGAATTATAATTTAAATCAAATCATTTAATATAATTAATTTCAATTTAATTTTTTAGAATTGGTTTCGGGTTTGTATTTTACTTTTGCTTTTCTCAACTTAATAAGATTATTTTAAATGAAATTTCTGTGCTTTTGCTTAAAAAAAGATTAATTTTAATATAACATTTTCATTTTATTAAGATGAAAATGTTCATATTTAATAAAATTAATTCAATGTAACCTTTCAATTTTTTAAGATGAACTAAATAGGATTAATTTTAATGTAATTTATTTGTTTTGATTAATTTATGTAACCTTTCCACTTCTTTAACATGAAGTGAATAAGATAAATTTTAATGTAATTTATGTGTTCTGATTCCACCATAACCTTTTGGCATTCATTTTAGCTCATTTCATATTTCTCCCTATCTCACTCGGTTATTCATTTCCTATAAGTGAAAATCAAATCAAACCCATGTGTTTTTAAAATAAATAAATTTCAATATGCTTGACCTTCATATTTATATGTTTTGGAGTGTATCTACTCACATATATAAGTATATCATTTTATACTTTTTCTTCTTCATTTAACATTTTCTTTAAATATTCAATTTTACAAGATTTAAAGTGAATTATCTATTAGATTTTTTTAATTATCTTGTATGTTGAGGTGAAGTATCTATTAGATTTTTGTCTTATTATCTTATTTTTTTTATAACTATAATAAAATATAACAAACTAGTATAAGTGAAATCATAACGTGCTCTTTATTGTATTATTTCCAGAGTGTAATTATTAGTTTTTTCTTCGATAAATGATTAGAGAAAAGTTCTTTTTGTTTTCATAGATTTAAATGTATATGCATGTATCGATTGAAAACCAATATTTATTTTAACTATTTCTATGTTTTATGAATAAAGTTTTGGGCTATTTTTAACCGGCTTTCCTACTATCAGTTAGTCCTGATATAAAACATATGAGGACAAAGAATGTGGACCATAGATTATGAAAAAGTTTTGATAAATGCATACACTTTGAGTAAAAAATATATAATTCTAATGGTCAATATTCTTCGTCTTGATATATTTTATATCAGGACGAACTGACAATAGAAAAATTAATTTTTTACTATGATACGTAGTGGTATTAGTAGCCTTTTCAAAGGTTGAATATAAATCTAAGGGTTATTTAGATTTTAGTCCCTCACGTTTGTGTTAATCTGGGTTTAGTCCACGGTTTTCTTTCATTACTAACTGCAGTCCAATAGTTCTCTGACAATGTCAAATGAGTCCCTACCGTCCAATTCCGTTAGGAATTAATTGACTTCCGTTAGATCAACAAGGGTATTATGGGAAATTCAACAAAACCTTCTAGAAACCTGATAGGAATGACCCTTATGCCCTCCTATTAAATAAAAAATGAAAAAACAAATTAAATTTAAAATTACAATTATAAAAAAATAATGAAAATAATAATAATTATTATAAAATGAATTAAATTTAAAAATTAAAATATATAAAAAACTAATTAAAAAATAATTTAAAAAATATATATTAAATCCATTTAAATTAATAAATTAAATAAAATTAAATAAAAATAATAATTAAATTAATTAAATTAAATAAAAAAACTGGTCTGGAACAATTAAATGCATAAAACAAAAATTAAAAATTGAAAAAAATAATATATATATATATATAAATTTAATTATATTAAATAAAAAAATTAAAAAAAAATCAATCAACCTAACAAAAATAACAAAAATTAAGATTAAAAAAATTAAATTTTAACTCTCTCCTCCAAACGATAACATATACGAAATTTACAACATTTACATTTACATTCCTGATTCCACTCTTTCTTTCTCTCTCCTCCATCAGTTTTTGTTTTCTCTCATCTTCATCTTCATTTGATAACCTCCACCAAACCCACACCTCCAATCCGCCACCACCTCCAAATCCACACCACCTCCAATTCGTCGAATCGAAAACCAAATCCAAACCTCCAAATCCACTGAACAAAGAGACCGGTGAGATCGGCGACGACATTGGTGGTGGTGCTGTTTTCGTCGATCTAATGTTGGGTTTTGGTGGTGGTTTGACTGTTCGATTTTGGGTTTTGGTGGAGGTTTGACCGGTGCAATTTTAGGTTTGGGTGGTGGTGCGAAATCATGTTTGGGTTTAAGTGGTGGTGCGAAATCGGGTTTGGGTGTGGTTCGATTTCGGGGATCACTCATCTCCACTCTGTATCGATCTCTCATCAACGATTATGGTGGGTTTTTTAGCGGTTATGGTGTCTAATGGTGGTAGTTGTGGTGTATGGGAGATGGTGGGAAGTTGGGTGAGATTAGGTTTATGGGTTTAGGGCTGGGTTGGTGTGTTGGTGCTAATCCATATCTGGTTCGAACCTAGTTCTGGGTTCGATTCCAAATATGGGTTGGGTCAAACCCAATTGTGTGTGTGAAAGAGAGTTGGTGTTTTGGTGTTGATGGTTGATTTTTGGTTTTGTGCTTATGTTTGATTTTAGGGATTGAGTTTTTGTTTCTAGAAAACTGATGATGGTGTGTGGTTGAGTTTGTGTTTGAGTTTCTGGAAATCTGATGATGTGGTGTGTTGTTGTGATTTCCGGAAATATTTTTCTTTGGATGGATTTTTTTTTAATTTTTTATTTAATTAAATACGAAATTATCATACTGCCCTTAATCAGAAACCTTAATTAAGGGTATTTTAGTCATTGTACCCTCTGACAATGACAGTCCGTTTGTTTTAACGGAAACCCTAACGGAAGGACTAAAATTAGTAATGTTAGAAAACCGTAGACTAAACCCGGATTAACGCAAACTTGAGTGACTAAAATCTAAATAACCCTAAATCTAATCTTTTTACATAGATTTTTGCATAAATTATTGTACACAATAAAATATTTATAGTCAATAAATATCTAAGAGTTTTAATATCTAAGAGTTTTAGATACTTCAATTATAAAAAAAGGTTCAGGCCTTCACAGTGCAAATACTATTTGTAAGGAAGCATCAAAAGAACAGGTAAACATGCACACAGTAATATATGCATATAAGTCACCATAAATGCTTAGCCTCCCATTCACTTGGTAGCCTGATCAATCAAACGAACGTGTAATCATTACAATATTTTGTAATTATAAATCATAAATTTTGTACAAGAGACCCTTTAAGAATGTTTCTAATAGCTATATAAAGAGAGAGAGAGAGAGAGAGAGAGAGAGAGAGAGAGAGAGAGAGAGAGAGAAGCACTATGTATACCTATTAAGTGCAAACTACTAAATAAAATCTCAAACCTATCTTTTTCTCAGCTTACAGGAACTACAACGACTAGCAGTTGAGACTTGAGAGGATTGCTCCTATAGCTAATCATCCACTTGTACCCTAAAAGTAAAAAAAATTAAAAAAATTAAAAATAAAAAATAAAAAATAAATAAAAATTCAATATGTGACAACAATAAATTACCTCCTTTTAAATTTATCATTGTTGTGGAGAGTAGGGTCTAGCATGACCATAACTCCAAGTTTCTCAGACACATTTTAAAAAAGTGCTCCAAGTTTTAATTATGGAAAAATTATGATACAATAATATATATATAGATGATATCATGATAATATGAGTTTGATTCATTTAATTATTTTAATAATATTAATTAATTAATATATATTTTCTATTTTATTGTCCGTGATTGTAGGATACAAAATCAATCTCTTTCACTTTTATGTTTTTAATTTTCAATAAAAAAATAAATAATTTCCTATTATTTCATAAATTATTATCTAGTCTAATATATATTATTATTTAATATATTTTCACGGTAAAAAGCTAAGTAAATATTAGTGGAGGCTTACTAATTACAAAAAATAATTAATATTTGGTCCTAGATGATTTTTGAGATATAAAAGAACGGTAAATTACATTTTAATGAACACCCAAAAGAACCAACTAATTCAAAGAGAGTCGAAAAATAAAAACTCAGAAAATTTTAAGAATAAAAAAACAAGAAAAAAAATTCCCAAAATTACTTAAATTTAAGGACATTACAAAGAAATTGACAAAACAAAAGATCTCCAATTAATCACCAAAAACCGTATACCTTAAAAATCATATACCTAATTCTAAAATTAAAAAAAAAATATTACACTTAAAAATACAAAACTAAAAATGGACTACTAACCTTTCAATAATGGGGTGACACATGATTTGTAACTTCCGACTCTTCTATTGCAACCTTTGAACTTGCCTAAAAATCTTTGCAGTGAAGCTTTTAATAGGTTTAATTTGGTTAAACCATGTTGTATGTTCCATTAATTTATAAAATTATCTCTATTTTTCAACCGTCGGATGAGATTTTTCTTCATCCAACGGTTGTGACTCAATGCTGAAATGATTGGTACTCAAATATACCAATAGCCGATCTAGAGAATGGTTTGATTGCAAAAGCAAAATAGCAAAATATCAAAATATATTAATAAGGATATAGTTGAGGTTTAGCTCTCTTCATGTAACAGTGAATCCTCAAAGCTTGTTTGTTTTTATTTTTATTTTTTATACACAATAAATACAAGATGACGATTCCATTGTCAAACTGAATGAATTTTTTTATTTTTTTTATTTTAAAGCACAGCAGCCCGCAGCCAATATTAAAAAACAAATAATAAAAGAAAGTGGGTGAAAAAAGATGGTGGGTGGAATGTTATTCGTAAAATGAAATGGATGCCTACCATTGGGTATAGACTATAGAGCAAAGTGATTCGCTAGAGATTACCACACTTGATTAAATTAACACATTTCCCAACACAACACTCCTGTCAACCCAACCAAACTCACTTCAATATGTTCCATTATTGTCTATTGATCAATAATCGTCATCATCATCATACACTTTTTTATAGCTTTGACCTTTCTTTTTTATTTATTTATTATTATCTTTTCTTCTTTTTATTTCAAATCACGGGGAGAGAGCAACCGCAGGGAGGGACTCTCACCGGAAAATATCTCACACATCTTTTTATTTATTTATTAAAGAGCACACAACTACTAAAAATCTTTCATTTTTTACTTGTCCATTTCGATGAGCTTCGAAATTATCTTCTAAAACCAACAAACGCAGAATGGGTTGTGCTGGATCTTCACAGAGCAAAGCTGATGGTCAGTTCTCTTTTTCTTCCTTTCTTTACTGCAACTTTGGATTCTAATATATATTTTTTTTATATAAAAAAATAATTAAAAAGAACTTTGGGTAATTGGGTTTGTTTTTGAATCTGAGGATTTTAGAAGGGTTTGTTTCCATTTACAAAATTATTAACTTGGTATCACTTGATTAGAGTCAAATTTAGGTTTATTGTAGATTGTTTTTATATATCAATTTCAATTTTTATTAGGTTAATATTAATTTGCATTTGTAGTATCTTTAGTTCATGTAAAGCTTGGAATTAATTGGATATCGGTAATCATGTCATCTGTAAACTCACATTTTCCTAATAAAAATCTTATTTTTTATTTTAAGCACAACTTTACCAAGTAGCAAGCTCATGAACAAGAGGAAAGCTTCAATACGCCTCGTGAGCGTATATGCCCAAACCGTTTAAATTGTAGCATGTGGCATGTATATCTCATGTGATTGATAATTCATGATACTTGACATGATTTGAATGGTTTGGGCACACAGAAGCTTTTCTCAATGAGCAAACCAAGAATCCAAAATTCAAGGTGGGTTTTGTTAGCTGTGATAGGACGTTCTTGATGATTTCGGTGTAAATTAAGATTTTAGTCTTGGTGTAATGTATATGTGCATATGCATACATTTAATATATGATGTTGCATACTAGTTCAGCAATTAATTTCCAATTGATAAGGAAAAGGGAGCCCTAGAAACCCCACAAATTTCTGTTTTAGTTCAAAAAGAAAAAAAAAGGTTAAAAGTGATAAAGCTATTTAGTTGACTTTAGACAATTGCAATTAACATCTTTTACATCTCTTCACTTATTTATCTATGTTTTGAAATTATGTGTTTTGTAGAAATATTGTTTGCTATATAGCTAGTAGAAGACATATACATGGATACATAATTTAGTCAATTTCTCTGTTATTTAATCCCATGAACTTTTAGATCAAACTTCATTTGAACAATTATGCTTATATATTAGATATATTATCCTGTTTGTATAAACCAATTTGTTAATAGGAACTTTGGTTGCAACAGGAACTGTGAAAAAGATTCGAAAGCCGAAACCCTGGAAGCATCCTCAGCCATTAACAAAGTCCCAGTTGATGCAGCTGCGTGATGAATTTTGGGACACAGCTCCACACTATGGTGGCAGGAAAGGTAGTGTCCTGCAGAATGTACAGTAGCTTTTATTGTTTCTTGAATTTCTTAGGAGAACATTGAAGATTTAGTTTAACTTATATCAGATTAAAAATGGGTGAAGATTAGGTTCACTTATATAGGACTGTGGTTCTGACCTTGAAAATAGTTTCCTATCTAATGAATGAGAAGACAAAAAGACAATTTATAATTGGTTGACTACATGAACTGCTTTCCTATTTTTTAATTAAGCGATGTCATGATATTGAAGCCTATAAATAGCAAAATCAACATAAAGAACTTATCAATTTCTGCCAGAGTCTATCATGGTTCACTTAATCTTTATTACTTATTAGTAATCATTGGGTTAGTGGTATTCATTTAACTTAAGGTGATAATGGTTTAAAGAAACATGAATCTTGGATTCTTGATTTCTTTCCCCTTGTTCAGGTCCGGTAATCTGGTGTAGTTAATTGATCAGGTTTAATTTAAAATATTTAAGTGGGAGCTAGCACCATAATTTGTTATAATAAAAGCTTGATGTCACTGTAACTCTACATAATTTGTGCATGCTGGGCTTTAATGAATAATTATTTTTTGCACTTTTTCTTAGTGTTGTTACTCACTGTAGCATCGGATAGATTTACTTTGATCATAGATTTTGTATATTCACTTTGAATTCTGCATAGTGACTTTCTAGTTGAAGATGCCATTTATTTCAAATGTCTAATCTTTGATTCGTGTAGACCGTAGAAGTCATGTTTGTACTACTTTTTTCCTTTTAGCATTAATCTCGATTCTCATAGCTCGTGAGGAGTAATGGATGAGGTTGACAAAGTCAGGATAGGTAGGTTGAACTCTGTAGATTGAGGAAAATCTTCAGGTTCCACTGTCCTAGTTTTAGACCATTGCCACTTCCTTTTAAATTATCAACATAGCCAGATATACTTTTTTTTTTTTGGCTTAGCATCTTGGTGATGAATCTATTCCATATAAGGAATACAGAACCATTAAGCAAAAGATCTGATTTCAATATAACGGCTTAGCTTAGGTCTGTGGTTGGTGTAGAGAGATACTCTGTGTACTTCGATCTTCATTGCTTATCATATTGAGAGATAAATATTCTGGGATGGCTTGCTCTTGTACAATGTGGTTCTATGGCTACAGCATGAGGACTGATGTGGTAGATAGTAAAAGATTTGCGAGGATTTTTGGGAGGACAAATAGAATGTGGGTTTGCCCTAGGGTACTTTAAGAACTTAATTCACCTGCCATTATTTTTTTTAAAGGTTTTTTCATTATTGGAGTTTCCTATGATTGATAACGGGTGGGGCGGGATGTTCAAGTAAAGGAAAATCATTAGATATAGTTATGAATGTCATGTAATACATAAATGATTAAGAACACTGTTAACTGAATTTTTTCGCTCTGACTGAGTGATAGTGGTCTTATCAATGGAATGTTCTTCCTTTCCAAGTTGTGGGGTAAAGTCTTAAGATATAGCTAGAACTGTATATATATTTTACTTATAAAAACAAGGGACTTTTTTGAATGACAACATACTTGTAAAACCATGAATGACTACCCTAATGGCTTTGTGGCATGAATGAAGAGCCATAAAACAACATGTAGGTGAAAGATTGTAGAAAAATGCAATAACTTCCAAAGAGAAGTTTAAATTAATTTTTGAAGATATGCAAAGTAGAGTTGTGGTAATGAAAAACTAGATTAGAACATCAAGACAGATAAGAGATTACTTGGTCTAAGCTGGCTCTCCAAGGATATGGAGAAGTCCAAATAGAATGTGGATTATTATGGGGCATGATAAAATAGAAGCATCTCCTCAACTAGACAATTTGTGAGAGACATTATAGAACAATAAGCCAAAAATAATTGGTCTTTTATCATGCCAACCTTTGATTTTGGGGGGCAATTGTTCAGATGCATTTATGTAAATTTGAAACCAAGTCCCAAACAAAACTTATACTTACGACAATAAAGCTTGCTAGCTATCTTTTTATTTTTCCATTTTTTTCTTTTGTTTTTGAATAGAATGACAACTGTCAACACTTTACATCAGCGGTTGCCGCTCCAATGTGGAACCATCACATCATTTGTCTACTTCAGAAAGAATAAGAACTCTGATAATTGGTAATAATAGGAAGAACTTTTCATTCGTGATATAGATATGAATATGCTTGGCAGTATCGTCTCAAGAAGCAACCTTGTCAAACCTGTTAGATTCCATGTAGTGTTATCGAAATGAACATGTGAGAAGGAAGTTAAAATATATTTTTCACTCAACATCCTTGTAAGATTTTGCATGGTAGCGAATGCCAATAATGATGCCGTAAAATGTTCTTTTGAATTTTAACATGTAATACTAAATGATATGTTTTTTGGGTCACTAGAGATTTGGGATGCACTTCGAGCTGCTGCTGAAGCTGATATAGCCCTCGCGCAAGCAATTGTGGACAGTGCAGGAGTCATCATTCAGAATGCTGATTTGACGATTTGCTATGATGAAAGAGGTACTTAATTTATTTTTCATCTTATTTTCTAATAATTGTTTGTGTCCCTTTATTGGCTCCCACCTCAGTTCCTCCCACAAACCACAAAAGTAAACAAAAACATAGGGTGTGCTGAGAAAATAAATAATGGTGAAAACTAGCTTTTAATTATTTTCTTTATTTACTTTTTAGCTGAAAATACCTCAATCATGTTTAAATATGTTGCATCAAAGGTTTTTAAGTGTTGATATATACTTTCGGTCTTCTGAAATTCCGTTGTTTGATCCTTCTTGCAGGTGCAAAATATGAACTACCAAAGTATGTTTTGAGTGAACCAACCAACTTGATTCGAGAAGGTTAAAAATAGAGATACTCAGTTCAATGTTTGCACAAGATTGATTGTAAATCATGTATATTATTTTCTTAAAGCTCCATACATTTATTTCATAATGTCTGACTTTTGAAGTTTGCCGTAAGTTTCTTTGTTTATATGAACAAGAACGTGTTTGGATTTGTTAAAAAGAATACTAAAAGGTTAGTTTCTTGGAGTGTAAATTCCAATATGTGGTTTCCAACTGTATTGAGATGACAATGGCTTCCATTGCTGATGAGGAAATCTTGCCCCGACATATTTTTTTTCAATGGAAACAGAATTTAGGGAAGTGATTTTGGAACTTGATTGAGAATTGATATGAAGTTTATCAAAACCAACATAGTCGTTTTTCGTTTCTTAAAAATTCTTTTGCTTTCCTGCTTAAGAGCACACCATATTTAACACAAAACCCTTTGCATTTAATTTTACTTGGCTTGTAAGATGCCATTAGGTTGAGTAAGTTATATGGTTATATGAGGTATTTAGAGATTGTAGTGTACTAACCTTGTGAATTACAGTGCATATAGCAACCAGAATCTTAAAACTTTAATCAACTTCATCTTTGCTTCACTCATTAATCAACTATCAGAAAAATCACATGAAAATTCGCAAAATGTAGGCATGTACAGGACCTGCATCTTCATTTCATGAACCGGAAACTATCAACAATCAACACTATTACTTGAGCATTATCAGACAAAACGTGCCCCAAGACATCAAACCATGAGGTAGAGATGTGTTAAACAATCAAAAGGAAGTTACATGGATAAAACTTTGATTCTGCTCAGACCCTCTTAAAGAATGACAGAATGTTGCCTTGCTTAGGATCCTTCGGATTTCCCGATTTCTTGTTTCCTGTTTTGCTTCCTGCAGCATTGGTTGGTGCGGTGCTTCCTAATGCTGGAGACTTCTTATTAGCTGCTGCAGGCCTATATAATCCCAAACATTTAGAATGTAATGCATAGCACAAACTCAAGCTTAGATGCGAAATGTTTCTATTCACTTCAGGAAACATGTTAAAATAATAAAAAGAAACCTTAAAAGGGAAAAACAACATAAATTATTTCGATTTGCTTAGGAGTTCTCCAACTCTGAAGCTGAGTCACATAGACGATCACACACGTACATCACATGCACACAAAAATAAATCAGGCAAGCCCCGTGCAAATATAAAGATTGGGAAAACACTTTTCTTGCAATCTGAGGAATTTCGCAGGAGAAGAAAATTTCTTCAAGCTTTTCTATTTTACTTTACTTTTATATCATTTTTTGTATTGAACTGTGTTGTATTTGTTTTTTGGCTACAAAAAAAGAAGGGAGCATATTTCGAAATCACTTCCACAATCTCTTTACTAGTAAGCTAAACAGACTATTAATTAATAGGGCAATGTCATTAAAAACCAAGCAGCAAAAACTTACTGCATCACCAAATAGAAAAAATAAAATTAAGGCAGTATGTAAGTTTAACTTGTGAGGATAAAAATAAAATAACCTGTTAACATTGTTGGTGACTGTATTGCTGTCAACTTTCTTCATCGTCTCACTGTCCACTTTCTTCGCTTCAGTTTCCTCACCCTCCCATACGACTTCAGTTACTGGAGAGCAAAAAAAAAGGTGTAAAAATAAATTAAGATATAGCAAAGCACATCTAAGGAAAGTGTATGAGCAAGGCACTTCTCTTTAATTCTCTCATGGCTGGCATAAATGTTTCAGTAAAACCTCCTAGAGATTTGTACCTTCAGATTTTTAAATTAAATTCATGGACAAAATCACAAAGCCAATAGCACAAAAATAGATTGGGCATTAAAAGATCTTCAAAATTAAATCCCTATGATATAAGAGTAACTACTAATGGAAACATAAAGGTAAAATTGAATGCATAATAGAGCAATAAAAAATCAACTTTAACAATACATGACTGGGGTATAATTTCTCCCAGCAGATACAACTTAAAAAAATAATCAATGTAAACCACAACTTTTTAGGAGACTGAGACAAAGAAAAACATTGGAATACCTTCTCTCCCACGGTTGTCGATCCGTGTCTTCAATACTTTTCTCCTTTTAGGTGAATTTGGGACAGAATCAGCCACTTTTTTATTTTCATTATTTTCAGAAGCAGGAATTTGGGACTTCTCTGTCAAGGATGTTTTGGTGTCCACTGTTGTGCTGACAAATGAAGAATCTTTGCTCTGGTTGGAATCTTTGACAATCGTTTTCTCTTCCTTGACTTTTGGTTCATCTTCTTTTACCTCATTCAACATCGAATTGGGTTTGTCCGTAACCAAACCCTTTTTACTTTGCTTCAAATCTACACATGATTGCCCCTTTGGAAGATCTGGTGATGCCAAATTGACAGCATCTTCAAACTCATCT
This sequence comes from Acer negundo, assembly GCA_035582765.1. Taxonomy (NCBI): domain Eukaryota; kingdom Viridiplantae; phylum Streptophyta; class Magnoliopsida; order Sapindales; family Sapindaceae; genus Acer; species Acer negundo. Next base: position 15,886,690 of record CM069235.1, read on the forward strand.
TCGTCTGAGAGATCCAAAACCACTTTCCTTTTTCTATTGCTTTCACCATTGGAGACTCTCCTGAAATTGACATCTTCAGCATCATCATCGCTCCTCCCATCCTCTATTGATTCACGTGCACAAATTTGAGCATCAGCACTAGCTGATAACATGTAAATATGTGTAAAAACAAAATGAAACGAGTCAGCTGAGAATATCATGAATTATTGACCATATGAATGTACATCTCCTTAAAAGATTAATTACCACAACTATTTCATTACAGTTAAGCATATTTCAATTTTACTCGGTTAGAACGTTAGATGAAATCAAATGGAAACGAACCAATAGGATTTGAAAATGAAATATTACCATCTGCTTGGGCAGTATTTGGCTTTGGCTTTGCTGATGCACGACCCCATAAATTTGCTAAGGAACCTCCACTAACAGAAGAGCTTTTATCATTCTGGCCTTTTAATTTACTAGCAGCAGGCAACGAATGAATTTTTTCTTTATCTGCAGAAGGCTTGGTAGCCTGATCATGAACTCCTGTGCCATTACTTTTACCTTTGATGTCTTTTATCCCATTGGGAGACAGCAGACCAACCTTAGGACTTGATTGTTGAACTATATTTTGGTGAGGTGGCAGAACTGTCTTGTTTTGATGTGCACTGTTAACCTTCGAATGTTCTGGGATCCCTGCAATTTTGGGCTGGACAGCAGCATTGCTTACAAGAGTTCCATCAACATTGTGCTTGACAAAGGAATTTATAATACTACAGAACCTGATGAAAGAAAACTTCTTGAGTCAAGAAGAACAGTTAAAAAATGCAACATGTATAGTTGTCTAAATGTAATTTGATTATAACACTAGCATGTATTGCTACTACAGAATTGCATGTGAATTGAATAGCTCACTAATTACATTTTACATAAATGAATAAAAAATTTATATTTTAGTCTTTAAGTTTCCCTTTTGTGTGGTACTATTCAAAAGAAATTTCATAAGTGGTTGTTTGTTTGAAAAAAAAAAAAAAAAAAACTTTAAAACTTAATTAAATACATTTAGATTTGAATAGAAAAAGCTAAATTTGTGAAAATTTTCTGAAAAATGGAAATATTTGCATACACTTACAAAGGACAGCCCTCATAAAGTAAAAAATTAAATATTTATTGTTAATATTTTAGTCTATTTAAATAAAATAATTAAATTATAAAATATTATAGATATCAAGATAATTCTGATTTAAATACCAAGTAAAAAAAAAAAAAAACATAATAAAAGTATATATACAAAAAAATAAAAATAAAAATAAAAAAATAAAAAAACTAAATACTTTTACTCGGACATCATAAAAAAGAAAATATATATATTATTTAGACCTATTAGGATTAAGATAAACAACAAACGCAACCTGAATGTATATATTTCACAGATTATGTTTAAGATCTCTCTAGGTATATTGAATAAAACCCTTTAATGCTGGAATAGCAGCAACATTAATCGTAAGATAAAAATATTGTTACACCTTATGATATGACAATTATACATAGTTGATAAATAACTTCATTTGGTTGATTGGTTTTATAGCTCTTTTGCTGGGGAATTTCAGAATTTGGCTTCAAGAATCGAAGATTCAATAGAAACACAATAAGAAATAAGAAAAGAAATAATATGATCATATCATTCTTTAAATCAAATCATACTAAAATCCCTTTAAACCATGAGTCTCATTCTTTAATATTAAATATCCAACACCAAATTTGTTATCAAAGAAAAGCCCCAACTTATAACCCTACAAAAATCCTAGGGTTTCATGGATAATAAAGAGGCAAAGGCAGAGCAGTTCAGGGAAGCAAGGGTCTTGAGGTAAGTTTTTCACTCCATTATTCATGAAACCCTAAGATTTTTGTAGGGTTATAAGTTGGGGCTTTTGTTTAATAACGAATTTGGTGCTGGATATTTAATATTAAAGAGTGAGACTCAAGGTTGAAAGGGATTTTAGTATGATTTGATTTATTCAAAATAAGGAAGTGCAAATCTTAAATCAATCATAACCAAATTTGTTCAAGAAATATAACTGCTTAGTAATCATAGTTTACAGAAGATAGAAAATAAACTTCAGCTTAAAAAACCAAAGGCAGGCAGAGCCGGAAGTAGATCTGAGAATGAGATTCCATATTACAGAAGGCATAGAAATACTTGGAAACCATCCATCATTGCATAATCAATCGAAAGCTTATATTATGGTATTACTTCTATAGCTCTATTGCTGAGGAATTTTAAAAACTTCGAGAGTCAATTGAATTCCAGAAGGAGCATAACACGAAATGCTTTAAAGTAAGGCAGTAAATTCGTAAATCAACCATATAACCAAATTTGTTTGTGAAAAACAAAGTTGCTTGGATATCATATTTTATAAAAGATAGAAGCGATAAACTTCACCAAAGAAAAATAAAGGAAATGCCAGCTACTAAACTCTCAAGTTCTAAATCTAAAAATCAGAAACCATATTACAGAAGGCATCATCATACATTCGTACCTACTATCTCTCAAGCAATCATCAAATGCAGAGGACTGATGAAAAAGTTCTTCTGCTTGCACAAATTCAGCATTCCAAATAGCTGCTGGATCCTTTGGGATGCAAGCTTGCACACTGTAGACCTGAACAGAGCAATTGCCATCAAATTCTTGCTGGGCTTCTGCATGAAAGTCAGGAGAAAAGAAGCCATCATTAATATATTTTTCCTTTTGGGGTTGACAACAGAAGATACACAACCACATTTCAAAATGGTGATAAACCTCAAACATTTTGGCAGAAAACATAGTAGCGGTTTCAATCAAAAGCCAATGTATGCCTATCATGCATGTTTCCAACATTTCTGTCCAATAAAAGTCTAAGAACAAAAATCCCAGTTATATGTTACCACAATAATCTCGACTGAAAGATGGAGAGCTATATTAATCATGCTATACAGTTTGCGATAAGTATCAAAAAAGTCAGAACTTAATGACCTGCAATTTCCAGTTTTAATAGAGTTAACTATGTTATCCAAGACACGTTCATAGAAATTTCTTTCTGGACGAGAAAGGAAATCTAGGGAGGAAAAGAGAAGACCAAAAAATAACACTTCATGAATTCAAATGAGAAAAAAGCTGGGAGGCCACAGAAAAAACCACTTCTAATGAGATAAAGGAAAAAAGAAGCCTCCTGCCAACTGAGAGACATATGGTATGAGTTATTATTAGCTCAATAGACATACATATCCATCCTATATGATGAGACAGACATACTCTGTGATCCACTAGTCATCATGTAGATTGAAATAATTAGATTGAAAGAAATCCTACTCTAATATTATGAGTTTATGGTATTAACAAATCATATGCCTGATAAGAAATATATAGTACAAAGTCGAAGTGTGATCCCTATATTCTCAGGATTGCATCCTGAGAATCTCTCTCGCACACACTCACACACACCTACTACACAATTCAGAAACCATATAACACCCGCTTAAGAAATCTAACCTGTAAGTTTAGGCCCAGAAACAAGCCTAAAGCTATGACTTGGAGGATTGCTCTTTAACCAGCCAGATAAAGCATATATTACTTTCACACCACTTCCATGTTTCTCAACAAACTCTTCAAGCAACCTAATAATAACAATCACCAATTGAGGAATCAGAAAAGTATATGTGTGTGTATGTGGTATAAAAGAAAAAACACAAGTATAATCTAGATGTGGAAATTCTCTACCTCTTTGCAGAATTTGAAGAAACCGAAAAATTGCGACTCAGCCACTTGTATGAAACCTGAGAAGTATTGTCATTTATGTCAAGAGTTTACTTTTGCATCCACGGGTGTTTTAAAATAGCATTTTCAGATTCCATGCTCTATGACTTCAGTAGGTGAGGCCGCTAATCCAAACAAGTATTTTCATTTTCAAGGATCAAATCCCATGAGGCCAAATATACATAACTTGTTTTAAGCGACTGTAGAGTATACATAGATAAATGTAAAAGATGCAAGCATTGATGTGTTTGATCTCAACTCCATGAAAAAGACAGATGGTTAATCACAAAAAAGAAAACATGTTAATGTATTAATTGAAGACTAAATTATTCATAACCAAATCTTCTAATGCTTCGATGGATAATTTTTCACAAGAAATAGATTAAGGAATATTTATACATCCCTACTAAAGAAACCAAAAACCAAAATATTTGTTACAGATAAATAGATTATTTTTCATAAAATTACTTGATTTTACAGTTAAAAATGTTCTACAATTAGAAAAGCAGAGAAAAATCAATATTTTTAACCCAATTTAGACAATTAAGTTAAAAGGCTCAATTTTGACCAAATACCCAGAAATTAACTGACAAAACAAGCATAAATTATGTACAAGAAACATTAATTGAACAAAATCCTAATGCGATTAGCATCACAAGGAGTGATTAAACAGTAAAAAAGTGATAAATTGGAGAAACTTGTATTAAACATAGAAAAAATCACGTAATGGAAAGAAAGAGAAGAAAGAATAGAAGATACCACTTGGAGACGATCAGAGACAAGAGCTTGGATCTCGTCTAGAATGCCTAGGGTTTCGATTTCAGACATTTTTGATTGCGAGACTCTTCAAGGGCGCCAGTTTTCCCGCCATTCTCAGGGCAATGGGTGTCTTTTATATGGAATAGAATGCTCGACATCCGACAATGGTTCAAGTATCGTTGGCACGTGATAGTTGAGGGTCTCACGTGACAATGTGGGCCGATGTTGGGCTGGGTATTGCATTTTCGTTCCAATTTGATGGTGCTAACAGCTAAATGGTACAAAATTGGAAAAGGTAGAAATATTCGCACCTCTGAAAAACGACATTTTTAGATAAAATCAAACTGACTTAGAGAGAAAAAAAGTATTCCATATGATCTTATATGCTAAAAAATCCTAAGGCAGAACCAAATATAAAAATAAATAAATAAATAAACAAAACAAAGGGAAGAACAAGAGAAGGAAAAGAAAAGCGAAAACATAACATTAATCTAAATAGGCACGTAGACCCTAAAACATCAATCTAAATAGGTACGCAGACCTCAACCGAAGGCAAATAAACATGAACTAAACTAATTAACTAATCTATCCAGACTAGCGGATATTGAACAACTCTATCAGAGAATCAGAGATGATCATATAACGATATTCTCTGAATCATTCCCTTCTGCCTCAACTTATGTGGTCCAATTAGCAACAAGACTTAATTTTGCTTAGGCCGCGGAAGCCGTTGAATCAGAGAGAGTCTTAGTCTTAGCAATAGGGAGAGAAGTATCCAATCTCACCAGAAAGGTGAAAGAGTTGGCAGCAAGGCAAAGTTTAGCCTGAGATTTGAAAGTGGAATATACAATCTGATCATGAGCTCCGACACAACCACGATAGAAGCCGAAGAAGAGGCAATAACAGTAAAACCTCACCGAGCAAAAGGGACTGCAATGGTGACAATAATCTCAAGAATTGAACTCGTCCCCTTAACTGGCACATAAGAAACACTATGGGACCTAAAACCATCAATCAAAACCCTGTTGATCAATCGGATCCTATTGAGGAGAAGTGACGACAATAGCTATAGGAAAATCATAAGTAGCATGCACCGAGGAACTAACAGATCTAGAAATAGAACCATCTAACGAAACTCACTAGTCATTCAAATTTTGTTGATCAATCGAATCCATTCTAGGACTAAAACTCGTCTCCTCGACCAACACATAATCCATAGAAGAATGAACCACAAGTGAATATAGAACGGAATTAGGAAGTGTGCTCGTCTCATCAACTGGCACACAATCCACAGAAGAATGAACCATCACAGAATTGTGAACTGAGACATCTGGACGGATTGTTGTAAAAGCATTGGAAACCGGAACCAAAGAAGGAACCCTAGAAACCGGCCTATATTCTAATATGTAATCAACACGGCCGCGAGGGACCTGAAACTCAACCCTATAGCCTACCTTGGAAATCTCCGTGCGCAGAGCAAGATCATCACGTTTAGGTAAATTCTTTCCAAAATAGAGGAAAATTTGTTACCCGTTTTGTTCCATTGCAAATTGTTAGAAAGATGACCAATAGAAGACCATATAGTACAAAAATATGGTATATTTTCGTACTCAATTGAGATGAAAGAGATGTGGGAATTGTTTCTCTCTAACACCCAATTAAATATTATTTAAAATGTTATAGTTTGTAAGCACTCCCAACATACTACTAGTATACTAGTTTACTGTTCATACGATGTGCGAGCATTGTGAAATATAAATTAACAATTATATATTGTTGTTCAAGATAAAGAAGATCATGTTTGCTTGTTGAAAAATTCATTATAAGGTTTGAAACAGTCTCCTCGGCAATGGTACAAACGGCTTGATACTTTTATGATTGATCATGGTTACTCACAAAGTGATTATGACTATTGTGTATATCACAGGAAACTCCCATATGGTTCTTTTATTTATTTACTGCTATATGTTGATGAGATGCTGATTGCTGTGAAAAATAAAATTGAGATTAAAAAATTGAATCTCATCTGATGGATGAATTTGAGATTAAGGAGTTGGTTGCTACGAAGAAAATTTTAGGTATGGAAATACATCGGGATAGAAAAGTGGGAAAGTTGTTTTTGTTGCATACAAATTATATAGAAAAAATTCTTGAACTCTTTGACATGAAAGACTCTAAACATGTTACTACTTCACTTGCTACACATTTTAAACTTTCATTAAATTTGTCATCAAAGTCTAAGGCTGATGAGGAACAAATGTCTTGAGTTCCTTATGCTAACGTTGTCGGGAGTATGGTGTTTGCTATGGTTTGCACCCGTCCTGATATTTCACATGATTTTAGTGTGGTTAGCAGATTTATTGATTCTCTAGGAAAAATTCATTGGAAAACAATGAAACAAAATTTTCAATATTTGAAGGGTATTGTATATTTGTGTTTGGTATTTGAAAAAAATAATAATACAACCAATAATATTATTGGTTATGTGGATTCTGATTATACTGGTGATTTAGATTAAAAGAGATCTCTGATAAGTTATGTCTTCATACTTTCGGGTTGTGCCATTAAAAAGAAGGCTACTTTACAGTCTTCAGTTGCTTTGTCTACTATAAAGGTAGAGTTTATGGCAGAATTTGAAGCTGTGAAGAAAACTATTTGTATTGAGAGAAGTTGAGAGAATGAGAGTGGTGTGGAGAATAATGAAGTGGGGCGGGTGTGTATTATAGACGTTCCAAAGATAAAAAGCCAGCTTCTCCAAAAACAAAGCTTGGAAAAGCAACCCCCACTCAACTTTTGAAAATGTGCTTATTGGAGGAGCAATTTATAAAATAAGTTGATTTTGGGTAATTTACCAAACATTCATTTGTTCAAAACTTGAGAAATAATAACTTATTTCTCAAGCAAAAGCAACTCCAAACATAGCCTAAATTTCAAATTTTTATGGCAAGTGTGAAGGAGTAAATGGGTGTATAGAGAATTCATGTAGTGCTAGACTTCCGGTAGAACCTTTTTATATTTAAATATAGTATAAAACTATATACAATAATCATCGTCACTAGAGATGACCATGGTTTAGGTTAAACTGACGGTTTTGCCCGCGGTTTAACCAAAACAATATGGCCAAAAACCGCAACAAAACTGAAACAGGAACCAACGGTGTCAAAACCGGTCGGAAACCGATCGAACCGGTTACAGTTTCGGTTTGGGGGAGCCAAAAACCGGTAAAAGAATATTCAATCCTTGCAATAGTACTACCGATGACTGTGATTTGGTGGAAGTTGAAAACGGACTGGCAGCTAAAAGATGGTGCACTACCAATCATATTTTTCCAGACGGTAGACAGATTGTTATTGGCGGGAAAGGTCAATTTAACTACGAGTTTTTTCTAAAAAATGGAGCCCCAAATCTGTACAACTTGCCGTTTTTGGCCCAGGCTAATGATTATAGAACCAAGAACAATCTCGATCTACCCTTTTGTTTTTCTAATTAGTGATGGTAATTTATTCATTTTCACGAATAATCGCGCTATATTGTTCGACTATTCGAACAACAAGGTGATCAAGACATACCCGACAATGCCAGATTACCAGGTGGTGATCCGCGGTGCCATCCGAGCACTGGTTATGTAGTATTGCTTCCATTGAAGAACCTACAAGCACCTTTATTGAAGCTAAAGTCTTGGTGTTAAAAAATTAAAAATGTTGTGTCCAAATAAGTTTTTTTTCCCGTACAAATGCAAAAAAGCATGTTGGGTGGCAATATCTACCCCATTTATTTAAGGGTAATATTGGAAGCTTGAAATTTTACTAATTTGGGATGTACATACAGTTTTAGAGAGGTGTAAATATCGTTACTCTAAAAATAAATATAATAACCCAAAATCAAGACTGTAAAACAATAAAATAGCACATAAAAAGCAACCAAAATAAAAATTTTATAATTACATCAAATAATATATCACTTAAACCTTATTCGTCTCACATTTTAGAAAATAAAACAAATCAAAATCCTCTAGGATTTTGAACTCCCTTGATTGAAAATAAAATATCAAATTTGACTAGAAAAGGTAAGTTTGATCTATTTTCAAAACCTAAACTTTATTCCTAATCAAAGTATCAAACTAATAAATAAATAAATAAATATTCCTAAATTGAAAAAAAATATATCAAAATCCCGTCTAAAACAGAAAACCAGAAAAATGGAGGTCAAAACAATATTTTCTTAAAAAACAATGGTTAAAAAAAAATATAGGGCTAGTCGATACGGTTCCAACGACATATTATGGGACCAAAACGGGCATCATTTGACCTTCCAACAGCTTTCCAAAAATGTTCTATATTAGTTTGATAAAGGAATTTAATATGTTGTTATCTTTTGTAATAATTATAATTGTGTTTTATGTGGTGGAGCTTTTTTTAAAGAGAAAAACATGTGTAAACAGTGGATCTTTAAATCATATAACGGTAGGCCTTCAATATGTGGATCTCCGGCCTTATATTCATAAAATCACAGCAACAAAAATGTTAACTAAAGTTTAGAAATTAAGGGGCCCATTACAATTAGGGGCCCTTGACGGTTGCCTCTCTGGGCCTACCCTTAGGGCCGGCCATGGCCGGTGGGTTTAATGACAGTGAACGTAGGGTCAGAATATTCAATCCTTGCAATAGTACTACCGATGACTATGATTAGGTGGAAGTTGAAAACGGACTGGCAGCTAGAAGATGCTGCACTACCAATCATATTCTTCCAGGCAGTAGACAAATTGTTATTGGCAAGAGAGGTTAATTTAACTACGAGTTTCTTCCGAAAAAGAGAGCCCCAAATCTGTACAACTTACCGTTTTTGGCCTAGACTAATGATCCTGGAACCGAGAGCATTCTCGATCTACCTTTTTTTTTTTTTTTTTTTTTTTTTTCTAATTGGTGTGATAATTTATTCATTTTCACGAATAATCGAGCTATATTGTTCCACTATTCGAACAACAAGGTAGTCAAGACATGCGTGACAATGTCAGATTGCCAGGTGGTGATCCGCGGTGCCATCTGAGCATTGCTCCTGCAGTATTGCTTCCATTGAAGAACCTACAGGCACCCTCTGTTGAAGCCGAAGTCTTAGCGTGTGGTGGAGCCCAGAAAGGATCATTTGCGCTGGCAAATAACGGAACATTTGTCAGAGCTTTGGATACATGCGGGCGCTTTAAAATAACTGGCCCAAATCCGCTATGGGTCTTGAAGACTATACCTCAAGCTAGAGTCATGAGTGACATGTCATTGCTTCCAAACGGGAATGTGTTGATCATCAAAGGTGGGGCCGCGGGAACCGCCTCATGGAAATTAGATCGGAACCCGGTTTTGAAGCCTCTCATTTATTGTCCAAATGGCAAAGTCGGGTCACGGTTTGAGTTGCAAAATCCGGTCGCCATACCCAGAATGTACCATTCCACAACAATTTTGCTTCACAATGGTTGTGTACTTGTTGGTGGAAGCAATCCACATGAAAAATATAAATTCAAAGGAGTGCTTTACCCAACTGAGCTAAGCTTGGAAGCATTTTCTCTGGCTTATCTCGATCCAGAAAACTCAAGGTTGCGCCCGAAAATCATCTTTCCGTCCTCACAAGTCAAGCTCAAGTATAAACAGAATTTGGTGGTACTTAAGGTTCACGGTGGCAAGAACTGTCCCGCTAGACAAGGTGTCGGTGACGATGGTGGCGCCGTCATTCACTACACATTCGTTTTCGATAAACCAGAGGTTGCTTGTACTTGGAAGGGAGGAGACGAGTCTGGGGAAGAATACATACACGGTCCAGGTGACAACACCTGGGTCAATTAATCTCGCACCACCAAGATATTATCTTCTATTTGTGTTCATTAAGGGATCAAGATCCTCTCTTTATCTTGTTTTTCTTTGACTTTTCATAATATAATAACACCTAAGCAAAATAAAAAATATATGGTTAAGATTTGATAATTTTTTTTTCTCATGCAACTTGATGTTTTAATTAGACTTGAAAAATGTCAAGGAAAAACAAGGATCATAAAGGTTGATATTGGGTTAATTTGGGTTAATAGTATTATGCACTCAAAAATAGGTACCTTAAAGCCTTAAAGGTTGGACCATATTGATGTTTTTTGTGAAATCTTTGATGAAGTATTTCTGAATAAGTATGCAGCAAAATTAATTATAGAGGTAAATTTGTTTTTATTTGTTTTACTTTTATTTTATTTTTAAATATACTTTTTTATTTTATTTTGCAGCATTAAAAATCAAAATGTTGACTTAAAAAATAGTTAGGAGGATAATGGAGGCAATGCCGAAAAGACGGTTCCTCTGATTGAAGCGATCAATTCTACCATCAAACTTGAGCTCGGCATGGACATTGATTGCTAGCCTCATCAAATTTATATTGTTCACTATTAGCAGTGAAATAATGTCACACAGGTCTCTCGAGTTCTACCACTGTTTGTTGGTCATCATAGATGCGCAAATAATTATCCCGTTCGTCACAAGCAATTTATGCCTTCCAATTGACCTCCAAAACAATCGTTGGAGGCTCATATAAGAAAACTAATGTGTCTCATATATAAAATTTTTGATGTTCTGCTCGTGATTGGATTTTCGACAACCTACACCAGCCATCCTGATCCCCAACAATATGAAATGTTGTGGAAATGTCCGACACCAACAATATAATGTATACAAAAATGGCTAAATATGCATTGGCAAAGATAAAGGGAAATTTCTACCGTTCCGCCTTTTTGGCTTCTGTAAAAGCCAATCACTATCAAGCTGAGCACTGGATGTTAGGATTTGGCAGCTTGTATTCCCATGTTTACCAAACGAATTCAAATGATGCGAAAGTGGACAAATGGATTCAAATGATTGCGATTCAGGTGGAGTTGGAAAGAAAAGTCCGAGACGAAGCCAACGGTGAAAACGGCACCGGAATCCGGTCTCAAATGCACTCGTATGCGAGCCGCCAGAAGATTGCTGTGCACAATTAAGTTTTACTGTTTAGAATTCATGAGTACTATTCACCAAGTCCAAGACCACTACAAGACATTTGGTACACTTACCAAGATAGGTCCAAATCCAATACTACTGCTTCATAGTCCAATTTACCACTTCAAAGAAAAGAAGGTGTTTGATCTCTGCTGCTCTTTGTTGTCATGCCAAAGTATGCAGTTGCAGCAGCTCTTTTACTAGCAGGACAAAGTGTGGAGCTACAACTGGACCTTATAGCCTCATCGTAATTCTGTAGCAAAACTATGACCATAATTCCAGCATATAGTAGATAGTAACAGTATCTTCCAAGATTTTCAATATAAAAATGAAACACCAAAATTTCAGCATATACAATCCACCTGAGGTCAGCCAGCCATAGCAGAAAACATCTCTTAGTAGCATGATTATTCGTTGAATGCAGAAGCATAAGAACTTGTCTGAAGAAGAACACTACATAAACTAAAGTTAGCTTTAGAGATGATTGCAACTTCAATTAAAGTAGCAGCGAACTCAAATCAACCATATTCAAAGATAAGGCCAATGATGAAACACTGGTTATGAAAAAAATAGCAACCAAAAGATATTTTCACCAAGACCCAAAGAAATTGGCAAAGCTGCTGTATTACTCTTTTGAGGAACTTAATTTCTTTCATCAGCTCAGATTGGTTTTCTAGTAATAATGTATTTGAGAAGAAAAAATGTTCAAAAAACTGAAGGGAAAACAATGAGTATAATGCACACATACCTCCTACATATGGATGCCTTAAAATTTCTCTATGGAGGTTCCTCATATCTTGGTGTATGCCTTAAATTTCTCTATGGATTTCTTATTGATCTCCATGAAGTTGGTGGAGCAACAAGAGGAATTGCACATTCTGGTTCTTGCTGTTGTGGTTTCTTCTCTAGCACATCGATCTTTTTCCTCAATTCCGTACTGCTCTTGCTGCTTGTCGTCTTCTTTCTTTTCATCAGATTCTAGAGTAGCAATGCTTGTAACTGTTGCTTCAAGCGAGGGCATATCATTAACATCGATCATGGAATGATCTCCATGATCACTTTCTTCAATAGTACTTTGTCACTATTTTCTTCCCTTGCCATTGAGACCAACAGTTCAGTTTCCTCATTTTTCAAGGGCTGCATCTCCAGGGAATTCCTCGGCCATAGCCATAACATTTACATTATTATCCAACTCCACATTTACTGAATACTGCTCTGCTTCTTTTAAAGAGGAATTCTCATCCATCAGTGAAGTTTCATCGGTTGCTACTTCCTCTAATGAGGAAGTCTCATCCATTGGCGAGGTTATATTGGTTGCCACATCAAACTTTGCTTCTTCACTGCTTGGTATCTCGGCCTTCACCATTTCAACATGTTCCTGCTTCCTAGATGCCGAAAGAGAGTCATCTTTGATTACTCCTACGGGATTTCTTAAACAATGAGGGGCCCTTGAAAGAGCTGAAGCGAAAAATTAATCCCTGCTAATAAACCAAGGTTGTGAGATTCCTCCCTGTTAATAAACCAATGGCCCATCATAATCTCATAAAATCAAAAGGAAAATAGCACCATAAACATCTGTAAACATAAAACATTACAGTACACTGTAGCTGCTATCATAACTTTGCAGTTTTAGTCACATTAAACAGTCAAAATCAGCCATATCTTATCAAACCCAAGTTAGGCAGTATTTAACTCCTCAGCACAACAATGGAGGTGTCTTTGACAACAAAGCATAAAAGCAATATATATCATGTTAGCTATTTTCTTTATGAGCAAACTGGCCATTCAAATAGTGAAAGTAAACAATTACTTGAGTCAACTAATATTCTTACATTTATAGCTGGAAGTGTTCCTGGTTCTGTTGCCGCAGATGTATCAGTCCTTGACGACAAGCTATCCTACATTGTAGAATTCAATGAAGCAATTTCTTGGATGCTAACATGCCCATCTCCTCAATGTACAGAACATTTGACACTAATCAACTTGATCTACCATCTGTACAGTAGAGAAGTGCTGTTAAATTCCAGCAACAAGATCCTCATGAATTCAACTTAATCAACCATAAATGAAACATAGAAAATCAATTACCTATATTCAAACATTTTGCATATAAATCTGAGCATCTATAGAGTTTAAAAAATCGGGATCAATAAGTTGAATCTTTTCGACATAGTAGCTGACGAGCAAAATACAGATAAGTTAATGAGTCTTTCAATTGAAGACAAAGGAGTAATTCCAAAACACTTAACAGAGTAATAAAACAGATTATTAAAGCAATAAAAAAAAAAAGGTTTATTGTTTATCATGGAAATGTAACTAACTGTTTTACTGTTATAAAAGAGCAAACCTGAAATACAAGATAAAAGGATGAATGAGCTAATTTCTGGATGCTTCCTCTGGATCGTAGCACTCTTTTCCTTAATCTCTTTTGCGTACTTCTTTCACCATAGGACAATCATTGATATATAAATTCAACAGTGAAGATGGCAGACTTGGATGTGATGTGAGCTCTGGGCAATTCTGGATCGTCAAGTACAGAAGTATTTCAATTTTGGGAATTTTTCAATCCATAACTGATTTAGAGTGCGGGGCAGCAAAGTAATTGTCATGTCCTCCTCTCGTAAAGACTCTCCATCCGGCTCTCCAGAAATGCGGAGGTATGTGAGAGAGGTGAGATTGTGCAACCCCCATTTCATGAGCAATTTATATTGTTTGAGACCGTGAATTATAAGATGTGCAAGTTTGGTTGGCAATTTACAGGGTTCCAAAACTCCCAATCTTCTAAATCTATAAAACAAAGAGTCTCCAAAGACAGAAAAGGTTTTGACCCAAGTCTTTTATTCCCTTCATACCTTTGATAGTGAGATTCTTAAGGGAACTTAATAGCCCAAATGAAGGTAAGATTTTGCATTTCTTACAATCTTCCAGTTCTATGACTGTCATCTTAAAGAATGAACTATCCCCGACCCAAGAAGAAAATTGTGTGCCCCCAAAATTTCTTATTGTGAGCTTTTCTATATTTTCATGAGGTCGAAGCATATCAAATCTACTTCCTCATCCCATGATTCTTCATTTGGGCTATTGATAATTATAAAATAAAACATAAAAAATAAAAATAAAAAAATTATTAAATTAGCTATTTAAGGGAGCAATATATTTCATCAATGTAGATTTGAAATGGATTGGATTTCAAACTTCTTCAAAATCAATCATTAGTGTCAAGATATTGGCACCCCCCCCTTATTTTGCATGCGTACACCCCATGTTAGGAATAAAATGCTTCATATTCGAGAAATTATCAACAAATATCTTTGAGTCCAAACACAAATCCTGGATAGATCATCCTCCCAAATATTTTTTCACAAGTCACAACTGTTAAACGTGAACTAGATCTTTGGTTGTCTGACATTGCTGCATGATGTTATCTATTCAATCGAGATTGATGTGGGAAATTGATGAAACATGACAGTGGAATTAACACAAATAAATAAAAATGAATGATTTGATCCAGACCAGACTTGCTGTTATATATCTTTATTCTTTTGTTGAAGAAGCATATATTCAGTGCCACCCAATCAAAACTCTAATCATTATTTGTTGTGCAAATTATTTATGAATGTTTTTGGCTTATGGAATTTTTCTTCCTTAAACAACTCCATTTCTAGGCTGTACACAAATCTGGAAGACGATATATGTAAAAATAAATGCAAAGCAGGTCTACTCCATGAAACATGGCCAAAATATTCTCCAATGAAAGTCCTCTACAATTAGAACATATGTTTACATTTCAAACGACAATACATTTTTCGAGATTTTAGTTCAATACAACTTGCCATGTACAAGACATCCTAACCTTTACAGAATTCAAAGTGAGAGAGGAGTTCAAGTAAAGATGTAAACCTCATCGTATCCCTTCCTGCAGTCATATAACAATCAAAGTCAATATGATTATGTGAAAATCTAAATAGCATTTTGAGTCTCAACGACATTACAAGCTTACCCTGCCTTCCCACAGTAAGTGGAACTGTAATTGTAAATGAGGTTGTCCAGAACTTTACGAGCAGGCGGTCTGTTCATTGATTTCCTAGCCTCACTGCACCAAACACATTTTACATCAGCTTCAGTTTTAAAAAAAAAATTATGATTTTTCATAAAAATGAAGCATATGCAGAGATGTAAACCACTGCTAGGCATTTATTAAGACAATGTTACAAGAAATTCAAGGCATCGGCTTTTGAAATGCCTATTCATTCTATTGCTTGAGCAGTATGTTTTGAATGACATTTACAACACAAACCGTGAATGACTTCTTGTTCATGAAGGCTAACCTGACAAAAAAGTTCGCAACATGTTGAGTCACCTGAATGGCATCCTCTGAGTGAGGAATTCCTGATAACCCCCATTCAAAAGCATTTTTCTGCATAGAGTTTGGTCAGTCTTTTCCCCTCCAAAATGGAATTAGGTTGCATAACCAAGAATAAAATACTTAATCATTGGAGCCATATACGAGAAGAAAAAACAAAACAAAAAACTAACACAGAGACAGATGTACGTTTGCATCACATATAAACATTAAAATAATAATAATAATAAGCTGAATATAAATTGCAATTTGCAACCACGAGAAGCATAACACATATATCGATAGTCAATACAGAGAAATATGCTGTGAACACAATTTCAAATTAGGAAAGCTGTAAAATTGCCATTCATATCAGTCATTTGAAGCATATTGAAGTACCTCTGGATGCCATTGGAAGGCAGAAACAGGATAGTTAAAAGCTTGCACTGTGGAGACATACACCTGATAATCATTAATTACAGAAGTTAAAATTCTTTCAGAGGATATATCAACATTATAAGCTAAGGCATGCCAAACATAGCTCCTGAAACTGCATATTGTCATAAATATAAAGTTTTGGTTTTGTATTGTACCTTATTATCTTCATCTGCACTTGTTGTCAAGACCTTGAAAAATTTAGATAGTTCCAAGTTGTCTTCCAGAGTTTCTGGTGAAATGCCGTACTGTTGCATTGGGAATTTGGGATAAATCAAAGATTAGATCTTTTGCTGCTACTCAAAAACATCTATAGAATTCAAAGCTAATTTGAGTGTCCATCTCATAATATTTAACTTTTTCAAGAAACAAATTGAATAGAAAGTTCATTAAATGGAATTCTTTCAGGACCTGGGATAAAAGAGGATCGCAAAAGTAATATTACAAAATAAGTCTGAATATTAAACCCAATATTTCATCATTCAAAAATTATTGTGAAACTTCTATTATTTTCCCCAATAGATTTAGCGTCTTGGATAGCACTTTTTCAAAAGGCGGCATGTCCTGCTCTGCTTTTTTAATGACATATTCTTACTACGAAGGCGTGACCACTTTTAGTTTTAAAAAAACAAAATGAACTTTATACTTCAATAGTCATTGTTGTTCATTTACAAATGTTTTTTTTTTTAATTATTGAATTAACAAGTAATCATTGTCAATCACATACTTCAACAGTTAGAGCTAGCAAAGGAATGGTTAGAAACTGTAAAAACAGAGTGTATCCCTTTTAACACAACCTCTATTTATAAACATCACATCAAATTTGATGATGCTCCACATCATAAAGGAATATGTATGCCTGTCTGTTTGACATTAGAGACATAAATTAATAAGTAGGATTGTAAAACTTCATTATAGTAAGTTAATTCAATCTATTCACTTGCAGACCGAATAATGTCAGCTAACTAACAATTCAATCTACCATGGGAACATTCAAAAAGCACAGGAGACTTACACGGTGGTTTTGCATGACAAGACAATCTGTACTCAACTTTTTAAGCAAAACCGGCGGAAATCTGCAAATGCATATAAATAACAAGTTGAAAATGTTTTCTTCATATAGCTTTTGCACCAATAAAATCAAATAAAAGAGACCTTAACTAAGTTGCAAAAAAAATTAAAGGTAGCATGCAATTCTTCTCTTAAAAAATTAATTAAATTGAACAAAAATGAGTATCATTGGCATATATGCCAATTATATGCATTCACATAAAAGTGTTTGGGAACCACAAAAGAAAAAGCACTCTTATAAAATTCAATTTATAAGTAAAGAAAAATGAAGTACCTTTGAAACACAGTTCCTTCAATACTAGTGTTTTTGATGAATTGAAGAGTAGATGACTGATCTGCTGCATTAAATGATTCAAGAATTTCGCTGTCCTATTATCATGGCAAATAAAAAAGAAAAAAAAATGGAAAAAAAAAAATAAACTGTCTCTTTATAATCAAAACTTCATTAAAAAAGAATATCGTTGTCCCACAAGCAGGACACGGCCATGTGGAGCCAAACATGGATTAGGTTTTCGACCAATCCAAGACACAAATTGAATTTGAATCACAACACATCCACAAAATTATTAAAATAGGGGAAAAAAAAATTACCTTGCTGATGATCATTGTTAAAAGTTCAAAACCTAAACAAATAGCATATAATGGGAAATGATCTCCCGCATCGTTCTTCTCTAAAATTTTCTGCAGAAAAATTAACAGTTGTTAAGAGACTTCACAGTGTATTGAATTCCAAAAGTAGTTAATAGATTAATTGCAAAATTACCTTGAAAATTTTTTCAACAATCTCGAAGTATAAACCAGTTTTAGCCCTACCTCCAGTGTAAAGTACACCATTTACCAATTTAAGCTTCTGCAGAGAGCAACACCACAAACTTAGCTTCCAAGCAACATAGTGTTGATGATTCTATTTTAAGAAAACATTTATATTGATTTTTTTAAATAAATAAAAAATAAGAAAATCAAAAAGATCCATCAATCAAGATATCTCCCCTCTCTCTCTCTCTCTCTCTCTCTCTCTCTCTCTCTTTAATATTATTTATACTGCATCATTAATTGAACCTGGAAAAGAATTTCTTCAGGTTCGTTATAAATAAGAGGAATAACACGAGCGCCGGCCGATTCGACGAACTTGACGTAAGAGGCGGCGATGTACGACGCATTGGTGGCGTTATTCAGCCTCCCGGAGGCGCCGTCGCCGGGATGACTTAGAATCCCGATGACGGGACGGTAGTTGAGGTTAGCGTGGGGTGAGGGACATCGAGGGATGGAAACGGAAAGAGTAGCGTTGTTTTGGTCAGAAGAAGGTAGAAGAATGGTTGTTGACTGAGCTTTGGCGGAGGAGAGTTCTTTAGAGAGAGAGATGAGGAAGGGGATCCAGAGGTAGTTCCACATGTCGGAGGGAGGTGGCGGAGAAGGATCGGAGGAGGCAGAGGAGGAGGCGGAGGAGTGAGAAGGAGAGGCAGTGGTGGAAGAGGAATTAGAGAGGGAGGGGGAGGGCATTTTGGGAAAAGGAGAAAATAGGTATTTGAAGAAGGTGAAGAAGAAGAAGAAGAGGAGACATTGAGAGAGTTGAATTGAATTAAAAGAAGATGTGATGTGTTGGGACTTAGGACGACCTACCCTACTCTAAAAACGAGTGGGAATTAGAAAAAGGAGCTGAGGAGGCCGCAAATGGTTATGTTACGAAAAGTCGAAAACGAACCAATGGAAACTCCGACTATGCCTACCTTGTTGGACGTATTACCTTTTTATTAATTTTTTAACAAAGGTTATCCACTCTTCGCCTGCCACCTGTCATTCTAGAACTTTTTTAAGCGACTGGTTGCTCCACTAATTAAAGATTTTTGGTACAATAGATGAATACACAAGTTTTCAATTCATCCATTCAATAATTTATTAAATATAAGGGCTAATTAAACAAACTTCCCCTTATGTTTGATAAAATGACATGAATACGGAAGTTTTGGGCACATACACATAAACTTTCCCCGATATTTGAAAAATGTTGCATATATATCCCCTGTCGTTGGTTAGAATCTGTTAACTCATAAGAGTCAATGGTAAAAGGTGAAAAATATCTAAAATACCCTTATTTTAATTTTTAAAAATTAAAAAAATATATATATGAAAATATAAGATAAATAAATAAAAATGAAATATTAAAAAAAAATTAAAAAAACATGAATGGTGGTCTTCATTCAAAAACAACTTGTTAATATTTTATTTATCTTATATTTTTAAAAAATAAAAATAAAAATTAAGGGTATTTTAGATATTTTACACTTTTTACTGTTGACTATTATGAGTTAACGAATCCCAACAAACAATAGAGAGTATATATGCAATTTTTTTCAAACGTTAAAGGAAATTTGTATGCATATACCCAAAATTATAATATTCTTGTCATTTTATCAAATATTGAGAGATGTTTGTGCAATTAACCCTAAATATAAAATGTGGGTAAATACATATAGAGATGTCAAAAGAGCTAGACATCTAATTTCGTAATGTACCAATTCGGTCCAATCCAAAACCCTCTTGATTCGATCCGAACTTTATCAAAATCGGTTATTAAACATTTAAAAAAAAAAAAATAGCTCTGATCTAATCTGAGTATGTTTAATTCTAGTACGATCTATTCATGTACTAAAAAAATTTAAAACGGTAATTTTTAAATATATATAATAATATAGGGTGCGTTAACAACAGTCGAATCTAATCCGAGTCAAAGCTAGATCCAAATATCCAACCAAAGCCTATAGACTATATTTCATATATTGGATCGAGAGACGCTAGCATAAGTTCTCGAGGGTCATCCATCTGTAAAAATTGGTAAGTTAATTTTTATGTACTTTGTGACACAATATTATTAGTGTCCAGTGATAATGGATGCCTAACAAATTACCCTATCCATTTTTCAAATAACGTTATTAATTGTCCAAATCTTGACATTAAATAAAAATACAGTTATGAATAATTCTACATCTAATAATTTATAATTTTTTAAGTCTTAGGTCGACTAGCAATCACCGCATGTTCTTACACATACTTCATATGTGTCGTGGTGTCTTTATTTTGAAATATTGAAAGAAAAAAAATGAAAATTCAAAGTTGAGAGTTGAGACCTTAACATCATATAATAATGGGATATTATTAATAAATTAAAACAACCGTAGTTTGGACTTTTGGTTAAAAAACCATATTTTAGTTTCATTTTTGGTTAAAAACCACCCTCTAGTTTCATTATTAGTTAAAAACCGTTCCGTTTTTTGATTTATTAGCCAAAAACCACCCTACCGTTAGTTTTTCGTATTTTCTGTTAGGTTACAAGGGTAAAATAGTAAATGGCAATTAATGAATTAAAAAAATAATATTAATTGAAATAAGAAATTATTAAATAAGAAACTAATAAAAAAAATAAACATTATTTTTCCATGAAATTTTAATTAAATAATAATAATGATAAAATTTTTTCTCTTTCTACATTCTCTCTCAATCCATCGATCCCTTTCCTCAACACCATTTCTCTCAATCTGTGGTGGTTGGCATTGGTATTTATGAAGGAAGATGTGTGATGATTTGTGGCAAAGAATGGGGCTTGTGAAAGAACACTTCGCATCCTCGTTCGCTGCGAAAAGGGGACCTAGGTGGTTTACATTAGGGATGGCGATGTACGTGGTTGGTGTGTTTGGATTTGGGTGATGGTTTGACTGGTTTGGATTTTGGGTTGGTAGTGGTGCCGATTTAGTCAATTTCATGTTTGGGTTTTGATGGTGGTTTGATTGGTGCAATTTCAGGTTTGGGTGGTGGTGCGAATTCGCATTTGGGTTTGGGTAGTGGAGCCGATTTCGTGTTTGATGCTTGTGGAATCTGTGTTGAGTGTTGGTTTGTCGTGATATTTGGGTGGTTGTGAAGGTGAAGAATAAGGTGGTGGTGGAGGCGACAGCGATGATTATGGTGGTCTGTTGAAATTGTTTTGTGAACTATTTTTTTAGTTTGAATTTGGTCGAGATTGATTTCCACTAAATCATAAGCTTTTTTTTCTTTTTCTTTTTTTGTATTTGGTTTGGGATGGTGATTGGGAAGGTGAGTGAGTCAACGATGGTGGTGATGATGTAGGTCTCTGTACATCCATCTCTGGATCTTTGAAGATCAGAAGATGGAAAAGACTTTGTGGATTATTTTTTTTCAATCTCCATCGTTCATAATTGAGATAGACGGTGGAGGTATATATATATATACTATTGACAGTGATTTCTGGATTGCCACGCGTCCAACAATAATATCGAATTTAATGGAAACGAGAAAATAGATCAATGCATGCAAGACACGAAATTTACATGGAAAAACCCTAGAAAGAGAAAAAAAAAAAAAAAAAAAAAAAAAAAAAAAACGCGGCGCCCTTGAAGGCAGAAAAATAATATTATAAATCACAATCCGGTTATACACATAACAATCTCTCTAATACAATACTCTCTTCTCTCTCAGGTTTTGAACCCCTTTCCTATAGATTACATGGTTCTATTTATATTGAACTAGCTAGGGTTTTTCCTTTACCTATGTTGCGTTTGCGGATTTCTTATTTGATTCGCATTAGGAATTCGATGTCGTGGATGGATTGAGACTTGTTTCCTGTTTAGACTTCTCCATGAGAAAATAAGGTTAGTCTAACCTGTTTAGACTTCTCCATGAGAAAATAAGGTTATGTCCTTATTAGACTACGATGCTTTTGGACCTTATCTTTGGATAGATCCTTACTCTATGAGTTATATTAAAGTAAGGTCATCTTTCCTGTCCTGGCCGAGTAGGTCTTGGTCGAGTAGGAGTATTCAGCGAGCACGATCTTCACCTTTTCTGGATTGGGTTGGTTTGGCGAGTATACCTTCTGATTTCTTTGGTCTTGACGACGTGACAAGTGGTCAACATTTTCCTCATTGACTCATTAACAAATGACGTGGCATTCTCCCCTTTCGATGTTTCTCGCTTATCTTGCTGACGTGTCTTTCACCAAATATACATACAACATATACAGTCTCGTTTTTGTCAGTACACACCAATATAACATCAATGCGTTGCATGTGGGCCACTAATTATAAAGAAGCACTGACATGTACATACACACTTGAGTCGAAGCATATAAATCTAATAGTCTACATGTAGCACACTGATGTAAGTTATATCAGTGCGCACTGACTTGAAAATTTATATATATATATATATATACTTTTTTTTTTTAAAAGTAAATTTCTTTTTTAATTATTTTTTATATTTAAGTATGAGGGGGAAATGGTTTATTTGGTTAAAAATGTTAATAGAAGGTTGTTTTTTACTAATAAATTAAGGGATATTATTATTTTCCCCCCCTGAGGTATACCCTATTGTTAAGACGATGACAGAGTTTGGGTTTATTGGCCCTTATTCCCCCTAAAATCAAACTTATGTTAATTGACCCCCTTCTGTCACACTTTTCATCCATCAAATGTATTATATGCCCCTTTGACCGTTGAATAGGAAGGGTATTAACATTATTGACCATCTGAAATTAAAGAAGATAATTTAATAATAATAAATCTTTACTGAAATTTATATATTCCTAAATCTGGAAAATCATCCCAAATCTCTTTAACTTAAATTCATCTTTTCAACCTAAAAATTAAAAATTTAAAAGACTCCAAACCCAGCATCTTCAACATCGATCGATCAAGCAACATCATCAATTGATCGATCCACATTTTCAAGCAACATCATCTAACAACATCTGCAACATCATCAATCGATCCACATCTTCAAGCAACATCATCAATTGATCAACATCTTCAACCTAAAACCACCAACATCGATCGATCCAACCCAACCCACCATCGATCGATCAAGCAAATAAAAAATTTATCATCATCAAGCAAATAAAAAAACTAAGAATGAGAGAGAGATCGAGAATGAGAACGAATAGAGAGAGAGAGAGAGAGAGAGAGAGAGAGAGAGAGAGAGAGAAGGCGTGGGTGGTCGTCGTCAAGCTTCCGGTCATCGTCGTCACCCACCGCTTGATCTCTTACAGCCGCGGTGCCGCCAACCGATTATGGCCTAGGTTCTGGGTTTCGTGATCTGGTCTTGATGAGAGAGAACGAAGATGATCGATTGGTGTGTTGATGAAATTGTAATTTTTTAATATTTTTTATTCATTAATTTCTTTTTTAATAAATCTCTTTTTGTGAGGTAATATATATATATATATATATTGAAGTGATGATGGTTGAAGATGATCGATTGGTGTGTTGATGATGTTTTGAAATTACTAGAAAGAACAAAATTGAATATTGAAGATGTTTTGAAAATAAATGATTTATTTTATTTTTATATGACCATAAACATATTATAAAATAAATAATTTGTTTTATTTTTGTGTGACTATAAACATGTTATAAAATAAATAAATAAATAGTCTTATTTTTTTGTGACCATATCACATTATTACTTTTTCTTTTCTGTTGCCACATATATTGTGAATATATTAAGAAAACTCTTTTGATTTCTTCCATAATTTTTTTTTTCTATATTAATAGTTTGTAAAAAATTCATTAATTTTGAAGAGAAACGTGTTTTCAATATTACTTCCCCAAGAAGCAGTTTTTTAAAAGCAAGAAAAACTAGCTTCTCATTTTCTGATTCTGAGGATGCTAAAAATGGCCAAAAGCACTTCCCTAAAATTTTATCAAACACCCTAGTCTATGTTCAGAATCACTTTTTGTCCCAAAAGCAGGTCTAAAAGTAATGCCAAACTGGGCCTTAATGAACCCCTAAAACCACTTGTTTTTAAAAGTAAAATTTTTTCACTTTTCACTTAACACAAATCTAGTAAAATTTAATGCAAAGTTTTACTACCAAAAATATACTCACTAATTTAATCTATTTCAAAACCTATTTCAAAATCTATTTCAAAAACTAACCACTTGTTTTATAATGGTTTTTTTATTTTTATTTTATTTTTTATTTTATTTTTATACATGAAATCTATAAATTATATAATTATCCAAGTTTATTCCAAATCAATTAAAGAATAAATTATACACATCAAGTAGATTGTTAATAAGAACATATTGATGAACTTCATTTTCTCTGCAATATATCCATGAAGTAGCCTATTAGTTTTATAATGTCACTAGATAATAGCTTAGTAATAATTAGATTTTATACGATAATATAAATTTGAAATATTATTAATAACTACATAAAATTATTTTAGAATTAATTTATATGTTAGAGTTGTTTGTAATATATTAAAATGTAAATATATCAAAAATAATAGTTAGAAGGGCATAGATGTGCATAGATGTAAAAGTATTTATTTTCAAATATTTATAACTTAAAATAACAAACAACTTATCACTTATATTCAGTTTTCAGTGAATAAAAAACAAACATGTTTTTCAGTTTTCAGTTTTCAGTCACTATTCAGTCTTCAGTAATATTCAGCATTGTTCAGTCTTCAGATAAAAAATCAAACAGTACTTTACTATATCCATGTGAATTATGTCCTTTTATCTCTTTGAATATGAAGGAATTATTCAATTAGTGTTTATTAATAATAGTGGAATCACTAGTGCAGAGTTAGAAGGGGATTTTGACCCAACGCCTTTGATGAAAGACTTCAATAAATATGAAAAACTCTAATAAACCGCCTTCTAAGAAGTTCTTACATAATTTCTCGTAGAATCAGGAAAGATTACACTGCAACTACATTTTTCTTTGGAAGTATCAAAGGGAATGCTACTAATATATATATATATATATAGGAATACTGATACCTATTCTTTATTTTTCTTGTCCTTCATTATCATTAAGGAAAAGAAAAAAGCCAATTATCCATCCAATTTAATTCAAGATCCGACCAGTAGAGACAACATTAGTAATGGAAAAAAAAATGGTAGTTCTTTACTTGATAATTGATATGATAGCCCTTCCAATACTATAATAACATCTTAATTTCCAATTTATATTCAGACCAACCTCAATTCTTAATGATTTTTGTGTAAGAGGGTTGTTTCGTGGAATTGTTTAATTGATGGTGAATGATGAGTATATTAAAGGTGGATTTTTTTTTTTTTTTTGAATTGAAAGAGAATCATTACACAATAGAAAAAATAGGAAAAAGACTGGGATCCAGCCATAAATGCTCCCTAACAGAGGAGAAGGCAATCGAAGTTAGATTATGTGCCAATGAGTTCCCCTTTTTGGAGGAGTCTTGACACTTACAGATTCCAGCATCCGAACATAGAGCCTGAATATCATTGACAATAAAGTGAGAGTCCCCTAGACCAATAGCAGGACAATTAGAACACACCGAGATACTGGGAGAAAAGCTCTCAACGATCGAAACAGGAAGACCATAAAACTTGGCTAGCATAAGCCCTTCATGAAGTGCCAGGAGGTTTCCTACCTCCTGAGAGAAGGAACCCACCAGCCTATTGTTAGGATGCAAATCATTGTAGGAATGTTAAGGGTGGATTGTTTGATGGGCGACCTTCCTTCGAGTTTGATGCTCGGTCGATCTCCATCTGGCTGAAGCTTCGAACTCCATCAATCTCTTGGAGATCAATTTTTTAATAGTTTCCATTGGTTTATATATATTTTTCTAATAGTCTTTTTAAATTAAAGCATAATAGTGAGGGTAAAATTGTCTTTTTTTATATATTTTTTGTTAGCGTTGATGGCTAAAAAACTGTTCAGAATGACCTAACCAATGTATTTTAAATTATTTAAGGACCACATGAGCAAAATTAGTAAAGTAGGTAAATAAATGTTATTTCAAAAGAGATAGGGACTAAAATGATAATTATCTTTTTTTAATGGATTTATTTACGTATCTTTTAACGTGAGACCCACCCGATTAATAATCCAATAAAAATACCCAAATTTATGTATTAAATAGTGTTGTTCTTTCGTTTGTGACCTCGCCACTCTCAGCCGACCATGAGGTCAAGAATCAAGATGGATGGTTATTTTTGTTTTATTTTTAAACGTTTGTGTTTGGAACTTAAGCTATTTTTAATGTTAATATCTTTATAGTACTTGTGTATTTATCTTAATTATTTGTTTGTTAATTTTATTTGATATTATATGAATTAATTTTAGGAATGATTTAAATGTAATATATTAAGAACGGTTTCATATGAAATTTGATCAGATTTGAGTATTTTGCAATTAGATCAAATCAAATTGGATCGGAAGAGATTGGATTCCACTCTAAGATTGGATCGGATTATAACTTCTAAAATATTTATATAAATTTATATCCAAATGACGTGACATATGATTTGTAATTACCAAATAAATCATAAAAGGATGTGATGAGATAATATATTACTTACAATTTATGGCCATTAGTTTGAACAAATAATATAGCATTACACATAAAACTAATAAAAAAGATTCCGAAATCGTAATCGACAGTTGCTAAATGATAATCCAAATAAATTGACGAGTAAAAATATTTTCAGTACAAAACATGATTAAATGATTCAAACACATATGGCTTGTGTGATTCAAACAAAGAAAATAGTGTTTTGAGGACTTTTATAGCCAAAAATTTCTGACCTATTATATATTAAAAAACATTGACAATAGTTCTTCCTAGAAACTTTCATCCATTAGAATTGTCTATATATGCTAGAATGTGTCCCACCTAAAGAAACAACATTTCTTTTGACATAAATGTCTGTCAATCAATAAAGATTGTCATCATCAACTTTATATAAACATGAGAAGTCACTTGTCAAACCATTCTACATTGTGAATATAACAATGGTGGGGCTTGCAAGACTTGTTTAAACGCTTCACATGTAAGATATAATGTTCAATTTATCAATAATAATGAAATTTCATTGTGTGAACATAGCATAACAGCTTCATTCACCCATGCAAAAACTTTGTATAACATTAATAAGAGTACCCAGAAGAATGAACTAAAAAAGTACTTAGCAAAAACCAGGAGCAACCATTCAAATTGGAAATCAACTTCGGATACGAAGAACTCAGAAGACTGAAGCGGAGGATCACGATATGCAACATGGTTTCTATATCAATAAGCCACATAATATAACCTACTTTCGTACGGAGAACCCAGCCTTATTATATAACTTTGAATTTGACCATCAGCCATCACTTCTTTTTCCCAATAATCCATCTCTTGGCTTCTGCATACCTGTGATAGCCCACTAGCTAAAATCTTTTCTCGTGTTGATATCACAATAAGCAGAAAAAATGATCAAAGCAATGTATCATGATGTAAATCAGCCTTGCAGTACCTGATTATCAACACGTGGATGTTGAAGTAGCCTTGGAAGTAGTTTGACTTAGATTAATAACCTCCTTCAACAATTGACTGACTGAAGCCTTTACATCATCGGGCACCTGCAGTTCCGGAGGCACTGACTCCAATGCATACAAAGTGATAACCCTCATCACATCAGCCAATCTCAAATTGTTGTTCCCACCCTTCCACACACTCTGATTTACAAACTTGCAAGAATGTCTTAAATCACATTTGCAACATACCTGAAATGAGCAAATACAGAAACAAGGATGTCACTGTAGTTATACAGAGATAAGCATAATGTTAATGAGAGAAGTGTAGATGATTTAATGGAGATATTTGCTTACAGTGTTCTCTTGAATGCCAAAAAAATTGCGCAATTGCTTAGCAGAAAAAATGTTCTTCTTTGTGAGGGAAGGACAACCGAGGAGGGCCACCTTTTTTAAGTCACTGCCTGACAACCATCTGTAAATCCAAAATAAATTTATTGCAATGCCAGAAGGAGTATAAAGAGGGACACTAGAACTAGAAGACTGAGTGCTCATAACAAAGAAGATGGAAGTGGAAGAGTTGAACAATTATAAGAAGTGGCAACTTATGAGATGAAGATATGCGAAATTCCAGTACGATCTCGGATTAGGTGAAATACTTGTAAAATCTATTTCATTATTCACACAGATGTGAGACAAACACACAACGGCAACTATATTTCTAACTATATGAAGTTGAGGAATTAGTAAAACTTTATCACTCACATTGCCTTACAGATAAATATATCCTGAACTTCAATTAACTTCAGAAGATGGAAACAACAGTGTAAATAGGATATAATAGGATATCACAGGATTTAATAATTAATAGAAGCTTCAAAATACAATTTCACTTCGACAATCAGAATAAGGCAGCTAAAAGAGAGGCTGAGGGGGGATTGTGGGGCTTTTTGATAGTTGTGCTTTCTCCTGTAGAAGCATTTTTTTTCAATCAATCGCACAAATGTACAACATGTTTTAACTCTAAAATGTCATTGTTTAATTCAACCATTTCCATGAAAACTCTTACTCATTATCATTTGTAAAACTCCTGTAGGGTTCAATAAGAATCACAAATAGATTGCACAAATCACAATCACATTCTGGTATGAAGAATTCAGAAATCAACAAAACATCTAAATCCTGTATGATAAGTAAGGCCTTAAATTCTATAACAACATAAGTACATAACATTATATACATTTACTTAGAATAGACTCCACAATCATGTACCTCAATACAGCATATTCTATCTAAAGTTGTAGTCTCATGTTGATGGTTAGTAGAATTGTTGGTTTTCCATTATTCTTAAAAATGAAATATAGATATTCATAGTCCTAAATGTTGTTCTAAAGCAACCTGTTTAAAGAAACAAAACACCATGTCAGCTTTCAAAATGATTTCCATTATTCTCTGTGTTACGTACAAACTAAAATGAACAACAATCGTGTATAAAGTAGAGAATTAAAGGGGATGCTTGAATTCGAAATAACTAATCTCTAGAGTTAACTAGAAGGAAGCTAGAACTTTAGAAGCATTTCAACTCTCATACTACTCCTTTCTCTTTTCATTCAAGCATTTAAATATGTAGGGATGAAAATTGGCTACTCAGCGGATAGCTCCCTACCTTAAGAGAAAGGCCCCACAAATGAAACGATACGATTAAGTGGGCTTCAAGCAAAGAAAGGAAGGTTCTAGAAGTGTTCAGGTGGCAAGACATGGTTGGGACTTGGGAGATGCATATAGGCGAAAATCCTTTAAGATAACCTTGGGCCAAGGAAACAAAACAAAAACTCATGATAACTCCTACACACCACTAACTTATACCATAACCATTCAACTACAACATAATTCTAAAGAATCATGCGGCAACTGCGATTTCACTCTTCATTATATTGTAAAGCAAAACCTCTCACGCAACTTACACTAATGTAATTGATTCACTTTCATCTATTTTTCATTTTCAGTACAACAACAACTTAATTTTCATTTTCAGTCTCATTCTCTTCTTTCAATCATTTCTTCAAACACCAAACAGACCACAAATATCAATAAACCAAACACCAATCAAACTACACTACTTCAATTTCTATCGCATATCAATCAATTCAAAAACAAACAAATAAACAAACAAAACAACTATACCGAAAAAGATAATCTTACTTTGCAATTTCCTGATTATCCTTGCCAAAACTCTCCGCAGCGAACTTAATAAAACTCCTGCCATAACTATTATCAAAACAACTCAAATCCAACTTCTCTTGATCATCAGGCACAAAATTGGCTTTCTTAAAATACCCTTTTTGATACCAATGATTTATCAACAACTCCATATCCGTCGAAAGCTTCTTGAAAACCCTAGGCTCGTCCTCCTCCACTACTCTCCTCTCTCGCTTAGCTTCGTATTTCTCCTTCCCCTTATCAAGAAACAATTTGTACAAACCCGAGCTTTTGCTTTTCTCTTTCTTTGGTTCTTTGATCTTCTTGGCATTTTCATTGATATTGTGTTGATTTTTGGAAATC
The DNA here is from genome assembly GCA_035582765.1 of Acer negundo. Lineage (NCBI taxonomy): Eukaryota > Viridiplantae > Streptophyta > Magnoliopsida > Sapindales > Sapindaceae > Acer > Acer negundo. Next base: position 15,916,934 of record CM069235.1, read on the forward strand.
GCATTTGCCTTCAAATGTCTGACCTCCTTCTCTAGTTCTCTCAACCCATTATTTAACTCATTGTTTTCGCTTTCGCTATCGGTTTCTGTCTTTTCGCGTAAGCCTACGGCTTCTTGGAAGAGAATATGGAGAGACTTGTTGTTGGTTTGAGTTGGGTTTGTTTGTGACTCTAGATTTCTGATAAAAATTGAAAGGAATGAGAGGGATTTGGTGGGCATGTGAAGAGGGTTTTGGGTCTTCAACAGATACATGGCTCAAGACAGGGTTTTGGGTAGGTTTTACACGAGACGAGTAAAGTGAAGAGATTTTAGTAGGTGAAAGTCATGTCGCGGGATGCCCGACACGTAAACCCCAACCAGACCTAATTAAAAGTTTTATCATTAATCGAGATTAGAACGATGATTTCCCTAAAAGTTATTGAGTTTAGTTTAGGGTTCGTTTCGGATTTCGGTTTTGTTCCATTTTGGCTAAAACGAATTGAAATGCTAAATATTCGATTTTCAAATATTTTTTATTTGAAAAAAATGGAGTATGGTTACAAATCAAGAGAAAATATTTTTTCTAGTTATTTATTTATTTTTATATTTTAAACCTTTAAATTTAACTGACATTTAAAAATCAATGTCATAGTTTTCATTCTAGTGACCATATAAAAACTCACCCTTCTTTTCTTCTCATTCGTCACTGTCACTGTTCATCGTCTTCTTCTTCTTCCTCTTCATCATCAACTTCGAAAGAATAGGGAAGACAAGGTTTTTTCTTCAAGCTGGAAAAGGTAGTTTACTTACTTAAATTATAAGAAACTTCTGGCTTAGCCAATGTTCTTCTTCTTCTTGACAAAAAATGGAGGAGCGTCGGTGCCGAAGGAGGTGAGAGCCTCCTCCGACATTGGAACATTCGGCAACTCCTCTATTTTTTAGAAGAAAAATACAAAAATTGCTATTTTTTTTTTCTTTTGCTTTGGATGAGTAGATTGGTCTGCCCTTAAGTTTTTTAATTTTTTTCCTCTTTTTTGGATGAGCAGATGAGATTGATCTGCTCTATAAAAGCATTTCCACTGTGAATGTGGGTTGTGATAAAATTAGATGCCACGTAAGATGGATATCCATTTTGTTAAAAAATCCATCTCCAATGTAATCTCTCTAGTACAACTTTAAGCTAAGGTAGTAACTTTTTTTTTAGAGGCTGTCAACATGACTCTCTAATTTCAGATGGTCTGTTGGACGGCTGTCTTGTTAGCCCAGTCAACAACCACTCTTGTTTTTTATCTTATTTTATTCAATATTTAAGAAGACCAATAATAAATTGACACGTCATTAAAAACATATATTTTACAAGTGAAGTATTGTAGACTATTTTTTTATTTGGATGTCTTTCAAGTTTAGTTACATGCCACATATGAAGCAATTGGCTTGACAATGTTGACATATCACTATTTTTTCAAATGCAAACCACATTATCATCGAAGATGCTCTGAGTTTTTTAATTTTTTAATTTTTTTTTTCTTTTTCTTTAGATGAACAAATGAGATCGATTTGCTCTAGACCCCAAATCCGCTGTCGGTGGCGGCATTGAGGACGTCTACAGTGAGGATCGTGCCACGGAGGACCAGTTTGTCACTCCATGGACCTTCTCTGATTGATCTTGTGGTTTAGTATTAGTGTTTTCCCCACTTGACAACCTTACCATGGTCTAAACAGGGTACTCACAAAGCAACGTGACAAGGACGATTAAAAACCTTAAGCCAAAGAATAGAAATCCCGACGTGCATGGAACAAGTCTCAGAAATGTTTTATTTGCGGACAAAAGGGACATTATGCAAAAAAAAAATATCCTAATAAAAAGGCTAAGTCTGCTAAGCTAATCCAACAGCTAGCAGATGACGTTCCATCTGACGCCGATATTGAATCTATCTTCTCCGAACAAGACCATGCTGATGACAATACAGCTTTTGTGTTACAAGCTCCGGATTCTGTGACAATACAGCTTTTGTGTTACAAGCTCCGGATTCTGTCTCCACCATTTCAGACTCAGAATATTCAAGTCTCTCTGAGACTGATTCTCTTCCAGTCTCCTACAAGGCAACCCCTGTCTCTCTCCAAGCGACGCCATCCGATGCACAACCAGGACCTCAAGTTCCAATCCACATACTTCCTGACAAATATGCCAATCCTATTGATGCCATTGCCTACATTGACACTGGTTTCATCACTACCATGATGAACCCTAAGATTCTTCCTCTTGATGCTTGGAAGTCTCATGTCCGATATTTTAAAGCTGCTGATGGGAAGATATTCACGACTAATCTGATTACAAAAGCTAAAATTGGCCTCAAGATATTCCCATTCTACACCCTTTTGACACGTGTCATTGGAACCCCACTTCCTGACAAAGATATCCTCATTGGTTGGGATGTTTATTGTCAATTCAAATCTCTTCGGATCCTCCCTACTAGACTCAGATATAAAAGAAACTTCAAAGCATTCTCCAGTATTCCAAAGATCTTTCCCTTGTCTGACATCCAACCCTCCTTCCAGACAATTCAACACAAGCTCTTGCAATTCTGTGCCAACAGTCATGCTGATTTCCATCATCCAAATCCTCTATGGAAAAATCCAGATTTCTTTATTAAGCTTCCTTTTAAGCTCAATGAAGATGTCAACCCTACAAAGGCCTCTCATTCTGGAATGTCTCCTTCTGACCTTCGTATGGCCAATGCTGAATGTGATGACCTACTTAGGCAATGACTCATTGAACCTACCTCTTCGCCCTGGGCATGTCAAGCTTTTTATGTTGACAAAAGAGCTGAACAACTTCGGGAAAGAAAGAGATTAGTCATTAATTACAAACCCCTCAATCTCTTTCTTAGGGATGACAAATTTCCAGTTCCCAAGACCAATACTTTATTTTCTCAGCTCCCCGGTGCTACTATCTTCTCCAAGTTTGATCTCAAATGAGCTTTCTGGCAAATTGGTATTCATCCAGATGACAGGTACAAGACGGCGTTTTGTCTTCCCAACGCCTAATATCAATGGACAGTTTTACCCTTTGGACTTAAGACTGCCCCCTCATTATTTTAGAAGGCCATCACTAGGATCTTCCATCCTATTTTCCACTCTGCCCTGATTTACATCGATGATATCCTATTGTTCTCCTCTGATGAATATTCTCACAACCATCTCCTCTACCAGTTCTATGATCTGATCAACCAATATGGAATCATGCTCTCTGACAAAAAGAGTTCAATAGGACAAACAAATATCGATTTCTTGGGTATGCACATTTCAAATGGAAAATACCACCTACGCCCTCATCTAGCCAGCCAACTATTGGAATTCCCTGATTCCAATTTAACCACAAAGCAAGTTCAACAATTTCTTGGCATAATCAACTTTATTAGAGATTTCCTGCCCCACGTGACGAGATACACTTCGGTCCTCTCAGCTCTCCTAAAGAAAAATCCTCCTCCTTGGGACAGATGTCACACGGATGCTATTGCCAAACTCAAAGAGATTGCTCAATCTCCTACGGCCCTCACTATCCCATCCACAGGCCAACTCATCCTCCAAACCGATGCTAGTGACACATGTTGGGGGGCCATTCTCATTGAAGAAAAGAACAGACAAAAAAGCTACTGTGGACATGCTAGCGGCCAATTCAAAGACGCCCAACAGCACTACCACACAATCTACAAGGAGATTCTCGCTGTCAAAAATGGAATCCAGAAATTTGATTTTCATCTCAGGATAAAAAACTTTATTATTGAAATGGACAACTCGTCTTTTCCTAGGGTCCTCGAATTCAGAAATAAGATTCCTCCCAATCCTCAACTATTGAGACTAAAAGATTGGTTTTCCAGATATGATTTCACTGTTCGACAAGTGAAGGGCCAACACAATATAATAGCTGATATGCTCTCTCGACCATCAGCTATTCATCTCATCACCTCCTACGGCCCTATACCTCTCATCCTCATGGCTACATCAGCATCATCCTCCTCATCCCCAAATCCTACAATGAGAACTTATCCACCAGAGCTGCTAGAAATCATTCCTCCTAATACACAACCTTCCCTTGCCCGTATCCAAGAATTCACTCACTCCCATCTTCGGACCTATTTGGCCCAGATCCAGAGCCAAGGAGTTCGACATGAATTCTCCAACAACAACAGGCCATTCTTAGACCCTTTCTTAATGCCTCATTTTTACCTTTTCACCCCTCAGGTTTTATGGTTTCTATGGTGCATGTCTGTACTCCACCACCATGCTGTTGTTTTCCCCCTCCAAGCCTTATATGGTTTTGTCCATGATCCATCTCAAAAGGATTCTCTCCTCATGACTTTCTTGACCTGGTTCAATTCCCTTTCGTTTTGGCGGTCCGAACTCACCAAACTCATGGGATGTCATAATCTATGGAAACTTGATAAGGAATCTGCCTCAGCGGTTTCCTGTATTTGGATATTCCATCGACCCTATCGTTTCAACCCTCACAAGAGACTCCTTTGGACGTCAAACGTTTGCTATGAATGGCACACCACATATGATTATCCTAAACTATACCCTCAGAATCTTCAGATCTCATTGCTCAATTTCCTTTGCGACGTTAATGGGATCCCACCTCATCAGTGTTATCTTTTCCCAACTGTCGTCAGAGACCCTAGTTTGAGTTGGCATCCATTCCAAGACTCTGTCCCAGACCATCCACAAGACCCCATCGAACGTGACACATGGCCTTGTCACATTTGTGGAGCTGAAGGTTCGAATGACGACTATCATGCCACTTGCAACCTGTCAAGCCCGTGACTTTGTCCTTACTCTATAATTATGCATGCAGAACGTGGGTGTTTTTGTTTTCTTATATATAATAATTACATATGTGGTAATGAGTGTACTTTCGTGTATACATATGTATCACATGTATGTTTTAGAGTGTCGATGTGCTTTATTTTGTCGGTGACTGTACTGTTATGTTAGCCATCTTTTATGCCACGAGTTTGGCATGACACTGTAAATTAATTTGGATGTTTTCATCTTCTCTCCTATAAAAGGAGATGATATCTCTCTGTAAAATCCATCGAAAAATATATATAACATCTGTGTGCTTCAAAGTCATGACTTCTTAATTATCCTCTCCTTCTCTTCAATATTTCTTCGTGAGATAATAAACAGCCTGTAATAGTCCTAGTATGCTCTGTGCTTGCCTCTAGTTGAGGATCCTGCACATCAGAAATGAGATTTTGATTCTTTGGCTTAAGGTCTTAATCGTCCTTGTCACGTTGCTTTGTGAGTACCCTGTTTAGACCATGGTAAGGTCGTCAAGTGGGGAAAACACTAATACTAAAGTAAGGGCGTTTTAGGGCTCCCTGCCAGGTCGTCAAGTGGGGAAAACACTAATACTAAAACAAGGGCGTTTTAGGGCTCCCTGCCACCGCTATGGTATCAGAGCCTCGATTCTTGGAGTCCAAGAAGAGAGTTAGGCTATTTTGAATCAAATAAAGGAAATATTGAAGGAAGGTATTCTCATCTATGGCAAACACGACAAGCGCTTCCTCAGCCATTTCTAATTTAGATCCTGTTCGACTTTCTTTATCCATCTCTTTACCTGCTTCTGTTAGACGAACTCAGTCTTCTAGAATCCAAAACCTTGTAGAGTATACCCATATTCCAGAAGCCGCTCAAATAAATGAAACCTCTCTACCACTGCTAAATCCCTATACTATTTTCAAACGAAGTAGATCCCTTGCTACACGAATCGACCATCTCGTCCGTCATAGATCTCCCCCAACTAAGGAGTACATACAGTCTACGGCTCTTGACAACTGCTTGGTCCCAACTACTTCGGCTGAGCAATATGTTGACCTCGAAATCGGTCAACCTCTGATTGATCATTGGATCAGAGAAGGGTACTCTCACCTTTATATCGGAGCTGTCAGAATCATCCTCACTCTACATGGTCAGAAAGGATTACCTGTTACTGCTCGTGTTGCTCTCCTCAACACCATCTATAAGGAATATGAGCAAGCAGTTATTGGCACTTGTCTATCTACGCTCCATGCTGGTAGTATATCACTCACATACTACCCTAATTTCAATATCCCTTTGAGAGATGCCAACCTCCACAACTGCCTCAAAATACAACTTCAGATCTTGGGAGCACCAATGCTACCGAATTCTTACATGGCAACTCTCCATCACCAGATCGCCTACCGGCATCAAGATCATGCCCTCGATCTCCCCATCCCTGGCCATTATGGCGATACTATTTTCATCAAGGCTGAACGTGAAGATGAAGTTCCCACCATTATCCAGATTCCAAAGCAACTGCCTCGAGACAAACTCAAAGAAATCATGCCTCTCGAATGGATCACAAACTATGAGAAGGCTTTTCAGAACACAACTCCTGTTGTTGCTTCTGACACCAAATATATCAAGGAAAATGATGGCTCCATTAAGACGGTCTATGAACCTCTCTCTAACGCAAATTTTCCTTCCAGCTCCAGTCCTAGTGCTCCTCCTGTGTTCCAGGCGCTAATGATCCAACCAGTTACTACTGAAGATGACATCCCGATCCATAGCTTTGAAGCCAATGGATCTCCGATCTACATTGATAAAATCAATGGCCATTTCATTTGGGACGATAACCACAACATGTGCGATGCTGACTGCACCTGTCGTGACTGTCTACCAGACCTTACTCCATGCAAAACTGTTCGCAAACAATACAAACCAGATGATCCAGAAAGCCCATGGATAGGCTTAAAACCTACCAAAAAGAAAGCCCTTCCAATTTATGACAGAGCTTTACAAATCCTTCGATCAGAAGGTCTTTTACCTCTCCCTGCCAATGCTACTCCACATTTGCCTCCACCTATACCCTGTTTTATGGCTTCTAACTATGACCAAGAGTTCCCTCCTCTGGAACCCTCTTCAAACCCTGAAAGGAATCAGTTTTCCAGACCTTATGTTCATACTTCTGAAGTCTTACCCGACGGTTCCCTCAAACAACCTACCCAAGCTGAGCAAGTTCTTAATTGGCAAACTCACAATGCCAAAGTACAAAATAGAGTTCTCAACTCTATTGACCAGAAGATCGACCGGGTCACACACCATGTATCTCGACATGAGAATCAACTCCAAAGTCTCGATACGGTCTTCCGTGATATGTTTTCTGATCTTCAAGCCCAGATCGCCAAACTTGACGCTGATCTTCACTGTTATATCAACCATGGATATTTCAGCCCAGAGTTTGATAAAAAAGAAAGAGAAATCAGACGTCTCAAAGACCAATTAGAACAAATGAACAGAGACCACTCATTCTCCACTACCTCCAAATTTGTACCAAAACCTTACTCTTCCTCTCAGACTTTGTTTTTTCCTACATCTCCTTCTTATTCTCCTCCCTTCAGACCTCCGGACACTTCTCAGTATTTCAAATCCACTGGTGAATTATTTCGCAAGTATCCTTCATTATCCTTTCCACTTTGGAAACCTACTTCCAAACCCTTTTCTTCCCGACAGAGAAACAAACAACCTGCTCCACCAATTGACCCAATTCTGTATGCTTCTCAGCATCCCCTCCATACTTCCAACAGATTCCTCCCATCAAATGAATCAGATGTTGACACCTCGTCAGACACCTCTTCTCAGTACTTCTCTCAGTACACCTATGACGTCGTTACCACAACCACCTCACAGCATTCTGATTCAGTTGAAATTGCCAATCTCACACAAGTTTTTATGGCCTCTCGAACAGATCCACAACCATCCACCCAAACTTATGACTCCCCTGAGGAATCCTCAAATGAACCTCCGCCTATTATTGAAGAACCACCAGAACACTATGTCCCTGGACAACCTCATGGATCTAGACCTACTAATGGTCCTTGGTTTGATCTCGGAGATTCAAACCCAGACTCATGGCGTAAGAAGATCTCAGAAATGAGCGCTTGACTTGACCTCCAAATGGCCAAATCTGAACACAATCAAGAAGCAATCCTCAGAGAATTCGTTTCCAGATTCACCTGTTCTCTTCGCGATTGGTACTAAGCCCTTGGAGAGTACTGCCAATTACAAATTGTCCGAGCAACCTCAACCTCCATGGTTATGGGCATCATCTTCAGAGAGTTTCTTGGAGATCCTGACCAATTCTATAAGCAAGCTAGGCAAGAGTTCTTGGAGATGCGATGTTGCTCACTCAGAAAGAAAGACATCGATTTTCATTACAAACGCATGTCTGGCAAATATCACATCCTCGGAGGCATCAATGACCAGAGTCTCAAGAATGTTTATGTGAATTCTTTCCCTGCCGAGCTCCAAGATGAATTACACAGAAAGATAGATTCCTCTGGCAGACCTTTCACTGACATCACACTAGGTGAAATCCATATGTTCACCCTAAGTGCTTTGGAGAAACTTTGTGCCACTCAAAAGGTTTTCTCTAAGATGCTCAAAGAAGGAAAACGGTACGAAGTCCAATGTAAACAACCCTCGTACCAGATCAAATGCAAATCCTCAGAGCAATGCATTTGCAAGACCAAGAAAGACAAGCATTTCCGGACTAGCAAGCGAAAGGGCAAGAAGAAGTTCAAATTCTTCAAGAATAAATCCCGACGTGCATGGAACAAGTCTCAGAAATGTTTTATCTGCGGACAAAAGGGACATTATGCAAAAAAATGTCCTAATAAAAAGGCTAAGTCTGCTAAGGTAATCCAACAGCTAGTAGATGACGTTCCATCTGACGCCGATATTGAATCTATCTTTTCCGAACAAGACCATGCTGATGACAATACAGCTTTTGTGTTACAAGCTCCGGATTCTGTCTCCACCATTTCAGACTCAGAATATTCAAGTCTCTCTGAGACTGATTCTTTTCCAGTCTCCTACAAGGCAACCCCTGTCTCTCTCCAAGCGATGCCATCCGATGCACAACCAGGACCTCAAGTTCCAATCCACATACTTCCTGACAAATATGCCAATCCTATTGATGCCATTGCCTACATTGACACTGGTTCCATCACTACCATGATGAACCCTAAGATTCTTCCTCCTGATGCTTGGAAGTCTCATGTCCGATATTTTAAAGCTGCTGATGGAAAGATATTCACGACTAATCTGATTACAAAAGCTAAAATTGGCCTCAAGATATTCCCATCCTACACCCTTTGGACACGTGTCATTAGAACCCCACTTCCTGACAAAGATATCCTCATTGGTTGGGATGTTTATTGTCAATTCAAATCTCTTCCGATCCTCCCTACTGGACTCAGATATAAAAGAAACTTCAAAGCATTCTCCAGTATTCCAAAGATTTTTCCCTTGTCTGACATCCAACCCTCCTTCCAGACAATTCAACACAAGCTCTTGCAATTCTGTGCCAACAGTCATGCTGATTTCCATCATCCAAATCCTCTATGGAAAAATCCAGATTTCTTTATTAAGCTTCCTTTTAAGCTCAATGAAGATGTCAACCGTACAAAGGCCTCTCATTCTGGAATGTCTCCTTCCGACCTTCGTATGGCCAATGCTGAATGTGATGACCTACTTAGGCAAGGACTCATTGAACCTACCTCTTCGCCCTGGGCATGTCAAGCTTTTTATGTTGACAAAAGAGCTGAACAACTTCAAGGAAGAAAGAGATTAGTCATTGATTACAAACCCCTCAATCTCTTTCTTAGGGATGATAAATTTCCAGTTTCCAGGACCAATACTTTGTTTTCTCAGCTCCCGGCGCTACTATCTTCTCCAAGTTTGATCTCAAAGGAGCTTTCTGGCAAATTGGTATTCATCCAGATGACAGGTACAAGACGGCGTTTTGTCTTCCCAATGCCCAATATCAATGGACAGTTTTACCCCTTTGGACTTAAGACTGCCCCCTCATTATTTCAGAAGGCCATCACTAGGATCTTCCATCCTATTCTCCACTCTGCCCTGATTTACATCGATGATATCTTATTGTTCTCCTCTGATGAAGATTTTCACAACCATCTCCTCCACCAGTTCTATGATCTGATCAACCAATATGGAATCATGCTCTTTGACAAAAAGAGTTCAATAGGACAAACAAATATCGATTTCTTGGGCATTGCTCTGAGGATTTGCATTTAATGGAGTGAGGTCTGGTTGACAGTCACGACAGGTGCAGTCAACATCGCACATGTTGGGGTCGTTGTCCCAAATGAAATGGCCATTGATTTTATTAGTGTAGATCGGAGATCCATTGGCTTCAAAGCTATGGATCGGGATGTCATCTTCAGTAGTAATTGGTTGGATCATTAGCGCCTGGAACACAGGAGGAGCACTAGGACTGGAGCTGGAAGGAAAATTTACATTAGAGAGAGGTTCATAGATCGTCTTAATGGAGCCATCATTTTCCTTGATATATTTGGTGTCAGAAGCAACAACAGGAGTTGTGTTCTGAAAAGCCTTCTCATAGTTTGTGATCCATTCGAGAGGCATGATTTCTTTGAGTTTGTTTGGAGGCAGTTGCTTTGGAATCTGGATAATGGTGGGAACTTCATCTTCACTTTCAGCCTTGATGAAAATAGTATTGCCATTATGGCCAGGGATGGGGAGATCGAGGGCATGATCTTGAAGCCGGTAGGCGATCTGGTGATGGAGAGTTGCCATGTAAGAATTCGGTAGCATGAGTGCTCCCAGAAGTTGTATTTTGAGGCAGTTGTGGAGGTTGGCATCTCTCAAAGAGATATTGAAATTAGGGTAGTATGTGAGTGATATACTACCAGTATGGAGCGTAGATAGACAAGTGCCAATAACTGCATGCTCATAATAAAAAAATTAATATTTATTTAATAAAAAGTAATATAATTATGATATTAATTTTTTTTATTTAATAATTTATGTTAGTCTACCGGACGCGTTTTTTTTTATTATTTTTTTATTTTTTTTATTTTTTATTTTTTTTACCATTTTCATTTTTAGAATACCGTGTTTGACATATGCTACTAGACGTGTTTTTAGATTTTAAAATTGAAACTAAAAACACTATTTTTATTTTCGTTTTTCTTTTCAAAAAACAGCAAATGAAAAACTCATGAAAAACTCTTACTGGTTTGACATTTGATACATAAAACATGTTTTTAAATTTTTCTAAACATAAACACATATTAATAACTTATACTAAAATAAAGGGATAAAATAAAAATAGTCCTTTAAAACATTAGATTTTCGTTTTTAGCCACATACGATAGTTTAATTGTTAATAACTATGTTCTTGAGAAAATACCAAAAACCTTCATATAAAAACCGTCCCTAAACTCTCTCTCTCTCTCTCTCTCTCTCTCTCTCTCTCTCTCTCTCTCTCTCTCTCACACACACACACACACATTTTTCAGAGATGGCACAGCCCGGTGAAGGCATCACTAGGCCCAAGTGGCACCGGTAGTGCATTGACGAAATGCAACAACAATGCCGCTAAGGCAAGCCTTTTCCGACGATGCTGTTTGTTTGTAGAAAGAAAGAGGGAAAAGAAAAAAGATAAACCCTAAACAAAGGGAAAAGTACCGGAACACCTTTCTAGAAGGTATTTAGGAAATTTTCTCCTAAAAAGTTAAGAGCATGGTTTTAGAGGATTGTTTCAGGAATTTTTAATTTAAAAAAAAAGTCAAGATTTCACTTTTTTTCAAATGTCACTTTAAAAAAAAATAAAATTGAAAAGATGTTATATATATTTTCGTTAGATTTTTTAACTTGTGGTTATAGACTAAAGAGAAATTTTAGTGATTATTAATTGTTGAAATTCTGTATATGGCTAAAAAAAAAGGGAGAATTTCACATAAGTCTTACCTTTTTGGTGATTTGTCACCTTTATAAATGTTTTTCCAAATTCATCATTTTAGTCCTTACTTTTTCCAAAACTCATCACTTTAGTCCATTTGACCAAATATGTGAAAGTTAACTATGTTAAAACTTGTGAAAGTACATTTTTACCCCTATTACTATTTAATTTAGCTAAAATGATTATCTCAACTTTAAATTAAAATGAAAAACAATAAAATTCTCAATAATAAAATCTTAAATAAATATATTACAAAAAAAAGATTAAATAAATAATGAAAAAATCCATTAATTTTTTCTTATTTTGTATTTTTTTTTTCATAATGGATTTTTATTTAGCTAAAATAATTATCTTAACTTTAAATTAAATTGAAAAATAATAAATTTCTCAAAAATAAAATCTTAAATAAAAAGATTACAAAATTTTTTATATGAAAAAACCAATTTAAATCTAAGTTAATCATTTTAGCTAAATTAATATTCATTATGACAAAAATACAAAAAAAATAAAAAATTAATGGATATTATCATTATTATTTATTTAAGATTTTTTTTAATATATTTATTTAAGATTTTATTATTTTTTAAGGTATGGTCTTCACGAGGTTTCCTTTCTTCCCGGTGGTCTAGATGGCTTAGCACATCTTCTGATCACAACAAATAATTAATTTGGTAACCACAAAGTGTCGGAAAACATATTATTAATTTGCAGAAACGGATTCCAAATACATATACCTTGAAAATTTGAACAATTTATAAAAAAAAAAATAGAGTTATTTCTCAGTATGTAATTTGAACACGATATCAAACACTACACATATGCGGCTTGCATATCAAAATTTCTCCACACACACTTATCACTAAGATTAAAAGCCTCGGAGTGCAGCTCACACAAGTAGTCTATATTTGTTCATGAAAAAATTTAGATCAATCAAAGACCCCTTGGTAATTCTGATCTTAGAGATCCGATTTTGATCCAATTCCAAAATCCAACGTTAAAATTATAAATAAATCATTGACCAAAAGCTAAAAAAAGTTTTAATTCACTTACATTATCACAGTTGTTTGGTGGTTTGGCTTAGAAGTAGGCATGGACACAAGCGGCTTGTTTCTTAGCATGAAGCTGCTACCAACCAAAGCCAGAGCCATCAGCAAATCGATGAAGAAACTGTTTTCTTTGATAATTTACTCAAAAAGTGAAAGTACAGACAACACTTTCTGGGTTTGCAAGTGAACCCAAAACCAACATTTATATATGCATAAATAAACTTGTAGGGGTTACTGATTATTCAAAACTTATATATATATATATATATATATATAGTCTTTCTACTGTCAGTTTGTCATGATATATATGGACCATATATTCCACATAGATTATGGAAAAATTTTGATAAGTGCATATACTTTGAGTTAAAGTATGCAAATCTAATGATCCATATTTTTCGTCCCGATATATTTTATATTAGGACGAACTGATAATAGAAAAACTGATATATATATATATATGATGTAATAGAAGCTTACGAGAAAAACCTGCAAGAAAACAATTAGAAACAACGATTTGGATCCGTTGATTCGCGCTCAAATATCGGAAACAAACCCTACTAACACTCCGTTGATTCACGCACGAATACCGGATTATTAGGCTTCAAATACGATAATCGACTTCGCGCACGAAGGATAATGTGATTGGATAGTTGAGAAACATCTCTGAATTTTATTTAATCAAAAGCTAATTCTCAAACCCTAATACAAGCAACATAAATAGAATTGCAAAACTTGACTAACAAGAAAATCCTAAACAAAAGGAAAAGATATCAAATCTCCTAAAAATCAAAAGAATCCTAAAACCTATATAAAAAGGAAATTGGATTTGATTTAATAAAATCAAATCATAAAATAATTAATAACCTAATTACATATAAACTAAAAGGAAATAAAATATTCGTATCGAATCATGACGATAATTGGAAATAATAATTAAAGCAACAGTTGTCTTGCCACGCACAAAACTTAAGGCCAAATTCGGATATGATGCAGCCCATTATTGAACATGAAGTCTTCATAACATTTGTATTTCTCGTCTTGGGCTTTCCGGAAATATATTATAATGAACGATCCAACCTCATATGCCCTCTGTAGAGGTCCACAAAGTTCAGCTCAGATCATCTCGTCCAGCTCACAGCGACCAGCTCTCGTCCAGCTCAAGTCTTCGCGCAACAAGATAGTTTGCCGAATTTGAGCCTGTTGTGATCTGTTACGGAGTACGGAGTCTTCATAACATTGTAGGGATCGTCTTGGGTTTTCCAGAAACATATTATAATGTTGATTTTGAGTTTGTTTACCCTCTGAAAAGGCGCCCGAAATTTGCCCATTCTGACAGTTTCGACCATTCCGAATCTTTGATTCCTTCTTTCCACACCCTTCGTCTTTGAGTCGATTCCTCCGCTCCATGAAATCTAAACCTTTGTTTTCCATACCATCTTTGCTTGCTACACCCAGATCATCTCGTCCAGCTTACAGCGACCAGCTCTCGTCCAGCTCAAGTCTTCGCGCAACAAGATAGATTGTCGAATTTGGGCCTGTTGTGTTATGTTACGGAGTACGGAGTCTTCATAACATTTGTAGGGCTCGTCTTGGGATTTCCTGAAACATATTATAATGTTTATTTTGAGTTCATTTGCCCTCTGAAAAGGCCCCCGAAATTTGCCCATTCTGACAGTTTCGACCATTCTGAATCTTTGCTTCCTTCTTTTCGCACCCTTCGTCTTTGAGTCGATTCCTCCGCTCCATGAAATCCAAACCTTTGTTTTCCATACCGTCTTTTCTTGCTGCACCAATATATAACTTAATTGGCATATATATATATATATATATATACAGATTTTCTATTATCAATTCGTCCTGACAATAAATATATCAGGACGAAGAATGTTGACCATTAGATTTACATATTTTAACTCAAAGTGTATGCACTTATCAAAACTTCTCCATAATCTATGGTCCACATTCTTCGTCCTGATATATTTATTGTCAGGACTAACTAACAATAGAATGACTGTATATATATAAAACTCAATTGGCCTTTTAAATATGTGGTTTCAAGTTTCAACGTTGCATATATGCTCCACGAGGTTGTCGATTATTCTTTTTTATATTTCTATTTGTGTTCTTGTTCAAAGTTGGCTGCATAATAAAGTTTTATACATTTCATATTAATAAGTAATAGGGTTAGTGGCACTAGTCTCCCTGAACTTTACGTGAGTTTACATTTTAGCCATTGAACTTTTGTAGACATTAAACCCCATGAACTTTCATTTATTGGCAAAACCTGATTGTAAATACCCTCTCAAACAGACATTCAGGGGTCAATGATGCTAGAATTATGGGATTGAATTGGGCAAGAAATAACGGATTAATTTGGGCATTATTCTTAGTCAATGATTGCTTTTTTTCTCCTCTTAATTATAGGATATTCTCAATTATGATTGAGATTGTATAGTTGACTATAGATTGATTTGTTTAATTGTAGCTTGATTCTTTCCTTATAAATGACTCTTGTATGTATTCTATATATTGTAGAAACACAATGAATAAAATTATCATAAAATTATTTTACAATTGTGTTACTTTGACATGGTATCAGAGCCACCTTCAATCTTCTCTTCTTTACCCTAGGAATTGAAGTTTGGTCCTGCGTTCACAATTGTTATTTCTGTTCTTATTATTCCGCTTCGAAGTTTTTTTTTATAGTTTCTTTATCACTATGACTGATTCAAAGAATAGTGGTGAAGATTTTCTAACAAAGAAGAATGAATCTACTGCTCTATCTGGACTTGCTACTAAGTCAGGTATGTCTAACTCTGCTATTAAGCTTTCATATTTTACTGTAAATAGTGATTGGATAATTGACTCCGGTGCAGCAGATCATATGACTTGTGATCATTATAGGTTTAGTCACTTATCTTCTAAAAGTTCCAAAATTACCATTACCAATGCCAATGGTGTATCATCTCCAGTTGTTGGAATTGGTATTGCCCCTTTATCTCCTACATTAACTATTAAAGATGTCTTGTTTGTTCCATCACTAAATTGCAATCTTCTCTTTGTTAATCAAATAACCAAGTCTCATAATTGTGTTGTTCTATTTTTTCCTAACCACTGTATTTTTCAGGATATCCATACCAAGGAGAAGATTGGTAGTGGTAAACAAAGTGGAGGATTGTACTATCTGGAGGATGGGTTCCAACGATCCAATAGAGAAAGGCAAGCTCACTTGGTGAATGAAAATTTGGTGAACAAGAAGAGAGATGAGATTTGGTTATGTCACAGACGACTAGGACATCCCTCATTTAGTTATCTTAAGAGTTGTTTCCATCTTTATTTAGTGGTTGTAATTTTTTGAATTTTATTTACGAAACTTGTGTGATGGCAAAGAACCAACGTACCGTTTTCCATTTGAGTGATAATAAAACAGATCTTCCTTTTTCATTAGTTCATTCAGATGTTTGGGGACCGACGCCAATCTCTACTCATAGTGGGATGAAGTGGTTTGTTGCTTTTGTGGATGACTGTACTAGAATGACTTGGGTTTATGCATTGAAGCATAAGAGTGATGTTTGTACAGTTTTTCACCTGTTTCATCAGATGGTGGCTACACAGTTTGACATTCAGATAAAAGTCCTTCACTCTGATAATGGAGGTGAATACTTAAAGCAAGAATTGACGGACTTCATACGTTCGGTGGGTGTTATTCACCAAACAACTTGTCCTTATTCTCCTCAACAAAATAGTGTCACGGAGAGGAAAAATAGACAGTTATTGGAAGTTACTCGATCTCTCTTGATTGATGGACATGTTCCTTCTCACTTATGGGGTGAAGCTTTGAGTTCAGCGGTCTACTTATGATCCGTCTTCTAAGAGGTTTTATGTTTCCATGGATGTCGTTTTTCATGAGAAAGAGCTCTTTTATCGGCCACCTACTGATTTATCACTTCAGAGGGAGAATCAAGAAGAAGTGATTAATCTTGAAGAATTACAAGTATTTTTTCCAAGAGATTCAGACTTCTCCAGTATCCGGGAGACCGAAAGTGACACTACCAATCAACCGGACGAAGACAACCGAACAATTGAAAATGATACCATCGATCAATCTGATGATCATCAAAGGCACCAAATTGATGAATTAACGACTCCAAACGCTGAGGATAATTCTCTCCATGATAGTACAATGTCTCTTAACAATCCGACACAACCACTGGGCCAATCTTCTCCTAACACTCCTTTAGAGGTACCCACTAATCCTAATTCTACAATTGTTGATGTTGTTAATTTTGAATCTCAATCGCCTAAATATCATCTTCCACCTCGTTTTAACCGTGGCATTCCACCCATTAAATATGAGCCTGATCCCAAATCAAAAGCTAGATATCCTATTAGTGACCATGTATCTTACCAAAAATTGTCCAAGTCATATGCTTCTTATGTACTACAATTATCATATGTCTCTATTCTTAGTAAAATGCAGGATGCTTTAGGAGATGCTAGATGGACCCAAGCTATGGCAGAATAAATGGCAGCACTTGAGAAGAATGCTACTTGGCAACTTGTGCCTCTACCTAAGGGAAATAAGACAGTAGGATGTAGATGTGTGTTTACAGTCAAGCATAAGGAGGATGGAACCATTGAAAGGTATAAAACTCAGTTGGTTGCAAAAGGATATACACAATCTTATGGGATTGACTATCAAGACACTTTTGCACCAGTTGCTAAGCTTAATACGGTTAGAGTGCTCTTGTCTTTGGCGGTCAATCAGAATTGGCCACTTCTCCAGTTTGATGTAAAGAATGCTTTCTTGCATGGAGATTTAGAAGAAGAAGTGTATATGGACCCTCCTCTGAATATAGAGAAGTACTTAAATACTAAAATGGTGTGCAAACTTAAGAAAGCATTGTATGGGTTAAAGCAATCTCCAAGGGCGTGGTTCAGTAGATTCACCAAGTCTATGAAGAACTTCGGCTATAAACAAAGCAACTCAGATCGCACATTGTTCTTGAAACACCAAAATGGTAAAATTACTGCCTTAATTATCTATGTTGATGATATGGTGGTAACAGGTGATGATCAAGATGAAATTGAGAGTTTGCAACGACATTTGGCCTCGGGGTTTGAAATGAAGCAACTTGGTGAGTTGAAGTACTTCCTTGGGATTGAGGTAGCATGATCAAAGAATGGTATTTTCTTATCTCAACGGAAATACATTCTTGATTTGTTAACTGAAACAGGTATGCTTGGATGTAAACCTGCAAAGAATCCTATGGAACAAAATCATAAGTTGTTTATGTGTTTGAATGCAACTTCTACTGATAAGGAAATGTACCAGAGCCTTGTGGGAAAATTGATCTATTTGTCCCATACTATACCAGATATTGCATATGCAGTGTGTGTAGTGAGTCAGTTTATGCATGATCCTCGTAAACCTCACATGGATGCTGTGGAACGTATATTGAGGTATTTGAAGGCTGCTCCGGGTAAATGATTACTCTTTACAAAACACAATCATCTAAGGGTAAAAGGTTACACTGATGCAGATTGGGCAAGTTCAGCTGATAATAGAAGATCTACTTCGGGATACTTCACTTTTGTAGGTGGAAATCTTGTGACTTGGAGGAGTAAAAAGCAGCCGGTGGTAGTAAGGTCTAGTGCAGAAGCTGAGTACATGGGCATGGCTTTTGGAGTATGTGAGTTACTATGGTTAAGAAACTTGCTTATGGAATTGGGTGTTGATTCTCAAGAAACAATGAAGTTGTATTGTGATAACACTTCAGCTATAGAGATTGCTCACAATCCAGTTCAACACGACCGGAAAAAACATGTTGAAATTGATAGGCATTTCATTAAGAAAAAACTTGAAGTTGGGATTATTATGTTTCCTTTTGTGAAGTCTGAAGATCAACTAGCCGATGTACTTACCAAAGCTATAGCCAGTAATGCTTTTTGATGACTTTTTAGACAAGTTAGGCATGTGCGATATCCAAGCTCCAACTTGAGGGGGAGTGCTAGAATTAAGGGATTAATTTGGGCATTATTCTTAGTCAATGATTGCCTTTATTTTCCTTTTAATTATAGGATATTCTCAATTATTATTGAGATTGTATAGTTGACTATAGATTGATTTGTTTAATATTAGCTTGATTCTGTCCTTATAAATGACTCTTGTATGTATTCTATATATTGTAGAAACACAATGAATAAAATTATCAGAAATATTCTTTACAATTGTGTTACTTTGACAAATGAATCAAATTGTTTGTCAATAAATGAGAGTTCGGACGGTTTAATGCCAAAATAAAAATAAAAATTCAAGGGGTAAAATGTGAACTCACGTAAAGTTCAGGGAAGACCGGTGCTAATAACCCTAAGTAATAAATGAATTATTGAAAAGAATTTCGACTTCGAAATTACACATGCAATTCAGATTGACTGTAGGTTTTTGTCTCACTTTATGCTTACATACTTGCATTACCTTGTTAAATTATCAACTAGTATATTACAAACTGTTTGGCTCTTTGCCAATAATTACATAATTATATTACTTAAATATATTACTTGCTCATTAGGGGTGGTCTAAGGTATACCTACTAGAGTATCATCAAAATTATAAAAAAGTAATAAGCAATTTAAACAAACCTTGTGGTATTGGGAAGACAAATTCACCGACTAATTTGATAGTTGTTATATAGAATAAATAAATAAATAGTGGAATAATTTAGAGTTAAATAGTTTTAAAATATATTATAAAAAATTCATATAAATATATGAGGAGAGGACCGTGAACCTCCGACACCCTTATTGGGTCTGTCCTGATTGTATGTGTTTGAGCTAAAATCTTTACATTTCAAGACTTAGCTAATAAAAGAAAAAACAAATTCTCTATATATGATTTAAAAAAACAAATGAATCTGGTTAGATTGATAGGCAAATTAAGTCAAATGAAAGCAAATAAATTTTAAATTAAAAGATAAAAAATATGTAAGTATTTATTTAACAACAAATTTTTTCTTTATTTTTTATTTTTAATTTAGATATAAACATTAAATTTTACTGATCTTGTCTTATGAATTTTTTAAATATATTTTTAAACCATTTAACTATAATTTGTTTTACTAATTATTTATTCTATATAACAACTATCAATTTAACCAGTGATGTTTGGTAACGAAAATTTGGTAAAAAAAATATATCTGAGCAATACACATTTTAAAAAAAACTGATATTATTAAATGACAATATGTTAAAGTTGAAGAATAAGGGCAATTTAGAAAATTAGTTATTGGTTTGCATTGTAAATAAAATTAAAAAGAAGGTTATTTATAAAGGCTACAAATTTAATGTAAAAAAGTTAATGATGTCCACTTGTCATCACAGGAACAGAGAGTGAGGTGAGAGAATGAGTTGAGAGAGTGTATCTAGTACTTTTCTTTTATACTTTCAATTAATTAATTAGAATTGTTATTATTCTTGCAAAAATCATACGATTTGTATCAATATATCTCTCCACTTTAGCTTTTGGTTCAATTAGGTTGATATATAACTTCTTGTTCCTTTAAATAACTTCTTGTTCCTTTAAATAACTTCTTCTTGTTCACATTATGACTATATATTTTGCTTTACAATAAGGCATGAGACTGGCACTAGCTGGCCATACGTTTTACCGACAAATTTTGACTTTTGAACCAAGGTTATTAAAGCCCTTCAATAGGAATTTGATTTGCTAGTCATTAATATGCAAGGCAGATAGAATAACTGAAAGATGAGGTGAAGGAAATGTTAGTTGGCTAGTTGCTGCTGCAAATGATCCAATAGAGAAAGTCAATTTGATCAACTCATTATGTGGGCTTGGTGTCTCGTATCAATTTCAAGTTGAGATTGGAATGCAACTAAATCGTATATTTGAATCTCAACGAAACCCGGTGATGATAACAATTATGATTTATAAACATCTGCAATAACATTATGTATTTAGAGAAAATTCATTGTCACATAGAATAGATAGATAATGAGGTAGAAAATAATCTCAAATGTAATTATCTATCTTGGATATGGGAACTGATGTAATAATTTTTATTTTTGTTAGAGAATATGGAGATGAGTTTCTCTATTCAGAAACTTTCCTAGAAATCCTAGTTAGCGTTTCTAACTTTTTCCCACCAAAATAATTACAACTTTTTCTTCCTCCCATCAAACAAATTCATCCCAAAAGCTTTAATTTTTTTTTTTTTTTGTTTGTAGAAAATCTGAGCTATTCTTCTTTCACGTTTCCTTTGGTTCCATTTCTGCTTCATCCATAATAGCTTTTTCAGTAATCAACACATTAATCAATTACATACACGTGAGACTAGTATTGTTTTACAAATATACTAGCTAGTTTTCATACATTAGAAACTAGTATCGTTTAACAAATCTTGTATATTAGTGTAACAATTGAGGAATTAAGAAGAAATCGAATAAAGAAGAAATCAATTGAGGAATTAAGGAAATAAAAAGAAATTGAAATTTAAAATAAATAAACTTACCAGAGCCGGATATAGAACTTGATTGGAGGAGAAAATATTGAACAGAATGTTTGATTCGTTGAAAAATTATCTATTTTGGTTAATTAATTTTTTTAACCTTTAAATTAAACAGGAGAGAGTGTGTGATAAATATTTTATGGTGATTGGTTTAAAGTTGAAGCATATTACTCATTAGATAGTTGTATTGTATGTGGGAATATGCATTTCTCAAAATATTTTGCTAAAGTAGATCTATAATGAATAAAAATGTTGATGTGTCATCATTTAGAAACTTAAAAAAGTATATTTGTATCGGAGATACTCTTAATTTTCTATTTTGAGTTCTTAAGCAACACGGTTATAAAATATCTTGCAGTAAGTATAGTGAGCAGCAGATTTTGGTGTAAAATCATCACACACTTTTCATTGAATAATGAGTCAAATATATACAACTGGACTAAGAGTCCTACAAGACTAAGTAATCCTTAGTAATAGAATATTTTCTAAACCGATATGTACAAGGAATATTGTTTCAAGGAAAGTAAATTACCTAAACCGATATATACAAGGAAAGTAAATAACAGGAAACAACCTAAACTGATATGTAAAAGGAATGTATTCTAACAAGCCCCCTCAAGATAAGCCATGGCTGGCGAGGCCAATCTTGAATTTCAGTGATTGAAATGTAGCACGAGAGAGCAGCTTCGTAAGAGCATCAACAAGTTGGTCCTTGGAGGACACATGTGCCACTTGTAGCTAACCGGATTGAACCTGGTCACGAATAAAATGAAAGTCTATGGCAACATGTTTCATCCGCGAGTGAAAGATTGGATTGGAGCATAGCTGAGTTGCACCAACATTGTCATGGTAAACAATAGGGACCGTTGGCAATGTGAGACCAATATCAGTTAGAAGGAAACACACCCAATTCAATTCGGCAGCAATAGAGGCAACCATGCGATATTCAACTTCTGTAGATGAGCGAGCAATTGTATTTTTCTTCTTCGAACTCTAAGAAATGGGGTTTCGACCCAGATAAACAATGAAGGCACTGGTGGATGAGTAGTCATCTTTGTTTCCAGCCCAATCCGCATCAGAGAATGCATGAAGGGTGACCGAAGAGTCACGATAAAGAAGAATCCCTTCGTCCATAGTTCCACAAAGGTATCACATCACTCGTTTTACAAGGTCCTAATGGTCAGTCATTGGTTGATGCATGAACTGAGATAGTTTATTTACCGCATAGGAAATGTTGGGACGAGTGAGCGATAAGTATTGAAGGCTACCATCGACATTGCGGTAGGCGGTCGGATCACCAAGGGGTGTGCCCGAATGGAGGCTGATTGGATGGCTACTCGGCAACGGTGTCTGAACTGGCTTGGCACCAACCATGTTAGTGCGGGTGAGAAGATCCATAATGTAGCGCCTTTATTATAGTAGAATTCCATGTTTGTATGGAACCACTTACACACATAGGAAGAATGAAAGGTTACCAAGGTCCTTCAAGGAGAATCGCTGAGCAAGAACGTTGACAAAATGTTCAACCTGAGCTGAGTTATTACCTGTAAGAATTATATCATCAACATAAATCAGGAGGTATAGGAGGGTACTACAAGTTTTGAGGACAAATAATGAAGTGTCAGCATAGGAGTTCTTGAAGCCAGATGCTAGAAGGATTTGGAGCAGTTCATGGTACCACGCACACTGTGCTTGCTTGAGGCCATAGATCGCCTTAATAAGTTTGCAAACATGTGTAGGATGATCTGAATCAATGAAGCCTAGAGGCTGAGCTATGTACACGGTTTCAGTAAGCCGACCTTGCAAAAAGGGATTGTTGATGTCAAGTTGACGAAGGGACCAGCCATGACCGGTAGCAATGCTGAGAACAAGTCTTACCGTGGTGGGCTTGATAACCGGACTAAAGGTTTCGAAGTAGTCTACTCTGGGTCTTTGACTAAATCCCTTCGCAACCAGACAAGCTTTAAACTTATCAATATAGCCATCAGATTTTCGTTTAATACGAAAGATCCACTTGCAGCCAACAACATTAGTGGACGTATCCGGTGGAACGAGCTCCAACGTTCCATTTTTAACAAGAGCATCACACTCTTCAGACATGGCCTTTCACCAGTTAGGATCCTTTAAAACATGAGTAACCGATGTGGGTTCAAAGTCACCTAAGGATTGAAGTTGTGACATAAGATTAAGCTTGTGGGAGGGTTTGTGAATGTTGTTCTATACTCGAGTAACCATGTGATGCCTGACCTGCTGTTTAAGGGCTGTGGACAGAGATGGTTGTTGCTGTGGCGAGATTATGGTAAGGGAATGATCTAATTCTGGTGCATGTCTGATCGGAGATGACAGACTAGGTGTAGTGAGGAATTCTGCTGGACTGTTTGTTGCTGTAGGCGGAGCTGATTACGGAACTAGTGCAAGTCTGATCGGGGATGACGTACCAGGTGGAGCTGATACGGCAGGAGCAAAGGACAGTGCAGTGGCAGCAGATGGAGCCATGGCAAGGATGGGCAGTGGAAGAACCTGATCGGTGGCAGCTTGTTAAGATATGTTGGAGTTGACACACGGTGGCAGATTTGGTGAGTGCACAACAAGGGATGGTGCCAACTGACTTGGACATGGAGTGCTGGCGGAAAAAACTAGAGGAGTCCAGGTGTCTAATGTGTTTGGGTTTGGACGTTGAGATGAAACACTAAGAGACCGGTAAGGGAAGATAGACTCAACAAACTGGACATGACGAGAGAAATATGTCATGGAGGAGGACGAATCAAAGCACAAATAAGCACTTTGTGACAGTGAGTACCCTCAGAAGACACAAGAGGCAGAACAGGGATTGAGCTTGTGGGAAGAGCATGGACGAAGCCAAGGATAGCATAAACAACTGAATATTTTGAGTTTGGAGTAGTTATGCGGGGTGCCAAAAATTTTCCCATATGGTGATGAGAGATCAAGAGTTGCTATTGGCATTCTATTTATTAGATATACCGCAGTGGCAAAGGCATGTGGCCAAAAACTCAATAGGAGAGAGGCATGGGTCCATTAGTGTGAGACTAGTTTCAACAATGTGACGGTAACGTCTTTCTAAGTACCCATTATGTTCTGGTGTGTGAGGTTGAGTAGTGAGGCAAGAGATCCCAGATGTGGCAAGGTATTCTTTTAGGGATAGATATTCCCCTCTATTATCAGAGTAAAATGTGATAATTTTGTGTTTAAAGAAATTTTTCAGAATGGCTCTAAAACGTATAAAAGTGTCCCGAACCTTCGATTATTTCTTTAGCGGATAAAACTAGATGTGCTTGGTGAAATGATCAACAAATATGACATAGTATTTAAAGCCATTATGAGAGATAACAGGAGAAGTCCAAACATTAGAGAATATAATTTTCAAAGGTTGATATGAGACGAGAGAAGAATTAGAAAAAGATAACTTGTGACTTTTATTGCAATGACATGCATTACATAGAGACTCTTTTGATATGGGAGACGACAAATCTAGACTAAAATTGGAAATAATATGCTTTAAAACTGGATAAGCTGGGTGACCTAATCTATGGTGCCAATTTATTGATGTGGTTCTAGTGCTGAAGAAGGCTAGGACTGGTGACGACATGGACTTGACAGTTGGCCACTCATTTACGCCATCCTTGGTTGTGCCTCTCAGAAGAACTGCCCCCGTATGAAGATCCTTCACATGAAAACAAGATGGTAAGAATTCAACTGATACATTTTTAAGAGTGCAAAACTGTGAGATAGAAATTAAATTCTTTTTCATGTCTGGTACAAAAAGAACATCATTTAATGTAAAAATTTTGTTGTTGGTGTGAAGAGATGTTGAACCAGTACGCATGATGGAAAGTCTTGTACCATCACCAATCATGACATCATCTGAGTCGCTGTAAGATGCATGCAAGGACAGGTTTCCCATGTCAGCCGTGATATGATGCGAGGCACCACTGTCAAGTAACCATGGCTGGTTTTTCGGAGCGGCATTGGATGCAAGATTAGCCTCGACAGACCAGCCCAGGGCTGCCAGAGTGGTGGTGAAGGAAGATTGAATTAGAACCATCTGGAAGGAGGTGCACCTTTTGGCTGATTGGCCTTGAACGCCACACATTTGGCAGCGACCCAAGTAAGGACGCGGGTCTGCATGGTTTGGACCATCAGAAGCCTGAGTAGTGGGAGGCCGACCGGTGGGATTGAAGGAGTTAGATGATGGGTGCCAGCTTGTGTTAGTGGGAGCTTGGGGTTGCCAATTGTTGTTCTGTGGGCATCAATTATTGTTTGAACGGTTTGTAGGGTTGGCTGTGACTGGAAGGGGATTTGCGTCCTTCTTTATGCTAAGAGCAGTTGCTTCGAATGTCAGGAGTTTCTTATGAAGTTCATCAAAGGTGATGGGAGTGTCACGAGCCTGGACAATGCGGACTAGTTCCTTGTAATTGTCATCAAGTTCATTAAAAAAATTTTCTGTGAGATCTTCATCATCCATTGGCGCACCAAGTAAAGCAAGTTCATATGCACGAGCTTTTACAGAGTGAAGAAAATCAGTAACAGTTTGTGTACCTTTTGTGGAAGTTTTAAAAAGGGTTTTGACTTGTTTGATGCGTCCACGAGATGGTTTGGCGTAAGTATTGGCTAGTACGTTCCATGTTTCCATTGATGTCTTTGCTTGAGCAACAAAGAAGATGATTATGGGAGAGAGGGAACCGATTATAGCATTGAGGATGAGCTGATCTTGACGAAACCAGATATTATAGGTCGGATTTGGAGTGGTTACTGCATCTGTAGTGAGTGTGGCTAGTGGACAGGTTTTTGAGCCATCTATGTATCCTACAAGTTCATACCCATAGAATAGAGTCTGAAATTGTAGTTTCCAGGACATGTCGTTGGTAGTGGTGAGTTTGAGTGGGGCTTGGGCAGCGATGTTGATGGTGATCAGATGGAACTCGTTCGTGCGTAGGGCTGTGGAATTGACTGGGATGACATTGATGATGGATGGAGTTGGTGAGATAGCGGTGATGTTTGGGTTAGATTCGGTGGTCATGGTGATCAGATGGAACTCGTTCATGCGTAGGGCTGTGGAACTGACTAGGATGACATTGACGATGGATGAAGTTGGTGAGATAGCGGTGATGTTTGGGTTAGATTTGGTGGTCATGGTGGTGAGCTGATTTTTGTTTGGATCAGAATCAGTAGACATGGTGATTTATCTAATGAGAGACGAAGAAGGAAGATTCATTTGAGGGAGAAAAAAAAAATCTTAAGCTCTGATACCATATAATGAGCAGCAGATTTTGGTGTAAAATCATCACACACTTTTCATTGAATAATGAGTCAAATATATACAACTGGACTATGAGTCCTACAAGACTAAGTAATCCTAAGTAATCCTAAGTAATAGAATATTTCCCGAGCCGATATGTACAAGGGATATTGTTTCAAGGAAAGTAAATTACCTAAACCGATATATACAAGGAAAGTAAATAAGAGGAAACAACCTAAACTGATATGTAAAAGGAATGTATTCTAACAGTAAGTATGTATCTCATGTCAACGCTAACAAGAAAAATAAAATTAAAACTTGAAAAGAAAAATGGAAATCGAAAACCTAATAATCAACTACAATATTTTTGTTATGGTAATCGAAATCGGCACGAGGGAGTTTAATTAATTATAAAATGAATTTTATATTTCTTTATTTTTATAATAATATTGTAATTGAGTATTAGGTTTCTACCTATAAATTTAAACATTTGAATTTAAAAACAATTCAATAACATGGTAATTTTGTCATGTTTGCATTCAAAATTTGTATTTGTATTCTCATGCATCTTGAAGGTATCAGGCAATTTTAACAAATTTAAGAACAAGAGAACTATGGTAAATTTAACGAAATTTTGACCAACAATGTGAAATGAATGTTAAGTTTGTATGAATGTACGCATCTAAGACTGCACGGAGAAGATATTCTTTAAGAGGCGCTTGCTTTTTCAAAGGCTCAGATCAAGTCCTTGGTTGATGAAAAATCATCAAGTTCTTATGGTATTCTATTTTTACTGAAGCCAAGAAGGGGTCTAACACGGGTACTGATATTTTTGTCTGTGGGGAGATTTTAATTTGTTGGTTGTGAGGGGTTTCAATTTGTTGCAAGATATTCGCTTTTGTTTTGTGAATCAGGTTTGAAGCTGGTTTAGCTCGGTTTGTGTTTTTGTCCTTGGTTAGGTTAGTACATCATGTCTGATGCTTTTCGTGTTTTTATTTAGCATCATGTCTGTTGTATTTTTTTTTTCCTTGTCTTTGACTTGGTCGGTGGGAGTTCTTGGCTTGGGTTTGGTCTTGCTCGGCTCTTTCTGTTGGGAGGATTACCTTTTCTTTTGGCTTTCCTGGCCTTCTTAATAATATTTGAGCTGTAAAAAAAAATAAAAATAAAGAAATTGCAGGAATTGGTGCATTTGAGTGGTTGCAAAGTCGACCAAAAATTCTTATAGCAGCATATGTAATAACCGTCTTAAAAATGACCAAATGGACCACAAGGTACGTACGATTGTAATTTTAACAACTTAGACCGATATGCGCGTACACACATTAATTTATATAAGTTAGGATATGTAGTGTTTTTTTTTCACGGCTAAATTTATTGAACAAGCAAAGTAAGGACACACAAGTTACAACAAGCGGACAGGCAGCCAGGCCAAGGAAAGCTCAAAAAACCAAAAACCAAAAACCGAAAGCAGCCCCAAAAGCGAGCCCAAAAAATTCATTTAAATTTTTGAATTAAGTAGTATTTGTTAACTAACGGTTATTGAAGTCCAAGTTTAAGAGAGTGCATGTAACCTGTGGATTGGAATGTTATATGAAGAAATACGACTTGTTAATGAAGGAAACAGCGGAAAAGTTTGATATAATATTCGAAAATGCTTGGAAGTATATCATATAAACGAAGAATGCATGAAGCCAATGGCTGTCCCAATGGAGATCCTCCTCCGAGTCGCTAACATCGATCGTCTTATGGAAGTTACTTATAAGGATATGGATAGATACACAAACTCATAACAACTTAAAAGATGTTATCACCAAATTATTCAAAGACCAGAACCTATTTAAGAATCTTTTGTATTTGTATGAGCTTATAATTTGTATGTTTGCAAGAGAGGACTGGTTATTGGGTAGATTCCAAAAATTGTACTCAACTGCTGTAAACAAATAAATAATATTCCAACGGCAAGGAGATTGTTTTTCACCAGTCACACTTCTGCTTGAATAATCTTCGATATAGTCAAAGGTCCCTTTACCTTGGTGACTGGAGCAGACTTCACAACCTCCCATGATATCTTATATATAGGGGAAACGTTTCTTCGCAGTACGCACTGATAAATATATATTAGTGTCTTGTATGTTGACCATTAGATTCAATTGTTTTGACTCGATCTGTATACACTTGTTAGTACTTATCCATAATCTATGACCTATATGAAGAGATCTCTCCTAGAGCCGGGAGCCGGTTTCTTCCAATTATGAAGCAGATAACTGGATCGATTTATAGTGTTTGATCTCGATAGGTTCCGATAGATATTGTATCAAATATATTAATAATAATAACCTTAGATATATAACACCACCGATGAAGTAAAAACTTATTCTCGCATGAGTTAAAATTAAAAACCGCTACACTTTATTAAATAGCTGAAATAAAGTGTGTTTACAGACAGAGCCTGGTGATAAACACAACTCTTAACAACCATTGAGATCACAATTCACATTCCCTTCCCTAAATCAAACAAACAACAATGCACTAAACATGCTATGCTAAAATCTTGACAATTAATCAAGTCCATTGAATCAAACTCGAATTCAAACATTCTTATAAGGAACGGGAACCAAGTATAGATCATCTTTTCTTCGTCCCGTGATACCAATAGCCTCTGTCATGTCCATATCTTCAGGTGTCATTCCACTAGGGAATTTCTAGTCGAAATGGTACAACAACGTTGCAAGTTCAATCTCAACAGTGGCCTACCCAAACGCCATTCCTGGACAAACCCTTCTACCAGCACCAAATGGGATGAACTCAAAATCAGTCCCCTTAAAGTCTATATCACTATCGAGGAACCTTTCCAGAAAAAAACTCTCAGGTTCAGTCCAATGTTTCGGATCTCTGTTAATCGCCCATGCATTAACTGATGGAAATTTAAAATTTTCATTTTGTCTTAACTAGTTTCAGCTGTATAAAACTAGAGTAGTAGTTGTCTAACTCCTCCAGTTCCATACAGATGAAACTAGTAGAGAAAATAAATATCGATGTTCTGATTCCATTGTTGTTGGATCAGAACATCTCATCCATTACCATGAAAAAAATATAAATAAAACCATCCATAAAATAACCATTTTATAAATAACATCCAAAAAAAAAAAAAAAAAAAAAAAACCATGAAAAACATTTAAAAACATCAATAACATGGTTGTTGTGCCTCTTGTGGACAATCAGTCCATGAACCATAAAATCATCAATAAAACATCCATCCATTCATCATGGGTGATGCCTCTGGACATTCTCACCATGGTTGCTGCCTCTTTGAGTCAGTTTTACCAAGGGTGATGCCTCTATTGGACATTCACATCATGATCCATGAACATCCATGAACACATAAACATAAAAATGGAAAATGGAAAATATAACATAAGAAGACATATTCTGGAAAACTTTCTTTCCATTAAACCATAACCATACATCCCATGCCATAATGGCTTATCATTTACAATGCCCCAATGGGGGTTTATATAGAAAATATATGAGAAATATCAGTATCCATACTTGACAGTGTTTACTGTTACAAGAAATATTTACATCTTAACTAAACTGAATTACATCCATTCCATTATTTCATTACATAAACCATATTTAATCTATAACCATACCATAGTTAAATTATAACCATAGGGAAAAATTTCACATTTCCAACATTAACAAGCATATTCGCATTGACGGGTATATCAAATCCATTGATCACACAGCTCTCTTCACATTCTCTTGGAATCAAAGGAAATGGAGGATGTAATCTCACTGCCTCTTTTATGACCAATTTCGGGAATTTGATTTCAATTAATCCAGTTTCATCCACCTTGCCTTTGCTGCCAAAGACTTCCCTCACCTCAGATTGTGCCTTTTTCATCAGTCTAGGGTTTCTCATCATCTCGATCATTGCCCAATCAACAGTTGTAGCACTTGTACGTCTCACCACCAGCAGTAAAAACATCCTGAAACAAGATTAATTTTTCGGATTCTAAATCAAACTAGAGATTCAAAATTAGAGATTCAAAATACTTGGTTTGTATTGTATTAACTTTATGCTTCTTATTTAAAAAAAAAAAAAATACTTTATGCATCTCTTGAGGCTCTTGGTGTCTTTTTTTTTTCTTCTTGATTTTATAATAATAAGCAAAACCAAAAACAAAATTCCTGCAAAAGAACCTGAAACAAAAGGAACTTAAACTTATGATAACATTCGTCGGGATGACACGACATGATGTAACAGTCATCTGAGTAGCAACAAAATCGAGTTGGATCGAAAAGATGATGAAAAAAGAAATGCATAAAGCTCTAAATTTCAACTCAAAGTTTTTTATTTATTTATTTTAAAACTAAAATCCTAGTGGAAATGCAATGTGGTTAAATCCAACTTTATAAATATGTGTTTGAAACTCAAATGTTAAAGGTTGAAGACAAATTATGATTTTGGGTGGATTAGGAGCACATTTTAGTGTGTTTCAAAGTAATCGTTAAAAAAAAAAAAAAAAAAAAAAAAAATGAGAGGTCAAAATACTAACCAAGATCACAGCTTTGAGGTTTTCAGTAGCCAATTTAACATCACTTTCCTCTTGAGCTTTCAAAAGAACATCAACTAGATCTTCATGATCAAGAATTTCCTCACTGCTTTTGCCAATCTCAAATGTTGCCTTCTTGTCCTTCTTATGCTCATTGATATGATGGTTTCAAGTATCTTGTCACTTTGTCTTTTCACTTTCTCAAGACTAAATCTGATCCCAGTAATCCATTAAAGTATTCTAATGGAAGTAAACAGATTTGCAATATGAAAACCCCCCACAAACTTCACCATTTTCCTTGACAACCCAAATGAATGTTCTTACGATTTGGTTATCTTTCCAAAGGCAGCTTTTGAAGTGAAATCATATGTGATCTAGTAAATTTTATCGGTAAAGTTAATCGGAGTTCCTGCTCTCGAAGCAATCCAATTAACAAGATTATCCATATCTTCTTCTCTCACTGATCAAAAAGATTGACCTTTCTTCGCAGTCAAAAGCTCCAACACGCATGTTTTATGTAGTTGTCTCCAGTAAGGGCCGTAACAAACGGAGACTACACCACTCAAATCGTAAAATAAGATGTCGGATGCTAGGGTGTAAGGCCTTGCTGCAAAGATAGCACCGTGTGTTTTGAACACTTGTTCAGCGTATTCCGGTGAAGAGACTACGACCGTTGTAATATCTCCGAGTTGGAGGTGCATGAAGGGTCCATATGTCTTGGCCAACTCTTTCAATCTACGGTAGGGTAGATCGCCTGAAAGCAGGTGCAAATTTCCAATGAGGGGTAATTTCAATGGCCCCAGAGGAAGATTCAAGGTTTTCACATTGATTCCGGAACTCTTCCGACCGATTTTCAGCAACGTGAAGACAAAAAGAAGAAAGCTGAGAAAGATTGCAAGGAAGGAGGGTACAAATTCCATGTTAAGGACAATAAAGGATTGTTGGTACATACAAGACTTGATAACAATTCAAGTTAGGAATCCGCATTTTATAGACGTTTTCAGGAACAATTGTTGACTGTAGAATCAAGAAATGACAAAAAAACTAAATACAACACTGCTCTCTATCTATTTGCTGATTGGATTGGTTACAGCGACTCTCTCTTCAAGATTATCAAGCCAAGGTATAATTAAATGATGAGTGCGGATATTGATATTGACACTAGAGGTGTCAAAAGGGCTGGACCGGCCTGAAATTTTAAGGCCCAGTTACTGTTTGGATCGGACAGAATTATCAATAGTACAGCTGCTATCAAGCCCAGCCCAAAGCCCAGTTTAGGTCGGACCGGATACGGGCTTGAACAGGCCTTAAGCCCAATTTCAGTTATAAAATAAATTTAACACTAAATGTTAGATGTAGATATGTAGTCATTCAATCTCCACCGAGCCAAACTCATTTAATTGTCACTAATTGGAACTTTTAACTATAAATAAGATACTTAAAAGTCAATAAAGGTACGGACATTAAAATCGAATTCTGATATTATTTTTTTTCCTTTTTTATTTTAACTTAAAATGATATTTATCTAAATATACATTTAAATATATATATATATATATATATAATATAATACTAATTTACTATGCGGGTCGGATTTTTCGGGTTCGGACCGGGTTAAGCCCTCACAGTAATTTATAAAAGCAGCCAAGCCTCTATTCGGGCTTAAAGATATTAAGCCTAGACTATATTCAGAATATGTACAGTACCAAGCCGGATCGGATTTATCTGGCCCTTTTGACACCTCTAATTGACACTCATAAAATTTATTAGTACGTCCATATTTAATTAACAAATTTAATTACAAAAATATGTCAATAGAGATTTACCAATAAGGACAAATTACTTTAATTAAAAATAAATCAAATACTATATACACTCATTAATTACACTTATATCTTCAACTATATTTTTTTATTATAAAAAGCTTACTTTTCAAAAAAAAAAAAAAAAAAAAAAACTCATGATAAACTTTAATTAAACTCTAATTTTATTTTAAGTATCAAACTTTTTCATTATTACAAGATTATCATATTGTTTTTGTCTTTCTTATATGTATAGTTATAAACTTCATCAATAAACTATATATATATTAATAAAAGTTGTAAATATCAACAAGTTTTTTATTTTTTATTATTTTTAATATTTTTATTTTTTTAAAGATAGTCATAGATATAAATAAGTTTATTATTATTATTATTTTAATATAGCTATATAAATAAGAGAATTTCAGATTGAAAATCTATTGACCTCATATACGGTTCCACATATTTCCTTTTATTAGGCTCCTACATTCAAGATATTTCCAAAAGTAAATTGGATTATCATTAAAAGAGGATTTGATTCTAAAAATAATATGATTTTTTTTTTATAAATTGGGTGTGATAATAATTTAAGAGTGTTTATAAATAATATGTATTAAAATGAATATATTTATTTCAATGATGCTACTATTGACATTAGAATAAGTGTTTATAGTAATATTTATTTGAGAGCTTCTCCTTGCAATCCACAAATTATCTATTTACATTCCAATTTAATTTTTTTAATTAATGACAATTTTAACCTAAATTAAAACTACTAAATATGACAAAAAAAAAAAAAAAAAAAATTAAAGACAGTCCAAACTAATTAAATTATTAAAAAAAAAAAGAAATTCTATATCTTAAATCATTAGATTAAATATTACTTATTAAACTCTCTCTCATAAATCTACTATTACATATTAAACACAATCTCCTAATTACTCTCTCTCTCTCTCTCTCTCTCTCTCTCTCTCTCTCTCTCCATTTAAAAAAAAATCATATCTTCATACTTTCTCGATCCTAATTAATAGTTAAAGAAAAAATATTATGAATATTTTTGCATTTTACTAATAGTAATATATATATATATATTTATATATTAAAAAGTCAATTTTTTCTTTAAAAAAAAAATAGATATATGAAAACTTGATTTGTTGCAATTATATTCTATTAAACTCAGAATTTCTAAGACTAATGAGAGAATTAAATTTTTCTAGGCAATTACATACCTACAAAAGTAACAAAAAAAAAAAAAAAACATTTTCATGTTTTGAAGTTTTTTTTTTTTAACAAGGTACTTGTTTTTTTTTAATATATATATATTTTTTAATATATACGTATATACGATTCCTAAAAATCATGTTTATTAGTAAGTTTTTTTTTTTTTTTTTTCCTTAACTGTTAATCTTGCTTGAGAAAGAAAGAAAATTAGAGATACATATTGGAGGAGGAAGAGTTTAATATGGTAATTAAAAATTTAGGAGAGAGTGTTTAATATACAATATTTAATCTAATGATTTAGGAGATATAATTTCTTTTTTTAGAATATAAGTGTCAAAAGATAAAAAAGGATAATCTTGGAACAAAATAAAGTGTCTTTAGAATTTTTTTAGATTTAAATTTTGAAAATGAAATATCTTTAGAAAAGAAGTATAAAAAGATAAAATTGAATTATCAAAAAAAGACTTCTATTTATTTTTTAAATTTTAGAAATAAATATACTAATAAAAATAATTATACTAATAACTTTTATGGATATCGATGTCTATACCCTTCGATGGTTCAACATCTCAATCACATGCATATTTTGGTGGAGTCTTTTCTTCTTTTCTTTAATAAAATAAAACATTTTGGGCAATGGTCCCACGCCTGTTATTTCAAAGATTATAAATAAATTGGAAGCCAAATTTTTTATTTTTATTTTTATTTTATATTTATGGAAAATTAAAGCAACCCCAACAGGCACCGGTATATACTACGATCTACACAAACAGAGGCGAAACCATAAATTATTTTTTAGGTGGGTTATGAACAATTTCATATAGATAAAAAAATTATACTATATAATAAAAATAATCATTTTGATAGTGAATCTCGATGGTACTATAGAATTTTTATTAGTTAAAATAAGAAAGTATACCTAATCAAGGGACATAACGAGTCTTACCCTCAAATATATATTTTAACCAAGAAAAAACATAAGAAAATAAAAACGAAATATGCATGAAATGTAAATAAAATAAGATCCTACTTAAATTTCGAATTTTGAGGCCTCAAAGAGACAAAAGCATTTATTACCAAATCCGAATCAATTGTACAAACAAGTCTCTTTCGATATAAACAACTATACAATTATCAAGAAACTTGACATCCATTTCGTTGTGCAAAGACGTTTTCTCATTCCGACGTATGTATACCTCTACAAATTCAAAAGCTATGAAAACTCATAAAATTGAAATTCTTAGAGACTTGGAGATTAATTTATACGGTAAATCTACTACTTTTGATGTGTTGTTAAGGGGTTAAAATTTCCCAATTTGATTTTTGAGTCAATAAAAGATTAACATTTATCAATTTAATCGTTCACTTGGTTAAAAAAATGCAATAGACTTTAATGAGTTTGATAAATGTTTTCAAGTTATTGGATTGTTATTAAAATAATAAAAAATATCGTAAGTTAAATCAGAAACAAAATTAGGCTGTGATATACTTATTAATTGAGATGTATTTAAAACTATTAAAATTTTCTTTATTTATTTTTTTTTTTCAAAAAGCCAGCCCCCATTCCACCACTGTACACAAAGTATTTCAAATTTCAATCACCATCATCATCCACACAAAATAATATTTAAACCCACACTGGGCCACTGAAATCTGCATATAAGTTGATTGATGCCAGAAATTTACGATTGAAAATTACTTGAAAAAAGGAAAAGAAAAAAATTTCATTCGCACATTTATATGAGATTATGAGAAACTAGAAGTTAATTCTTATGTTGTCAATTCATGCATTATCTATAATTCTAGTCATGTGATATCTTCCTTTTTAACTTTTGTTATCTTCTTTTGTACTGAGGTGCGATGTACATATTTTGTTCTTCACTTAATATATGCTTACGTCCATAGTTTAAAATATCTACAATATTTATAATACATTTGTTAATATTCCGTAAATAAAGGGTATCCATATAGATATATAGTGTATTATCAATTCCGTAAAATATTATTATCCGTTAAATGGACTCCACTATTAAACGAGTGGAATTAATATTGACAACAACTAGTTTATTATTATTATTTTTTGAAGTATTACACGACTATTAAAATATGATTGCCAGGACCTGTCGAGATCAAACAATATATGTACGGTTCGAATATCTAATCTCTAACGGGAGATGACTACTCTCACAACCCGGGGAGAAAAACTCCCCACACTTTCTTGTAAAATGCATATGGTGGGGGGGGGGGGGTGGGCATATCAATACTAATTATAATCAAATAATAAAGTTAGAAATTAAACAATATAATCTTATTCTAATTTTTAATATAATTTTAATATAATTTTAAAACTAATAAAATTATATAAAAATTTGAATGAATGATTATGAAAGAAAACAAAGAAATACTCGAAGTCTTACAAATTCATGCATTTCAATTTCATATTAATAATAGTGGAAATTGTGGAAAATGTCACTTTCTTTAAACTCATGTGGTGACAAAATCTCTTCTTTAATAAGTTAAGTTTAAAAGGCACCTATTATGGTGAACTACCAAAATTGCCCTTATTTTACACATTTCTCTTTCTTACTTTAAAGTTTTCAGAGCTTTTTTCTTTCATCTTCCTCTATAACAGACCTCCAATAGAAATTAAACACCATAACCTTATCAATTCATCTTCATTGGATAATTAATTTTGTGGCGCTACGCAAACGCATTCGGGGGTCGAGCTCGCGGTGGTCGAGCTGCCCGGTCATCTCGCGGGGGTGCAGGGGGTAGCGCCCCTAGAGCTTTTTTTTTCAATTTAAAACCCTTCATTGAATTCTTTTTCATTTGTTCTCTGTGTCTTTTGTAAACCATAAGCTAGTTATATGAATTTTGAATCTAATTGAAAAGTCTCAGAGACTAATTGAAAAAGCTCGAGAAACAATTGAAAAGGTTCGAGTAGTGTATGAAAAAACTCGGGTAGTGTATGGAGAGGCTCAAACATACTGTATGAAAAGACTCGAGTAGTGTATGAAAAGGCTCGAGTAGTGTATGGAAAGACTCGAATATAGTGTATGAAAAGGCTTGAACATAGTGTCTGAAAAGACTCGAACAATTTTAAAAGTCTCGGAGAATCAAAATTCACTAATCTATTCATAAATTATTAAAAAGCTCGGATAACTATTTAAAAGGCTCAAAATATGTATTAAAAGGCTTGAACTGTGTATTAAAAGGCTCAAATCTAGTGTAAAAAGGCTTGAAAAGACATGAAAAAGCTCGAATTTAGTTTTAAAAGACACGAAAAAGCTTGGATATAGTATAAAAATACTCGAAAAGGCTCATATTTAGTGTAAAAAAGCTCGAAAATGCACGAAAAGGCTCGGATGATCTAGTGTAAAAGGCACGAAAAGGCTCAGATATAGTGTAAAAATGCTCGAAAAGGCACGAAAAGGCTCGGATGATTTAGTGTAAAAGGCACGAAAAAGCTCAGATCTAGTGTAAAAAGGCTCGAAAAGGCACGAAAAGACTCGGATATAGTGTAAAAAGGCTCGAACCTAGTGTAAAAAGGCTCAGATGATCTAGTGTAAAAAGGCACTTAAGGCTCGAATCTAGTGTGAAAAGGCACAAAAAGACTCGGATGATCTAGTGTAAAAAGGCTCGAACCTAGTGTAAACATGCTCGAAAATGCTTGAATCTAGTGTGAAAAGGCACGAAAAAGCTCGGTTGTTCTATCTCAAAGGTTTTCTCTCTACGTTTGAAAAAGACACAAACTGACAAAAAATAGTATTTTTGTCTGATCACCTAAATATGTGCCTTTTAAACTTAAGTTAGTAATGTGGTGTCTGTCTTACAAAAAGCGTTCCAAATAGTGACAAAATTTTTTTGAACCCTTTTGTACAATAAACCAATAAAGTCCACTATTTATTGAAAGATCTTTATTGGTGGACCTTATTGAAGCAATCTCTTTATTATAATACGTTTCTTTGAAAGCAAGGTGCACTGATGTCTGATGAAGAGATTTCTCGTTCTGTAGTAGGGTGGTGACCACACGTACAATTGGAAACCTAAAGATTCTCCAGCACCTAAAGATGCTTTTGTTGATTGCTTTTGTTACATGAATTGATTGCTTTTATTGTATGGAGCTCCAACACCTAAAGATGCTCTTCCTACAATTGGAAACCAATAATTCCACTGATTGAAGCTTGTAATGCTAAGCAAAAGAAGGACGGTATCATGGTAACAATCTAGACCGTAAATATTTTCATATTTTTTTTTATCAGATTCGTCATATCCACGCCTTTTTATTTTGGCACTATAAATATATATATATATATATATATATTTAAATAAATGATCATCAGGATTTATTTAAAAAAATAAGTTTCTAAAAACTGGAAAATCATAGCATAGGCCAATTAAATTAAGACTAAAGCCACCTGGAAGGAATTTTAATTTAATATTTTTAATTTATCTTATTAATCAAGTGATCATTGTTGTAATTATAATATTATTAATCAAGGATGGTCTCAAATGTGATATGGATCACAAGATCAAAGGTGTACAAGAAGACCAGCTGAAGCAGAGAGCAATTTCTGTAAATGAAGTTGCAGAACCACAAGTTGATTGCTTAATTTAATGGTCTATTGATTGCTTTTGTTGTTCTTGTGGGGATGGAGACCTCATGAAGAGGGTTACAGCTAGATGTGACCCTAGCGATATAAATCTATGAAAGAGTGTTAAGAAAAAAAATATCCATTATTCAGAAAAAAAAAAAAACAAAGAATTTATATATATATATATATATATATATATATATATATATATAAAGAGTAAAGGCCTATTGCCTATAATTTAAAATTCCGGAGACATTTTTTTTTTTTAAATTAAAAATTTAGAGACTGTTTTCTAAATAATTTTTTAATTTAAAAGCATAAAAAAATTTAAATTTTTAATTGAAGATAATTTTAAAAATT
Organism: Acer negundo; assembly: GCA_035582765.1. NCBI lineage: Eukaryota > Viridiplantae > Streptophyta > Magnoliopsida > Sapindales > Sapindaceae > Acer > Acer negundo. The sequence goes on from CM069235.1 coordinate 15,956,095, forward strand.
AAAATAGTTTTTGTTTTATGTATAATATAAAATTAATATATATATATATGTTAAAATAAAGCTAATTTTAAATTTTAAATATAGTTTTTATTTTTATTTTTCCACTTGTGTGTTTTTTTTAAAATTTATATTTAGTTGAAGGAATTTGGATCATCTACCGATCTAATATTTTTCCTGATCTCATATAATCTCATGACACAAGCATTGCAATGAATGTGTGGTTAAGATGTGATTGGTTTCCACAACCACTTTATCAATAACCAATCACATGCTTTTAAAAAGTCAGATGTAAAGGATCCAAAAAGCATATTCACCAACTTACCTCTCATTAAAAATATATCAATAAGTCATTTTTATTGTCTTTAGTAAAACTCATTTATTATATCATTTGGGTTAATTATTCGGGTTCATTTATTGGTTTGGTTTGTAAATCACTAAATCTATTAAATACCGGTTTGATTTGGTTATAGTGAAAATCAAACCAACCCAATTGAGGCCCACCCATACCCATGTTCATACAATGAGATTGAATTGAATGGTGATAATATTTGTTTTCATACTCTATATATTTGCTGTTGTCCTTCTCATTTTTCAATATTAATACCAGAGAGTAATTCTTTAGAAGAAATTAACTAGAGATGTTCTGCATTGCTAAAAGTATAAGCATATTTCAATGGCTTCTAGCTTCATTGCAGCAATTCCTGTCTCTTCTTTTACTGGTTTTCAAAACCCTAGACCACTTGTACCACAAAGAGCAAGCAACAGATCAATCAGAGTACACAAGCCAGTCCAATGCTTTTCAACCAAACTTGAAAGTGATCAAACGGTTGTTAGAAGATCAGGAAACTATCAACTTACCATTTGGGACGATGATTATTTGCAGTCATTAAGTAGTGTGTACACGGTATACACCGATCCATAGTCTCTTCTTCTTTTTCTTCAATTTTTAAACAACATTTGGATCAGTTTATATCAATTTGTTCATTGTTCAATATTGTTGAAAATTTCAAATTTGCAGGAAGAAGTATACACAAAACGAGCAGAATTGTTGAAGGAAAAAGTGAGGGACATGATTGGCGATGTGAGCGAGCCGTTGGATCAACTTGAGTTGATTGATACTTTGCAAAGACTTGGATTGGCCTATCACTTTGAAACTGAGATAAAGAAAACATTGCAAAATGTCTATAATAGTAGCGATGATAGATGGAAAATTGAGAATCTGCATGCTACTACCTCTCTATAATTTCAACTCCTTTGACAACATGGTTACAATGTTTCTCAAGGTAATAATTCTCTTTATCACACTAAAAAAATGGGGGGAAATGATAGAAAGAGCTAGAGTAACTTGATCACTCCGTAACAATAGATTATGCATGAAAAATGTGTAGAAATCCTGTACCAGGAACCTATTATATTCTGTCATTTTAGTGTATAACTAAAAAGTTGTTTTTTGAGTGCAGAGGTTTTTACGAGTTTCGAGGACAAGGTGGGAAATTTCATGGAGAGTCTCTGTGATGATGTCAAGGGAATGTTGAGCTTGTATGAAGCTTCATACTATGGCTTTGAACGGGAGAGCATCATGGAAGAGGCCTGGCAGTTCACAACTAAACATCTTAAAAACCTGGAAAATCTTGATTCGGAATTGAACCTTGCCATGGAAGTAAAGCATGCCATTGAGCTTCCTCTGCATTGGAGGGATTCAAGATTGGAGGCCAGGTGGTTCATTGATGTATATGAGAGAAGAGAGGATGTGAACCACATTTTACTCGAATTCGCTAAGTTGGACTTCAACATTGTGCAAGGATTTTACCAACAAGAACTTAAAGAACTGTCAAAGTAAACTATAACTAACCCTCTTCAATCTTGTTTTCATGATTGCATAATTTAATAATCACTATTTAATTACCTTCTTAAGTTACTACTAGATACACAAGCTTAATCGATCAGGTCAGGTCGATCGATCCAATACAATAATAAAATTGTGTTTAAATTCTTACACGATATTGTGTTTCGTTTCTCTTTTGCCTGTAAAGGTGGTGGGAGAGTTATGGTCTTCATAAGAAACTAAGCTTTGCTCGGAGCAGGTTGGTGGCATCGTTTTTGTGGGGGATGGGGGTTGTTTTCAAGCCTCGGTTCAAATACTGCAGAGGAATTGCTACAAAGCTTGTAGCTATAATTACAGTGATTGATGATGTTGTTTATGATGTTTATGGTACCTTGCCTGAACTAGAGCTCTTCACTGATGCTGTTGACAGGTACAATTAAAAATTCCAACACACATCTATAATAGGACAATTAATTTTGTTTTTTTTTCTATTCCATTTTTATCAGGTGGGACATTAAGACATTGAACCAACTTCCAGACTACATGAAAATATGTTTTCTCGCAATTTTTAATTTCGTTAATGAAATGACTTACGAAATTCTCTAAGAAAAGGACTTTGATGACAGGATGAATCTTAAAAACTCGGTAAGATATCCAGTCTTCCCGTTATGTTCCTTTGATCATAAATCATTAAACTTATGATGCTAATGCTTGCCATAAATACAAATATTTGTAGTGGGTACGTTTACTACAAGCCTACATGGTGGAGGATAAATGGATTCACAGTGGACAAAAACCTACACCGGAAGAGTACATGAAAAATGCAATAACAACAATAGCAGGCCCTATAGTGGCAGTTCACTCTTATCTGGCCGCAGCAAATCCCGTAATAGAGAAGGAATTGGAATGTTTAGAAACCAACCCGGCCGATGTAATATACTGGTCATTCAAGGTTTTACGACTTCAAGATGATTTGGAAACCTCATCGGTATATATATAATTATAAATTTCTTTTTCTTATTTTAGATATTTTATAATTCTCTAGTCAGGTTGGTCATGGAATTGTTTTTCAGGATTGACCGGACTAAAAAAGAACCCTTTAGATATATAACTTGATCTATATAGACACGTTTTAGATTTTTTTATGCTTTGATTTAGGATGAGATAAAAAGAGATGATGTTCCGAAAGCAATCAAGTGTTACATGCTCGAAACGGGGGCATCTGAAGAAGTTTCACGTGAACAAATTAACTAGATGAGTAGGCAGTTATGGAAGAGAGTGGATGTGCACAGAAGAGCAGAAACTCCTGTTTCTGAAACTACTATAAAAATCATGTCGAACCTTGTTAGAATGTCGCATTGTATTTATCTAGGTGGGGTCGATCGACATGGTATTCAAGAGATAGAGTCTAGGGCGCTGCTTGGAATTGTTTATAAAAACCATTTTCTGTTTTCAAAACAAAAGCAACTTTAAAATTGTTTGATCACATGTTTTATAAAAATTATTATTAAAAACAAAAAACAACTTTTTAAAAGTTACAACTAAAAAGTTAAAAATACCTTTTTATTGTTTTCTATTTTTTTTTTTCAAAACAGGTTTTCAAAATAAATCATAACTTTTTTCTTCAAACAACTATTTCACTCATTTTAAAAACAACTATCAAACACTTTTATATCGTTTTCCATTTCAAAAAACTACTTTTAAAAAACATCACCAAACACATTACATTTTTAAAACATCATTTTTAAAATATGATTTCCATTTTTAAAAAAAGGTTTTCAAAAACATAATTTTAAAAACGATACCAAACGCGCCCTAAGGATTTGCCACTTTTATTGCTTTTTGAGCCCATCCCCTTATAAGGGAGGACATCTTTTCGGATCATAATTATCTACTTGTTTCAAGAGACTGATCATATATTAAGACTATTAATTTTGACTAATATTTGAGAGAGAGAACATTTTGATATATTTATGAAATCTCATGAAAACCAAATAAGTAATTTTGTATTTTATTTTTTTATTTTATTTCAACAACAACTGCCGGGACCGGCGAAATGAGACTCTAAAAAACATTGCCTAGACTGGACACTCCCACAAACGGAGAGGGAGCACCCACATAGAAGTGGTATAACACCCACACCAAAGGTGGGAAAATTGACACAAAGCCTTGCGTACACTGGGCCTCGATCTCGGGTGGTGGGGGTTTCCAAAGGAAATGCCCACCACCATGCTAGAGGCCATATGTGTAAAACCAAATAAGTACTTAATGCACGAAAAAGTAAATAAAAGATATAGTTTTATTTTATTATTTCCTCTAATTACAAACAAGAAATAACAATATCGATACCCACAAAGACAACATTACAAGAATAATTAAATAGATTCACCCAAAACTTAATCAGAAGAATATATAACACACTTTATAAAAGATTTTGGATGAATCTTGATATCTTGTGATTAGTCCACAATTCGAGAGTATTCAACTTATTTTTTAACAATATCTATTAATCCGGGATAGGTATTTTTTTTAAAAGCTTTTGCCATTGATAGGATTCGAATTGATGATTTGTGAGTCATTTGTCAAGCTCTAATTTTATCTATCTACCAGTTGAGCTACGCCCCTATTGACGAGAGTGTTCAACTTTGAAACTACCGATATGCGACTTTCAATATCGTTGATTAAATTCGGATCATAAACCTTTGCTACTTACAAGGATGGATCAGTACCATGTATATACATGGAAATACTAAAGGCTTATCAGCCATCAATTTCTTATAGAAAAATAATAATAAAAATAATAATATATATTCGTTGTAGGAGGTTGAACAGGCAGCGCAACTTTGCTCACCTCCTTTAACTAGGGTGAACCATTACCCTATCCCAATTGTTGACACTAGTTCCTTACTTAATCCAAAATCTAAAGTTAACTCAGAGTTAGGGACACGTGGCAACACTTAGGATGGGGGATAATGGTTCACTAGGGTGCGTTTGGTACGTGGGACGGGACAGGACAATGTGGGACAGTTTCTTCTTGTCCCACGTTTGGCACGACTTTAGCATGGGACAGAACGGGACAAGGTGGGACAAAAATCATCAATTTCTGTCCCACCCAAGACCCTAGGCCAGACTTGTCCCATGCATGGGACAAGTCTCAAAAAGACCTTTTTACCCTTAAATCTTTAAAAAATCACAAACTTATGCAATAGTTTATATGTATATATATTTTATAATATTATATATATATATAATATAATATAAATATTATTATATATATTTTAATATATATTATTTATTAGTAATATTAATATTATTATATATTATATAATACGAATACTATATATTATTATATATAATATATATTATATTATATAATAATATATAATATATATTTTGGATAAGAATAATAAAATATAAAAGTATATATTATTTAATATAATAATATATATAATATAATATAATATAATATTATATTATATTATATTATATATATTATTATATTAAATAATATATAATTATATATATAATATAATATAATATATATAATTTTATATTTTATTATTATTATCCAAAATATATATTATATATTATATATTATTATATAATATAATATATATTTTATTATAATAATAATATATATAATAATAACATAATATATATTAGATCATTTATGTATATATATAACATATTATATATATATTATATATAATAATATTATATATTAATATTAATATTTTATTTTATTATTATATATGATAATAATATAATATATTAAGTATTATTAAATATATTATTATATATATAATAATATTTAATATATTATATATATCTTATATAAATATTATATATAATAATATTTAATATATCATATATATATTATAATACAATATATATTATATATTATTATAAATATTAATAATATATAAATATATTTAATATTATAATATATTATATATATATATATATATTATATTTTATTGTATATAATAATATATAATTTATTAAAAATTATTACATATACAATAATATATAAGATAATATCTATATATTAAATTTTATTATTATATATAATATTTTAAAAATTATTTCATATACAATAATATATATATATATATAATTATATTTTATTTTATATATATATTATATACATATGAGGGGCACTCTGGTCATTTGAACCTCTTGTCCCGTCCTGTCCCATCTATACCAAACGCATAACAGTACAGTTAATAGTTCTGTCCCAGATATTCCAAACACAATATGGAACAACTGTCCCGTCCCGTCCTGTCCTGTCTCGTCCCACCTTGTCCAGTCTCATCTCTGTGCCAAACGCACCCCTATAGTTAGTGTAGGTAAGTACAATCGTTCTCGTTGAACAGGTTGATTGGTGAGTGCATGCATAGCCTTTTGAGGAATTCTTTGTCTCCTCTCCTGTGCAAGTCCCCGGAAGATAACTTCATAGGATATAAAAAAGAAAAAAAAAAACCCAAAGAAATTAATAAACTAGCAATAACATTGAATATGAGAAATAATTATAAATCTGAAACATAAATTAAATATACTTAGACATCATAGGAAATTGGTTTGGCAAATACTTGCATTTCTCTTGTGGATTTGGATTCTCTACTGATCTGATTTTTTTTTTAGACATATAATTGGTTGTTGATAAAGTGGTTGTAAAAACTAATCACATCTCAACCATCTACACATTGCAATACTTATATGTAGGTAAGGTCAGAAGAAAAATTAGATCAGAAGAGAATCCAAATTAAAGATATAGAGAATTTTGTGTATATCGAAACAGTGCCGCGGATTGTCAAGAAAAATGCTTAGAATGAATAGAAACATTATCGGGTTTTATATATGGAAAATGCTAAACAGACGCTGTCCTTGCAACACGGGGCAAAAAGATGATTTCATTCCACTATTGCCCTTATAATTTGGTCAATATTTGACAATTTATTACGTGAATGCCATTAATATGGACAGATAATAGAGGTTCCAAAAGCATCTCTCTCTAATAATTATATGTAAACCAAAAATATGTCTTGATTGTCAAAACAAGTGCACAAGCTTATTATATATAGCAGTAATGAATTTTTTTTTTTTTTTTTAATATAATAGTAGTGATTGAATTTTCCATAAAAGAAATTTTTATGTTCTCAACCTGAGCCCTTAACACTACTCAAAGAGAAGGGGATCAGCATTTGTTCCATTTTTTTTTTTTAGACTTTTCATAATCTAGTGACACTTAAGCATAAAAGAAAATAAATTATTAATATTTGTTTACTTATTTTTCTTTCATATAAGTAGATGTTTCATTTATACTTAAAAAAAAAAAACCAGGCATTGAAAAGTAAATGAGAGGATCCTAACTCTTTTGAAGGACACACCACACATGGCAGTGACATTGAAATATAGAATGAAATGCATTAATTTCCCGACAAAATTTCTTGGAAATTTCTACTGAGTCTATATATTTGCTTCTTGGCCCTCCTCAACATTTGTACTACAGAGTTAGAGAGCTCATTTTGTAAAACGTTAATGGCTTCTAGCTTTCTTGCAACAACTCATGTTTCAAGTTTTACTGGTTTCCGATACTCTAGACTTGTAGCGTGAAGAGCTTCTAATAGCAGAATCAGAATGCACAAGCCACTTGCTATGCTCAAAATTGAAAGTGAAACAGTCATTAGAAGATCAGGAAACTATCAACCTTTCATTTGGGACAATGACTATCTTCAGTCATTACATAGTGACTACGCGATTACTATCCAGCCATGATCGTTGATCGCATTTTTAAATTCCTATTGTAGATTTTCTTCCATTTTTCAGCGAAATTGCAGTTAATTTATATACATTTAGTATTACTGAAAACTCGGAAACTCTATCTCTCTCTGCAGAAAGAAACATACACAAGACATGCAGAAAACTTGAAGGAGAAAATGAGGGATATCATGATGAACAATGCGAGCAAGCCATTAGATCAGCTAAAGCTGATCGACACCCTGTTGAGACTCATATTGGCTTATCACTTCAACACCGAGATAAAGAACACGTTGCGCAATGTCTACAATAGCAGTGTAAGTGATTTGATTAAAACTAAATCAACATGCATAGACACATAATCAATCTGAATCTTAACCTAAACATGTTTCTATATCATGATTAATCAAACTCTAAATACATATTAATAACCCATATCAATTCAAGAGAAAATGGAGATAATAGAAAGCGGAAGCGTACCTGAATCCATTGCCGGAGTTGGTGGACGGATTGTGATCTTCTAAATTATCACGATCTTTATGAACCCTAAATTTATTCTCTGTTTCTCTGTTGATGGGGATACAGACAAACTGAAAAGGATCGTGTAATTTGGGGACCATAACCCTAATATATAATAATTATATTATTATAGGTTTTACTATTTCTAATTCGACCCCTCATCAAATTAGATATAGTATTATGGTATCTACATATTAATTCCATAACAATTATACCCTTAAGCCTTAATACTTTAAATCTTAATTAGATCACTTTAATTTAGGCTTAACTAAAGATAGCATAATACATTTAATATTTACATGTGTGGCCCCACATGATGAAATTTTTCCAACAATCTCCCACTGGGTCACATATGTAATTATACAAATGTGTATGACTTTATGAGCTCCAAAATTTTGCTATCACAATTTTAGGGTATATCCGAACAATCTCGTCCATTGATTATGCTGTTATAGGATCAAAGCGGTTTTCGTCACATTTAGCGTGACTAAACCCATCAATGGTCACGTACACCAACATAACCAAAAGACATAGATCAATCATGGATGCGTAGCATGGAAATTACATGCAATGTGATCTATACATGTCTGTTTCCAATTGGTCCTACTTTATTCCTTAGTGAGATTAATGCTTAACACAATGTAACAGAGTGAAATGAATTGAATACTTTATTTCTGATCAGAAAAAATATCCAAATACATAAATGCATAAGTATGTCTAAAAAATCAAACATAAAGCAATAAAATGCAAAATGATACAAACTCCCACTATAATGTGATATCCTCACACAAAATAACACCCATATGAACAGTGTGCTCATGAAAGACCTTGGGTGGTAATCCCTTTGTAAGTGGATCCATTATCATGGAGTTTGTCTCAATGTGCTCTATGGATATCTGTCCACTCTGCACTCTCTCCTTTACAACTAGGAACTTAATGTCAATATGTTTTGACCTAGATGAGCTCCTGTTGTTGTTGGAATATAGCACTGCTGACTTATTGTCACAATATAGTTTGAGTGGTCCTTCAATACCTTCCAGAATGCGCAGTCCAGTGACAATTCCGCAGCCATATCCCATGGTTGGATGCCTCATAGAATGCTACAAATTCTGCTGCCATGGTGGAAAAAGCTATGAGTGTCTGTTTGGCACTCCTCCAAGAAATAGCTCCACCAGCCAACAGGTATATGTAGCCTGATGTGGATCTCCTATTGTCTTGGCATCCAGCATAATCGGAGTCGGAATACCCTATGATCTCCAATTGATCCGATCTCTTATATGTGAGCATATGATCTTTTGTTCTCTGCAAATACCTCATAACCCATTTGGCTGCTTTCCAATGATCCATCCCAGGGTTACTTAAATATCTGCCTAACATACCAACAATGTACGCAATATCCGGACGCGTACACACATGAGCATACATTAGACTACCTACAGCTGATTCATAGGGAATCTTCTACATTTCCTTAATTTCAAGGTTATTTTTAGGGCACTGATTGAGACTGAACTTGTCTCCCTTAGCGACAAGGGTGTCACCTGGTTTACTGTCCTGCATGCCAAACCTTTTGAGCATTTTATCGATATAGCTCCTTTATGATAATCAAAGAATACCCCGAGGTCGATCTCGTTGTATCTGGATCCTTAATACAAAAGAGGCATCACCAAGATCTTTTATCTCAAAATTCTTTGATAGAAATCTCTTGGTTTCGTTCACCATGCCTATATCATTTGTGGCAAGCAGTATGTCATCGAAATATAAAACTAGGAATATGTGCTTACTCCCACTGAATTTGTGATACACACAATTATCAACAACGTTTATCTCAAAACCAAACGAGATAATCACTTGATGAAACTTGTGGTAACATTAACGAGAAGCTTTCTTGAGTCCATAAATAGATTTTGTCAATTTGCAGACCATATTCTTTGGGTCTCCCGACTCAAAGTTTTCTGGTTGCACCATATAAATTGTTTCGTCAATGTCTCCATTGAGAAACGCCGTCTTGACATCCATCTGATGAAGCTCAAGGTCAAAATGTGCAACAAGTGCCATGATTGTCTTAAAAGAGTCTTTCGTTGAAACCGGAGAGAAAGTCTCTTTAAAATCAATCCCTTCCTTTTGGGTAAAGCCTTTAGCTACAAGACGAGCCTTATACTTCTCCAAATTACCTTTTGAATCCCTTTTGGTTTTAAAAATCCATTTACAATCAATGGGTTTCGCACCCTTTGGTAATTGGACAAGTTCCCAAACCTTATTGTCTTGCATAGACTTATACTCCTCATTCATGACATCAATCCACTTTTGAGAGTTGGAACCTTGCATGGCTTGATGGAGGTTGATTGGATCATCTTCCATCATTCCAATGTCTTCCTCATGTTCCTAGAGAAATACGATAAAATCGTCCGGAATAGCATTTCTTCTTTCTCTAGTGGATCGCCTTAATGACACTGGTTCTTGAGGTTGTTGAGTTTGTTCCTCAGAAACAATTACCTCATTTTGAATAGGGGGTTGATCAACATTGTGTGGTTGAGGATCCGGATTCTCTTCTTGATCAATAACAGGTATAGAAAACTGCACATTGTCAAAAGCGATAGTGGGTATCGAAACCGATTCCTCCTCAAAGACAATGTCTCTAACCTTATTTCTCCCCCCAAACTCAACATCCTCAAAAAATATGGCAGTTCCCGTCTCAAAAATTGACCTAAGTATGGGATCATAAAACTTATAGCCCCTAGATCGCTCAGAGTAGCCAATGAAGTAGCTGCTCACAGTTTTGAAGTCCAATTTCTTTTCAAGTGGCCGGTAAGGTCTTGCCTCAGCTGGACATCCCCAAATGTTAAAATGCTTCAGACTAGGCTTTCTGCCTGTCCACAGTTCATAAGGTGTTTTTGCAGCTGCTTTAGTTGGCACTCGGTTCAGAATATAAGCTGCTGTTTTTAGTGCTTCTCCCTAGAGTGACTCTGGTAAGGAGGAATGACTAATCATACTCCTTACCATATCCTTAAGAGTCCGGTTTCGCCTTTCAGCTACACCATTCATGCTAGGTGATCCTGGCATGGTGTACTATGGGACGATTCCACGTTCCTTTAGGAATTTAGCAAATGGTCCTAGACGTTATTCACCTGAACCGTCATATCTGTCATAGTATTCACCACCATGGTCAGACCTGGCACTCTTTATTCTTTTGTTGAGTTGGTTCTCAACTTTAGCTTTAAATGCTTTGAACATGTCCAAAGACTGTGATTTCTCATGAATAAGAAATAGGTACCTATAGTGTGAGTAATCGTCTATGAATGATATGAAATACTGTTGGCCATTCTAGGAAGCCGTAGGGAATGGTCCACAGATATATATGTGTATCAATTCTAAGACGTCTGTAGTTTTGTTAGCACCTAATTTCTTTATTTTGGTCTGTTTTCCCTTGATGCAATCAATACAAACATCAAAGTCTGTAAAGTCAAGGGAATCTAAAATCCCATCAGACACAAGCCGCTCAACTCTAGTTTTAGAGATGTGACCTAAGCGTTTGTGCCATAATGTGGCCGAATTTTCTTTACTTAGTTTGCGTTTAGTACCTCGTGATTTCACATGCAAGGTTTCATTATAAGAAACAATTGTATCAAGCAAATATAAGTTGTCATATACACATAAAGAACCGGTTCCAACAACATTTGAATTTATAGATAAACTGAATTGATTGTTTCCAAATGAACAAAAATAACCAGACTTGTCCAATAAAAAAACTGAAACCAAATTCCGTCTAAAAGATGGTACAACAAAAATATCTAATAAATCCAAATAATAATCGGTTCCTAATAACAACCTAAAATGCCCTATCGCCTCTACTTCTATCAACTTGCCATCGCCCACGAAGATGTGTCTTTCAGCATCAATTGGCTTTCGGTAGCTTAGGCAACTCTGCATAGAAACACTGATGTGAGTAGTAGCACCAGAATCTAACCACCATGTGTTTCTAGGTACTGAAGCTAAATTTACCTCAGAACAGACCAAAGTAAGAAATGTACCTTTCTTTGCACGCCAAGCATGATACTTGGTACAGTCCTTCTTCACATGTCCAGGCTTGTTGCAAAAGAAACAACTCTCCTTGTCCTGCTGTTGTTTCTTTTGAGCTGGACCCTTAGCAGTTTCAATATTCTTTCTCTTTTTGCCCTTATCCTTAGAAATGCTAGCCAAATGAACACTTTCGGTTCTGTCTTGCTTCAATCTCTCTTCCTCTTGCACACAGTAAGAAATGAGCTCATTAAGAGTCCATTTCTCCTTTTGACAGTTGAAACTGACCTTAAATTGACCATATTGTGCAGGAAGTGATATTAATACCAAATGCACGAGCAAGTCATCAGACAGCTCGAGCTTCAATGCCTTAAGCTTAGAAGCAATATGAGACATTTCCATAATGTACTCCCTTATGTTTCCCTTGCCTTTGTACTTTATAGAAACCAAGCTTTGCAAAAGCGCGCTTGTTTCTGCCTTATCGTTTTTCGTAAAATGCTTTTCAATTTCAGCTAGGAACTCTTTGGCTTTGGTTATCTCTTCAGATACCGCACCCCTAAATGCCTCCGGAATGTCGCGCTTGATGATCATAAGACTCATGCGATTTGAGCGATCCCACTTCTCAAAGTTCTTCCTGTCATTAGGAGAACTTGCATCCGTAAGAGAAACGGGCTGCTCACTCCGAAGTGCAAGGTCTAGATCCATGCAGCCGAGAACAATTTCTATGTTCTCTTTCCAATCCTTAAAGTTGGTCCCATTAAGCATGAGAATAGAGTTGATATTAGTAGATATAGTAGAAACACTAGCTGTAAAGAGAACAAAACAAACAAACAAACATGCTCACATTAATAACCAAATACAATAATCAACAAATTCAAATAATGGTAAGTCCCATCTCAAGATACCTAACACAACATTAATATCAAGTCTTTGGACAGTAATATTAATTGTAAATGGTACTCTTGTTGTAGTGATCAAATATTAACAATAATTCATATCAAATAATAAATCTATCTTTGGATCGACTTATTATTCATATGTAAAACCCTATAATCGTCACATGTTTGTCACCGCAGGTGTGTGTGCAATTCGGCTAAGTATTAACCTTCCTTTGGACCGGCCAATTCCCGCATGAATTTACACACACACAAACATCCAAGATCTCTCATGAACAATCTACACAAGAGAGGTTACTTTAGCGACATCTTGTTTCAATTAGACCATTTAGAATGATGGATTACTTTATTTAACCATAAAAGGTATACCAAAATATTTGAATTTGAGTTGAAATTTTTTTCATTTTTTTTAAAATAATAAATTACAAAACGGCACCTGATTATGTAAAATTATAGAAAGGTCCCTTAATTTTAAAATTACAAATCGGCCCCTGAGTTTGTAAATTATAGAAAAGCCCCTCAATTTAAATAATTACAAACCGACCCCAGTATTTTATCAAAATTACATAATGACCCAAAATAATTACAAAAATATCCCTCAAAAATTTCAAATTTTCAAGAGAGGGGCCTGAACACAAAACGATCTGTGTGAACCCTATGTTCACGCAGCCGCCGCAACACGCAGATCCGGAGCCACGCAGGCCAAGGATCGTTCAAAGAACTGATTGAGCGAATGGCGGCTAAAGGCGGCGATGGTTCGCCTGATCTTCACCGGCAGCGGGTCGCCCGATCGCCACAACCGGTGGTTCCGTCGCCCCTTAATCGGGACGAACATTGGGTCCCAAAACTCAAACCAAAATTTCAACGAAAAAGGAAGAACAAGAACCCGTGAATTTGATAAATTATTGACATTATTTTAGGTTTGATTTGTTAGCCAAAGTTCAAAAGTTTTCATGAAAAAAAAAAAATTTGTTCTCTGTATCCAAATCGCAACATCAATAAAACACCGAATATTGGATATATATATATTTTTTAATAAGACTAAAACTAGATTACAGATTCCAAGTCCTGAATCCAATAACAAAAGTCAAACAATGTTTACAAAATAATATTTCTTTATCCGAAGCACTGAATCCATAAAACATGTATCAAACATATATTAATACATATATCTGATACCAAGCAACATATATCAAAACAGTGTTCGAACAAAAAACAATATATCTAAAAAATTCTTAAAAATCTCAAGAATCGATCATGAGAGGATCTGATACCACTTGTAAGTGATTTGATTAAAACTAAATCAACATGCATAGGCACATAATCAATCCGAATATTAACCTAAACATGTTTCTATATCATGATTAATCAAACCCTAAATACATATTAATAACCCATATCAATTCAAGAGAAAAGGGAGATAATAGAAATCGGAAGTGTACCTGAATCCATTGCCGGAGTTGGTGGACGGATTGTGATCTTCCAAATTATCACGATCTTTATGAACCCTAAATTTGTTCTCTGTTTCTCTGTTGATGGGGATACAGACAAACTGAAAAAGATCTTGTAATTTGGGGACCATAACCCTAATATATAATAATTATATTATTATAGGTTTTACTATTTCTAATTCGGCCCCTCATCAAATTAGATATAGTATTATTGATGAGAATCAAGAAGCATCATCAAATGATCCATTGATTGTTCCAGTTGGGCCAATTACAAGGGCCAAGAGGATTGAAGAAACATTTAATGGGGTATGATTTTGAGCAGTTGAAGTCCAAGTTCGGCCCACATGAAGACCAAATCCGGGTTGAACTTCGTGGGCCTCTAGAGAGAGCATCTGAATTCAGATCGTCTATTATAATATGTTTTCGGAAAGCCTAAGACGATCTCTACAGATGTTATGAAGACTCCATCCTCCAAAGAAGATCACAACAGGCCCAAATTCGGCCATCTATTTTGTTGCGCGTGAGGAACAAGCTAGGGTTTGGATGAGTCCGAATTTTAGGATATTTCCTGTTTTATTTATTTTCCAAATAAAGAGTCGATTTGTTTCCCAATTGAAGAGCTGATTTTGTTTCCCAAATGAAGCTTTCCAAATAAGGAGCAAATCAACTAGTTGTTAGTTTTAGTTTTTATTTATTTCCTAAATTTGTTTGCATTTATTTTCCTGATTGTAAGGCATTAATTGTCGAATATTTTATTTCCTTTATCTTTCTTTCTAGGGTTTAGATATTTTTTTATTTAAGGGACTCATTGATGTATTATTGAGAAGACTTTGGAATGAAATAATTATTTGAGAGAACGTTTTCTCTTTGGTTCTTCATTGAACTATGAACTTATCAAGGGTTATACCTTGTGGCGTTCAAAACCCTGACTTATCACTCACCTTCTTCTCTTCTTGAGTGTGGCGTCTACAACCTTCTTGATACCGTCGGTTCTTATCTCTTTATAGATAACGGGTCGCGGTCTTTATTTTCATTGTTTTTTATAAACTTGAATTTAGAAAACGATCCTTTGAATCTATATGCTAGTTCCGGGTCTCACTATTCTTGGTGAGGTTCATATCAATTATGGTATCTACACATTAATTCCATAACAATTATACCCTTAAGCCTTAATACTTTAAATCTTAATTAGATCACTTTAATTTAGGCTTAACCAAAGATAGCATAACACATTTAGTATTTACATGTGTGGCCCTACATGATGGAATTTTTCCAACAAACAGTACTACTGATGATATATGGAAGAAAGGAAATCTACACGCTACCTCTCTAGAATTTCGACTTCTTAGACAACATGGTTATTATGTTCCTGAAGGTATGTTGTTAATAAAGTTTCTTTTGTCACACACTAACACATAAAAAAAAACTGTTGACTATTAGTGATAAATTGTTTTGCTTGTTCGATTGCAGAAGTTTTAGTAGCTTCCAGGATAAGACAGGCAGTTTCAAGTCTCGGCTTTGTGATGATGTCAAGGCAATGCTGAGCTTGTACGAAGCCTCATACTATGGATTAGAAGGGGAAAACATCATGGAGGAGACCTGGAAGTTCACTACTGGACATCTTAACAACCTTGACGGGGATTTGGACTTGATTCTTGCGATGCAAGTAAAGCATGCCCTGGGAATTCCCCTGCATTAGAGGGTGCCAATATTATTGGAGGCCAGGTGGTTTATAGATGTATATGAGAGACGAAAGGACTTAAACCCGATTTTACTTGAGCTTGCTAAGTTGGAATTCAACATTGTGCAACTATGCAAGCATTGCATCAAAAATAACTCAAAGACATGTCAAGGTGGTGGAAGAAATATGGTATTGGAGAGAAAATGAGCTTTGCTAGGATCAGACTGGTGGAATCATACTTGTGGACTGTTGGGATAACTTTCGAGCCTCGATTAGGATACTGCATGAGAATGCTTACAAAAGTCATCTCTCTAATTACAGTAATTGATGAAGTTTATGATTTGTATGGTTTCTTGAATGAACTTGAGCTCTTCACTGATGCTGTTGACATGTTATATTGCTTGAGAGAAAAAATTTGGGTTTTATTGAAAACTAACCCCTTTGGGAGGCTCAAGTTGAAATCTAACATTTTTTTGAAAAACTTGCAAAACTAACTCCTTTGTAACAATATTGTCCTTTTAAAATTTAAAAATTACATTCTTATTATAACACACATTACATCCCTTCTCCCTCTCTGAAATCGACCACACAAACAGTCACACACCTCCGAAAATTCCAAAATCCCTAATCTCTCTAAAGACAAAAACCTCTCTAAAATCGACCAAATCCCTAATCTCTCTAAAATCGACCAAATCCCTAGTCGCAGTGCAAGCCTTCCATTGAATCGACGACAACGATTGAAGACGATGACGACGAGGAAGACGATGATGACCAAATCGACCGAAGCTTGAAGACACATTTTGGTTGATTGGTTGAAATATTTCCAACATTTTGTTTTCAGTTTTGTTGAGATCATAAAAGCAATCAATTAATATTTTAGGTCTTCTCCATCAATTTATTGTCACAAATGAGTTAGTTTTGCCCTTTTTCTTCATAAATTGCGTTTATTCTGATTTTTAATTTGAAACAAAAAAATTTGGAAGAGGAGATTTTTGATTGGAGTGTTTGATGTGTTACTACTATGTTTTGCTTTTGTTCAGCTGATAGTCAGGTGTTTTTGGTTTGCTCTGTTTTTTTTTGTTTGTGTCTGTTTTCTGCAATTGTTTGTAGGGTGTTGTTTTTGATGGGTTTGTCTTCAGGTGTTGTATTTGGTTGACTGGCTGACTTGTCTTTTTGTTTGGTGCTTGGCCTTATGGCCTTCTATGAAATTTGTTGATACTTGATGTTGACACCTGATTAATGATAATTGCAAGTTTGATATTTCAAATTTGTTAATTAAACTACTTTAGGCACCTGATTATTGATAGTTGCAAATTTGATATTTATACCAAGACACTTGATTTTTTCTAGGAATACTAGTTTTTCGAAAGTAAAAGAATTAGAATTTCCTAAAGATAATGGATAAGTACTTAAAAGTAGTAACTATAAATATGACAAAATAATATTAACATTTGGTTGAGTTCCTATATTACTGGGTTTAGTGATGTTTGAATGTTTGGATTGGATCTTGTAGTGGTTGTGTACTCTTATGTTTGGTATTCTGAACTGCAACCAACTGGTGTTAGGAATTCCTAACAGCTGTTGGGAAATCCCAACTGGTGTTAGGAATTTCCAACTGGTGTTAGGAATTCTTAACAGCTGTTGGGAATTCCCAACTTGTGTTAGGAATTCCTAACACCAGTTGGGAATTCGCAACTGTTGTTGAGAATTTCCAACAACGTTTTGAATTCCGAATTACAGTAACAAATATCACCTTAAATTGTTTATTCGGTTAAAACATTTATACTGATATAAATATTTTATGGTTTTATGTTATATTTCAGGCACATGGGTATTCTCGGTAGCTGGAGCTTTGCTCGCAATTCCGATGGGGATAAAACGGAAATCTTTAGCACCCATTGTATTTTTTGGCACAACCGGAACTATGCTTGAAATTATCATGGGAATTAGCGCATGTGAGAGAGAACATGCAGAACGTCAAATGTAGCTATTGGAAGCCCAAAATTCTGCACCCGACACTTCTTTAGCTGGGTTAGAAACCGAGGTTTTGAAATAGAGTTCAAATGGCCATGTACCTCATTTTGGCTGTCAAGGAATAATTCTTTCCGGGATAGCCTTAGGCGTGTTTGATTTTCATTTCTTTGTTTTGATTCAAGAATGTACAATGACTTTAAAGTTGCTTATGATGTAACTTCTTGATATTAACCATAAAGTTATTTGTTGATTTTCTCAAGTTTTGGGGGATTTAGATCATTTGTGGAAGGTTTAAGATATGCTTTTCAATGTCATTCTACAAAATTCTTTTCACAAAAGTGATTTCTTACAAGCCAAATTCAAATTACATTTCGAGTTGTTTAGATTTAGATGAATACTCACATTAATAGTTTTACATTAAAAAAAAAAAAAAGATAACAATAACATATATACCCAAGTTGAATGAACATGCTCCTTTTCGAGTTTACTGATCAGGGCATAGAACTGAGACACCAACCACTTCAAATCTCTCTTTTTCCTTATCTAGGCTGCCAATTATGATGACTTCAAATTTCAAAGGACTGTTCTTTCCTTGCTTTAACAACATTTTTAGAAGAATTAACCAAATCAGATAGAAGTCGATGTTTTATTGCATTGCTATTTCTCTTTCCCTTCCTGCCTCTTCTTAACTACATCTAATGAGCAAGAGCTTAGAACTGCTTCCGTGGCAACTTTGGGAATATTAGTAGCTCCGGCATTATTATAGTGATTCTCCCCGAGAACTACTTTAGAATCAGAGTATTGATCGTGTTTTCTCTCTTTATAGCATCGGTAGACTTTTTCCGCTTTGATGTTTCCAAACAAAAACTCAGCACCATTATTTTTGACAAGGAGTGGCATGTACTCCAATTCATCCTAGACATATAACTGCAGTTGAAACTGAAGAAATTAGCAATTCTTAACAATTTCAATGGTGAAGAGATAAAATGTATATCAAAGTATAAGTTCAAGAAAAGATCTGTACCATAAAGGGCCTATATATAAAGTTTACTACATGAAGGCGATTTGAGCTTCGATCACAATGAAGTGGAACAGAGTTTTGCTCCAATGTAGACCTGTCACAAGGCCACAAAGACCGACCATTCAGTAGTCATAATGATTGCATATATAGAAAGCATGAGAAAAAAGTATACTGTTAGGAATTCCCTCTTCCGCACAAAGTGCATTAGGTGTGAAATTCCATAGCACTGTTAAGAATTCCCAGTCACCATTAAGAATTCCTAACGGTGTTTGAAATTCCCAACTGCCGTTAAGAATTCCTAACGGTGTTTGGAATTCTTAACCCCTGTGCCGTTAGGAATTCCTAACTATGTTTGGAACTCCAAACACAATTAGGAATTCCTAACAGCAGTTGAGAATTTCAAACACCGTTAGAAATTCCTAACGGGGGTTGGGAATTCCTAACGGCTGTTGGAAAAATAGTGTTGGACACATTCCAAAAACATAGTTTTAATTGTCTAGATTCAATACTATAATAGAAAATCAACCACAACAATATCAAATTCAACCAAGACCTATGATCTATTACATTCATGTAAGCTATTTTTACATAAATAAAGAACCCTAATACACAAATCTAAGTAAATAACACATTTTACCAAGATATAAACTAAAAATTTAGTTTGTGAACTTTAAATTGACCACAACAACATTAAATTCAATAAAGACCCATGCTATATTACATTCATGTAAGCTATTTTCATAAAAAGAAAGAACCCTAATACACAAATCTAAGTAAATAAGATATTTTAACAAGAAATAAACTCAAAATTTAAGTATAAACTTTAAATTGATCATAACAACATCAAATTCAATCAAGACCCATGCTTTATTATGTAAATGTAAACTATTTTCACAAAAATATTACACAAATTCAAGTAAATCGGAGATGACTGAGAAGTATAAAGTATAAAAGTAAAAAAAAAAAAAAAATTCACCTCAAAGCTTTAATAGAAGGAACCCTTGTGGAGTTGCTTAATTTCTACTTGCAAAGGAAGATAGAACAAAAGAAAAAAATTTGGAGAGGAGAAAGAGAAAACACGTTTCTGGTGGTCTTGTGGTGGGAGAGAAAAAAGTGAGGAAAAGAATGTGAATAAAATGAGTAGAGAGAAAAGTGTGGAAAAGAATGGGAATAAAATAAATAGAGAGGAAAAAGTTAGTAAGTAAGGGTAAATTAATACTTACACATGAAAAATGAGTTAGTTTTGTAAGTTTTTCAAAAAGGAGTTAGATTTCAACTTGAGCTCCCCAAAGAGGTTAGTTTTCAATAAAACCCAAAAAATTTCCCATATATACTTGCAAAAAGGTTTTATTGAAAAATAACTCATTTGAGAATCTAAAATTGAAATCTAACTCATTTTTGAAAAACTTGCAAAACTAACTCTTTTTTCCTGCGTAAGTACCATTTTACCCTTACTTACTAACTTTTCTCTTTTACTCATTATATACCTATTATTTCCTTATTTTCATCACTTCTTCCTTTCCTCACCAGCAGACCAGCCGACCCTCATTCTTTTCCCTCTCCAAATATTTTTCTTTTGTTCTCTCTTCCTTTACAAGTACAAAATTAAGCAACTCCACCATTGAGCAAGTAGAAACAAGCAACTCCACCATTTAGCAACTCCATAAGGGTTCCTTCCATTGAAGTTTTGAGGTGAGTTTTTTTTTTTTTTTTAACTTTTATACATTATACTTCTCAACCATGTTCGATTTTCTTGAATTTGTGTAATATTTTTGTAAAAATAGTTTACATTTACATAATAAATCATGGGTCTTGTTTGAATTTAAAGTTGTTGTGATTAATTTAAAGTTCACAAGCTAAATTTTTAATTTGTTTCTTGTTAAAATGTGTTATTTAATTAGATTTGTGTATTAGAGTTCTTTATTTTTGTGAAAATAGCTTACATTAATATAATAGAGCATGAGTCTTGGTTGAATTTGATGTTGTTGTGGTTGATTTTCCATTATAGTATTGAATCTAAACAATTGAAACTATTTTTTTGTAATGTGTCCAACACTGTTTTCCTAACGGTCGTTAGGAATTCCCAACAGCTGTTAGGAATTCTATAATTCTGTTAGGAATTCCTAACGACTATTAAGAATTCCCAACCGCCGTTAGGAATTCCTAATGGTGTTTGGAATTTCCAACCACACTGTTAGGAATTCCCAACGAATGTTAGGAATTTCCATCTGCCGTTAAGAATTCCCAACCGCCGTTAGGAATTCCTAACGGCTGTTATGGAATTCCTAATGGCTATTGGGAATTCCTAACGGCATCCAGATTTTCAAACAGTGTTTGAATTCATAATATTTTATAGATTCAATGTACCATGAGTTTATAATATTTGTTTAGGAATTTAATTATAAATTTTCTATGTATTTGAAATGTGGGTTGCATGGATAAAATCCGGTTTGTTGTTTTATATAGCAGCGAAACTCCCGGGACAAAAAACCCAACAAAAGCAGCACCAGCAGTAGCAGCAAAACCAGGCCGTCGTCGACGGTGTAATGGTATCTCTACGTGTTATAGAGCTCCAGATTGTAGCTTTCATTATGGTTTTCTCTGCAAGAGGTCTGGTTCCGTTCGAGAGTGGAGCTAGAATTAGGTTTGGGGGCCATTATACAAAAAACAAAAACAAAAATAGTATGAGAGTGGTTAGTTATATGTTGTATGTATCATGTATCATGTATCATGTATGTATTGATTATACTAAAAGCAGTAGTTGTAATGGAAAACCTTATCTTTGAATAATTAACTTACAATATTCTTGGATACTTTGTGTGAACAACATGGTGTCAAAACAGATTTAATAAAAGTCATTCATTTGAACTTTCCCAGATAGTCTTCACAAATGGGTTTCCATTTCCATGAGAGTAAATTACATTACAGCTAGCTAATTCAAATTTCCCAAATAAATTTATTAATATAATTACTAAAAAAACTGAAATTTGTCTAGTTTATGGTAGGTCAGTATTCTAGATCTAGTAAATATGGATGACATTTTTATTAACTGTGTTGATATGTTCCTCATACTTACACCACTAATTGAGATTGTGGTTCGAGTCGTACATGTCCATCTCCCATCCCTAAAACCCTAAATTAACTGTGATGTGGAATTAACATTTTCATCACTAAAGATTTGATAGTGATAGTCGTCATCATTTTGTAAAGGCTGTTGATCATTAGGAGGAGGAGGATAATTGATCACCATACAATTATTTTCTTCCTCGTCTTTCTTTTTCTCTTTCTTTTCCTCCTTTTTGATTGCTTCTTCTTTCACAATCTCTACATGTTTTCCCAATCTTTTGGTAATAATTTCAGCAAGTTTTGGTGGATCAAACACTCCTTTGACTCTCACTTGAGACTTACCCATATCTAATTCTACTGTAAAAACTCCTGCAAATTTACATTACAAGAATTAACGAAGTTCAGTATTTAAAATTAAAACAACAAAAGTTCATGAATTTTTTTTAACACGTTTTAATTACCTTCCATTCTTATTAAATTTTCTTTAATATCTCGGGCACATCCTTCACAATGTATATACATTTTGAGAGTCACGATCTTTGATTCTGGTTCAGGCTACATATATAAGTAAATATTAATAAATCATATTACAAAACAACGAAATATAGAAAGGGAAAAAAAAATATAATTCACTTTGAGACTGACTTGTTTCTTTTCTGATTCTTTTCTCTACAACTTTTGTTTTTGGATGAAAAAGTTCGACATTTCTGCTATATCTATTTTGAACTCTCTCAAGAATTTTAATCGGATCAGCTTTTTCCCCTTTCACAGTCAACTTATCAGTTACTCTATCTATCTTAATTTCTTCAACACCTAAAAAAATTAACAGAAACAAAGTAATTAATTATCGTATAATCGAAGAAATATAAAAACAGAACATATATATATAATCGAGACATTGATGGAAAAATTCTTAACGGGTGTTAGGAATTCCTAACTAGTGTTAAGAATTCCTAACGGGTGTTAGGAATTTTCAATGGATGTTAGGAATTCTCAACGGGTGTTAGTAATGGGCGTTAGGAATTCCCAACATAAGTTAGGAATTCCTAACAACAGTTGGGAATTCCTAACTATTGTTAGGAATTCCTAACACCGGTAGGGAAACCAAAATGCAGTACAGAATACCAAACCTAAGAATACACAACCACTACAAAATCCAATCCAAACATTCAAACATCACTAACCCCAACAATATAAGAACTCAACTATAACAATAAGATGACAAAAACACCAGCAATATAGAAAATCAAACATCACTATGACAAAATTACCAAACACCTAAACATTGTTGTCATGACCAAACATCCCACACAATCATAACAATCACATTGTAAAAACGCCAACCAATATACTTGTTATAATTTCAGGAACTTTGAACCCACAAATATTGAAAACCAAACATCACAATGCTAAAATTAGAACAACAGATCCATAACCTCCACTTGCAAATAAAAGGATAACTAAATATAAGCTGCAGTATGTCACTATACAATTTTCCGTCAAGAAATTGCTACCATAATGTAAGGAGTTCAAACACAAAATTAATACAAAGTTGAATAAATATATGATGGGGGATGAAAAACACAAAAAAATAAAAAATAAAAAATGAAAAAGGGTCAAATAATGTATTAGGAGTAACAACATATGCTTCACATTTTCAAAATTCAAAATGCAATTGAGAATACTAAACCTAGTTATGATTTCCAGACTACACAACCACTACGAGACCCAAAAATTTCAAACATCACTAAACCCAGTAACATAGGTGTTTTAAACACATCAATATAGAAACTCAACTATAACAACCAGATGGCAAAAACATGTTGTAATTTCATTTCATTTACGGGAACTCTAAACCCAGTAATAAAGCAAATCAAACATAACTATGTCATAATTAAAGCAAAACATTATTGTATGCTCTACAATAATGTTTTTACTATTTTTCAACTTCAATATGACTTTGAGAATCGACTAACAATATATCTCAGTTGATGTCTGTTTCACAAATCTAACATTCCAAATGCATCAATTGTTAATTTTTTTTTTTTTGAACAATTGAAGAAGTATTTCATTAAAGCAGCACATGAGAAACAGGAAACCCAAGAAACCACAACAACATGAAACAGGGGAAACAAAAGAAAAGAACCCTACATCAAGTAAAAACGAGACAACAGAGAGCCAAAAGAAAGAAAACCCCCAGAAAAAAAACCAAAAAACCCAAGCACATAACATCAACTATCCATCATGCGCACATAATCCCATAGTTGCCCGAACCCTGCTTATCCTAAGAAGTCGAAGACAGTCTCCTGGAAACCTTAAAATAAAATTAGCCTAAGAAGTCGAAGACAGCCTAAGAAGTCAAAAATTTCTATTCAAACAACACAAAATTAACATTAAACAAAAATTCAAACAACAGACATTAAACAAACCTTTTCGGGAATTGAAGAACGATCATTCACCTTCTTTTTCTTGAAGCCAAATGGAGTTGAGGTCTTGTTCAAGCTTCTGTCTCGTCGCGCCGTCGTCGACTTCAAGCTTCCGTGTCGTCGCGCTGTCGCCGTCTTCAAGCTTCCGTCGCGCTGCCGTGGTTGGAGACTGCTGTCCTAGAATTGAAGTTAGGGACAGAGGGAGAGAAGGTTTGCGTTTTCTGAGAGAGATTTTGGTTGATTTGAGAGAGATTAGAGATTTTAAATGTGAGAGAGGTTTGGTCGTTTTCAGACAGATTAGGGATTTTTCAATTGAGAGGGGTTTGATCTATTTGAAAGAGAACATGAATTTAGAGTGTTTTGATTGGAATGTAATTTTTAAATTTTACAAGGGTAATATTGTCTTTCAACAACCCCAATTGAGTTAGTTTTGTAAGTTTTTCAAAAATTGATTAGATTTCAATAGCAGCCTCCCAAATGGGTTAGTTTTCAATAAAACCCCTTGCAAAATGCTAATTAACACTTGCCTGCTCTGTTGTTCTTGTTGTTTGGATCAATTATGAATCTAATTACCGTTAAAAAAAAAGGATGATTTTTTAAAAACATTCTTTGTCCTTTCCATATTTATCAGGTGGGACTTTAAGGCAATGAAACAACTTCCAGACTACATGAAAATATGTTTTCTAACGCTCTACAACTCTGTTAACGAAATGACTTACGACATTCTCAAAGAACAGGATTCAGATGTCATACTAAACCTAAAAAATTAAGATATACCTATATATTTCCGACATTCTATTATTCTTATTACTTGTTAATAAGGTTTTATTGTTTTTTTAACTTCTCATAATTGGAAAATTGTAGTGATTAGGTTTATTAAGATCCTACTTGGTGGAGGCTAATTGGCTAAATGGTTTCATAGCGGGTATAAGCCAACATTGGAAGAGCACATGAAAAATGGATGCCTAGATGGATATATGTCCACTTTCAAGTTTGAAGGAGCAAAAATGTACCCTTTGTTTTTCTTATAAGAAATGTCCACTTTCAATTTCACTTTACAAGAAATGTCCCATTTTGGACTAAATTACTCTTCCCTTTTTTTTTTTTTACAATTACGCAAAACATTTCCACTTAAAGAGAACTGTAATGACAAAATTACCCACCAAAATTTTCTCTTTGACGAAACAACCCTTACACCCCTGCAATCCAATTCATTTCTAGAATTGGGGATTTTCCCTTTTACTCTCGTGAAACCAAAAGAAACTCTAGCTCTCGTCCAAATCTATTAGGGTTTCAAATCGAAAACGTTGGATTTGAACCTAAAAACTTCGGATTTGCTCTCCACTCGTATAGCTACGCTTTCAATTTCCCCAACAAAATGCCAACAAATGCATATCCCACTCATGTCTCCTCTAAATCGTCCTTCCACTCGCTTTTTCTGCAAGTGCTCTCACACCCATTCTGTCGAGCACCCAATAGACATGACCAACTACAAGGAAGCTTTCTCGAGGCGAATGGCCATGGCCGGCCTCAAACCCCACCACCGTATCGGTTTGTCTCTTTACAACTTTTCTTTTACCTTCTCGAGAAATCAAGTCACAATTGCTTTCCAATTTTGCACTTTTTTTCAAGTCACAATTGTCTCTTTACAACATTTTAGAAAAACTTGGGCTTGTTATCTTTTTGGAAAAGAATAATGAAAGGGGCTCCATTGAAATGCTGAGAGTAATTAAAGTAAATGAAACAGAACAAATTGAGTTCAAAATATTTAGTTTTGATTCTTATTTTTCATAACCATGAAGTGATTATTGAGAAATTCAGCATTAGGAGTTTCCGGTGGTCCAGATAGTATGGCTCTCTGTGTCCTGACTGCAGATTGGAAAACGGGAGAACAGAATGTGGTTGGGGATGGCGATGAGTTCATTGGTGGGCTTTTGGCCATAATTGTTGATCATGGACTACGTGAGGAGAGCCGAGAGGAGGCTAAAATGGTTAGCAGCCGAGTTTCTGACATGGGTATATTCACTTTTGTTCATCAACAAATTAAATATTGAGGTTATGAATTTGAACGAGCATTAGGTGGCTAATATACACTCTGTGTAGGAATCAGATGTGAGATTGTTCGTTGTAGTTGGTTGGATGGTAGGCCGAAAAAGGGCCATTGCAAGAAGCTGCTCGTGACGTGAGGTGATTTATTTATCAGTTTATCCTTTTAAGTTATGTCAAATGCCTGCTACTGGAATTGTTTTCTATTAATTCTTTCAATATGAAGGCTTCATATTCAATGGTTCGTTTGATAAAGGATTATCTCTGGTTAAAAAGCCAGTGGTGCTATGACTTCAGGTATCAAATATTTCAGAATGATTGCATGCAACATCATATTGGTGCATTACTTGTTGCACATCACATGGATGACCAGGTCGAGACAAATAAATTTGGGACAATATGGTCTTTCTGATGCTATACATGTATCTGAATTCTGAGTTCGTAAGGTGGCGGAGTTATTCATTATCAGATTCTCACGCAATAGTGGGGTTCTTGGACTTGCTGGCATGGCATTTACTTCTCAAATTTTGTCCACACACACATTCTTATAACAAAGTTTCAAAGAATCATTCTATTCTTCTGGTACGACCACTCTTGGAATTCTCAAAAGAAGATATGTACAAGGTCAGTAAATGGAAATCCATGTACGAATATGATTAATTGTTCAGCTTGCTTTAACATTTTGTTCTAATATTCCTGTTTTTGCTGATATTCCTGTTCTAATATTCCTGTTTTTGCTGATATTCGTTTTTTTTTTTTTTTTTAGTATGTTTATCTTTTTGTTATTGTTTGGTAGATTTGTCAAGGTGGTAATCAGGATTGGGTTGAGGACCACACAAATCGAAGCCCATTGTCTGCTTGGAATAGAATTCGAATGTCATTAGGAAATTTGTCATCATGTAAGTGTGATAGAAATCACTAATTAGCAGCGTCATATTGTTATGTTTTCCCTGTACAAACATCTTAAGTTTCTCAAAATTTTCCTTTCTTTGCTATATTTCATGTTCTTCAACTGATTTTATTCCTAGATTTATAGTTTTTCCATATGTGCTTATCCCATCCCAGCCATATATTTGTAATCACTGCTCAGACTTCAAATTTCACCTATCTAATCTCTCATTTTTAAGGTATCTTAAAGTCTAAACTACAAGCAGTTATTTCTACTTGTCGGAAAACACGCTCATATATTGATCACATCTGTTCCAATTTGATAAATCAAACTGTTACCATTGTAAATGTAAGTATTCTTTTTACTGTCAACACATTTGACATGTGATGCCTAATTTTTACATTTGACCTTTGAGTGCTAGTGATGTAGAACCAAAAGGAAATAGAACCAGAAAAGGAGATTGGAAATAAAACAATTCAATACTTTATTCAATTCATCAAAATCTAACCCTACAAAGGCTCTAAAGGGGCCATTTATAATGATCAGATACAAGAGAGTTTAACTAGAAAACAAATACTAAAAGATAATAACCTGAATCAATTATCTCTTTAAAGGAGATAATATCTCAAAGATAAATACTAATAAAATAATAAAAGATAATAACCCCAAAATCCCTAATTATCTTTCCTAAACTTACGCCTTACGTAAGTTCTCAAATCCCTAACCACTTCCCCATCATTCTCCCCCGGTTGAAAAGAACTCGACTCTGGCGAGTGGTGCTGTAAATAATCCTCTAATAAGGACGGGGCAAGACCACGAACTTCGAGCTCTGAAATCCAAGTGTCCTCAGCTGAAGAACGTCCATGCCAACGAACCAAAAACTGTCGACAACCACCCTGAATAGAGGTAACAAGGCGATCATCCAAAATCTGCTCAACCTGGTCGACATGATTGGCTGCAACAGGCGGAATGCAAGGCAATGAGCTACTAGAAGGACCTGCAGAGACATCAGAGGAAAGAACAGGAGGCTCGAACGTACCCCGGTAAGGATACAAGTCCGATACGTTAAACACCGGACTAATTGTTAAATCAGCAGGCAAATCAAGTAAATAAGCATTAGATCCAAGTCTTTTGAGAACACGAAAAGGCCCAATGGCGCGGGCATGCAATTTTTTAACAGAATGTGGTGGAAAACGGGCAGGGCATATGCGAACCATGACAAAGTCACCCTCCCCAAACTCTAATGGTCTACGGTGCACATCATCAGCTAATTTATAGTTATCATTACTTAATTCAATTTGGCGGCGCACTTTAGTATATAAATCATGCATATGAGTGGCAAAATCAGTAGCAAATTCAGATGTACGTGACTCAAGTTGTACTGGTGCCAAGTCAATAGGTTGACGAGGTGAAATGCCGTAAACAATCATAAATGGGCTTTTTCCGGTGGTTCGGTAGATTGAGTTATTGTAAGCAAATTCAGCCATAGGGAGAAAAAGGTCCCAGTTACCAAGTTTATCACCCACCACACATCTAAGAAGGTTGCC
This sequence comes from Acer negundo, assembly GCA_035582765.1. Lineage (NCBI taxonomy): Eukaryota > Viridiplantae > Streptophyta > Magnoliopsida > Sapindales > Sapindaceae > Acer > Acer negundo. The sequence continues at coordinate 15,985,210 of CM069235.1, forward strand.
TAAGCTACGATTACTGACCCTCAAACTCTCTGTTATCTAGATCTGCCTCAAGATCTAAATCATGAATATCCTCTATAGGCTCTACGACCTCATCCGTAGGGTCAGAGGGATAATAGTCATCATACTCCTGACCTATGATTAAGGTGCGCTGTGGGCATCGAGAAGCGATATGGCCCTTAGCATGACAGTGGTGACACTCAATATTAGGGTTATAAGGACGCACATGAGAAGGAAGAACGGGCATATCTCTCGGTATAGGAGGCCGAGAGTCAAAATGAGCATTTGAGGTTGAAGTATTAACCCCCTATAGTTGAAGGACTGGAAACCCTCAGATGGACTAGGACGAGTTTGGCGTAAGTCACCCGGAGGGCGCCTAAATGGGTAAGGACGAAGGTATTTCTCAGCCTCTAGTGCTTTAGAGTAGGCATCCTCCAAAGTCTCAGGATTGTGTATGCTAACCACACGTTTGACTTCGAACTTAAGGCCATTTAGGAACCTAGCTACAGTGACATCGGGTTCTTCCTTGATATTACACCTGATCAACAGGTCATCAAAAACAGACATGTAGTCATTAACACTAGACGAAGATTGCTTAATGTTAAGGTACTGGTCTAGTAATGCACTACAATAATAGGTAGGCAGATATTTCTCTCTTAACTTGATTTTCATCTCAGACCAAAGGGTGATGGGATCCTGACCTAGACGATCATAATACATTTGAATGTTCCGCCAATATTTCTTAGCAGAACCGACGAGCTTAAGTTTGGCAAAACGAATTTTCTGTTCGTCACTCATAGGATACCACTCAAAGTAGTCATCCATGGCAGCAAGCCAATCTAGGAAGACATTGGCATCCAACCTACCATCAAATTCTGGGGCATCTACCTTAACCCTCCTAGCGGGATCAAAATGGTCGTCAGAAGATCTTCTTTGGAAATCTCTACGGTCATCATAGGGGTTCTTATAGAGGTCAACATTCCGGCGAGGAATAAGATTAGTTGGACGCCTAACGTCATGATCCTCAGTAGGTAAGCCTCTTAAGGCATGCCTAGGTGGTCTATATTCATCAGGTTCATCATCAGACTCAGGTCGAAACGTTTGACTATGCCTATATAAAGGGAGGACCCTAGAGGCCGAAGCTCTAAGACCTATATTGGACGAACTCGGATGTCTATGACCTAGGATAGGTGTACCTTGACCCATGGTAGACCCAGTAATATGTTCTTCCATATGTTGTTTACCTCGATCCCTAGGAGAGTGGTGAGTGTTCAAATTAGTGAACCGGGACTCGATATGGGTAAAAGTTTCACGCATTTCATTTGTAAGGTCAAGTATTTGCTTCCCTAGGTCATTTTGGACTGCCGTAATTTTGTCATTCAAAGCTTGGTTTGATTGTTCAAAGTCTTGTTTGGTAACCATTATGTGTATTATGAATGTGAAAACACGAATAATAAAAATAAATTAGACGGATGTGCACAATAAACCACCTATGACTCTAAACGGGTTTGTTTATAGGATAGTGTACATAATTGCAAACAATACACCAGGTAAGTTCCCAGGAAAGGGTGGAGGGTCACAATGAACACACTTAAGTACTAGCCTCCTTTGACAGAACTTTCCTAGACATGTACGTCCACATCCAAATACCCAATTCCAATAAATGGCTGAAACTAACACTAGGGTTTTTTTTTTTTTTTTTTAATTTTTAATTTTTTTAAAAAATTTTATTTAGCTATTTGTGTTTTATGAAAATGCAATAAAAATAAAATAAAATAAAAATAAAAATTGGATCAATGCGAATAACTAAGAAAAGCCTGCGAATTTAACAAAAAACCAATGAATTTCGAAATCAGAATAGCCAACCTATCCTCTGAAGGAAGCTAATCGTTGATGAATTGAAATTTGGTGTAGTGGAAAATTACTGAAAAGTCCCTCTAGATTGCACAATTACGTAAACACCCTTGAAGTATGTGGAATTTGAGAAAATCCTCAGCAGTATCAGAATTCGCGCAACAGCCCAGAAAAATTTCCACCAGGTCCTCCAATTCACAAAAAATTACCGCGAAGTCCCTAGTTGAAAAACACAATTACCTGGACCTAGACACCGGAAACTGGATCTACGATTAGATGAAGCAGCAGCCAACGAACCGTTCTGGACTAGAGGTGAGGGTCCACGTGCCGAAAATCAGCGGGAATGACGAGCGACGAAGGTCAGCCCTTTTGAACGCAGATCTGCGTTGATCGGGGCAGAACTGGACGTCGGTGATGAAGAGGAAAGGGACGGCCGGCCTGTCTGAATCTGATGGAGTCGGCGGTGACGACCACGCACCGGCAGCGGCGGTGGCGCGTGAGCGGTGGCGTGTGGGCACGTGTACTTCCGGCAGCGAAGGTTTCTGATTGCTGATATGTGTCTATGTGTTTGAGGTTTGGTGGGTGCAGAATTTTGTGGGAGAAAAAAAAAATTGATGGAAGCGTATAGGAACGAAAAAAAAAACAATAGGCTTTGATACCAATTGATGTAGAACCAAAAGGAAATAGAACCAGAAAAAGAGATTGGAAATAAAACAATTCAATACTTTATTCAATTCATCAAAATATAACCCTACAAAGGCTCTAAATGGGCCATTTATAATGATCAGATACAAGAGAGTTTAACTAGAAAACAAATACTAAAAGATAATAACCTGAATCAATTATCTCTTTAAAGGAGATAATATTTCAAAGATAAATATTAATAAAATAATAAAAGATAATAACCCCAAAATCCCTAATTATCTTTCCTAAACTTACGCCTTACGTAAGTTCTCAAATCCCTAACCACTTCCCCATCAGCTAGTTTCTAGTACACTCCTAAGAAATTTAGCTTGAACATCTTTGTCATAGTTATCAGAAATTCTCAGTTCTTACTCTTCTTGTTCTTCTCTCTCTCTCTCTCTCTTGGTGGGCACGGGGGTTGTTTTATATTTGCCAGGATGGGTATGCTGTTATTGATCTAGAGATTCTTAATCCGTCAAAAGTTGAGGACATATGCCTCACAAAGTTTCTTGCATTGGTTTTGCAGGTAATATCATTCCTAGTTGTTATTTGACACCTTAACATTTAGGGTGTTTTCTAATATAAAAACATTTCAATGATTTTGTCTGATTTGAATTGTTAGTTTATTTCTCAAAGGTCGGCATTTTGTTAACAAACGTCAGCATTTTGTTTGTTATGTAGTTTTATTTGATTACTTCTGTAGTTATTAATTTCTGATTTTGTTTTTGTATAATTTTGTTGATTAGTATTGTTTTTCTTTCTATTTTTGTGTGTTTGGTTGTTGAGTAGCTGTGGGATAAAGAATATGAAATGAAAATCTTGAAATGCAGCTTTTGTTAGTAACTTAGTATCTATTTTTTCTCCAGTTTTTTGTTGAAACCTTGAATGTTAGGGTGAAGAACGGAAATCGAAACCCCTTTTCTCGGCTTGAAATCCTTGTCCAAGGCTTCAAATCAATGCACAGGGCTTCAAAATCAATGTCTAGGGCTTGAAACCACTGTCCAGGGCCTCAAAATCAATGTCCAGGTCTTCAAAATCCAAGCCTACTTATTTGTATTTATTTCTTGTGTACAAGCCAAATTTGCAAGCTCTCTGATACTGCTTTTATTAGAGACCAAAATGATGAGGGACTAGTAGGTGAGCTTTTATTAATTCCACCAATATTCTTCAATAGCAATGAACAAATTGGTTTTGTATATGTTTTCAAATCGGTTGTAATTTTTGTTTAGAATGAAATGTGTATATGACATCATTTTGTGGATGTGTTTTGATCTAATTCTCCTCTTGTAGGTGATCTATTAATAAATGCTATTGTGAACTTGGGCATACATGTCTGCATCTTTAAAGCTATATTTATCGGTAATTGTTGCTTTTGGGACCATTATCTAGTGATATTTGTCATTTTTAAGGTATCTTTAAGTCTGAACTACAAGCAGTTATTTCTACTTGTCGGAAAACACGCTCATATGTTGATCACATCTGTTCCAATTTGATAAATCGAACTGTTACCATTGTAATTTGTAAATGTAAGTATTCTTTTTACTGTCAAACACATTTGACATGTGATGCCTAATTTTTACATTTGACCTTTGAATGCTAGTTTCTAGTACACTCCTAAGAAATTTAGCTTGAACATCTTTGTCATAGTTATCAGAATTTTTTTTTTTTTTCTTTTACTCTTGTATCCTATTTTATTTTATTTACTAATTTCCTTTTTTTTTTTTTTTTTCCTTTTATGTACATGAAACAAGAGTGACCCAGGATAAATCAGGATAAATCAGAGAGCACCCCATTGAAGGATTTCAGCACCCATTCTAGACCCTTGCTTTCTAACGAATCGGCAAAGGCATTAAAAGCTCTTGAGTCATAAGCCACTATCAGCTGCAAAAACGTATTCATGTTGTTTTGAATATCATATATCATATCCACATGGTTCAAATTGCCAAAGACTCCATTGTTCACCCAAGAGACAGTCGATTTCGAGTCACTTACAATTACGATATCCTGACTGTGAAGAGTAGGCTTATAATGAATTAGCTCGACAACCCTTTTGATCGCCAAAACTTCAGATGTGTTGGAGTCGATATTCCCGACAAACTGGGAGAACACACAAAGAATTGTTATCAAGTCTTGTATGTACCAACAATACTCTATTGTCCTTAACATGGAATTTGTAACCTCCTTCCTTGCAATCTTTCTTAGCTTTATTCTCTTTGTCTTCACGTTGCTGAAAATCGGTCGGAAGAGTTCCGGAACCAATGTGAAAACCTTGAATCTTCCTCTGGGGCCATCGAAATTACCCTTAATTGGAAATTTGCACCTGCTTTCAGGAAATCTACCCCATTGTAGATTGAAAGAGTTGGCCAAGACGTATGGGCCCTTCATGCACCTCCAACTTGGAGATATTACAATGGTTGTAGTCTCTTCATCGGAATATGTTGAACAAGTGTTCAAAACAAACGGTGCTATCTTTGCAGCAAGGCCTTACATTCTAGCATCTGACATCTTATTTTACGATTTGAGTGGTGTAGTCTCCATTGGTTACATGCCTTATTGGAGACAACTACGTAAAACATGCATGTTAGGGCTTTTGATTGCGAAGAAAGTTCAATCTTTTCGATCGGTGAGAGAAGAAGAGATGGATAATCTTGTTAATTGGATTGCTTCGAGAGCAGGAACTCCGATTAACTTAACAGATAAAATTTACTCGATCACACATGATTTCACTTCAAGAGCTGCATTTGGAAAGATAACCAAATCCTGGGGGGGGGGGGGGGGGGGGGGGTTTCACATATAGCAGATTTGTTTCCTTCCATTAGAATACTTCAATGGATTACTGGAATCAGATTTAGACTTGAGAAAGTGAAAAGAAAAAGTGACAAGATACTTGAAACCATCATCAATGAACATAAGAAGGACAAGAAGGCAACATTTGAGATTGGCAAGAGCAGTGAGGAAATTCTTGATCATGAAGATCTAGTTGATCTTCTTTTGAAAGCTCAAGAGGGGGGGTGGGTGTTTTCATATTGCAGATCTATTTACTTCCATTAGAATACTTCAATGGATTACTGGAATCAGATTTAGACTTGAGAAAGTGAAAAGAAAAAGTGACAAGATACTTGGAACCATCATCAATGAACATAAGAAGGACAAGAAGGCAACATTTGAGATTGGCAAGAGCAGTGAGGAAATTCTTGATCATGAAGATCTAGTTGATGTTCTTTTGAAAGCTCAAGAGGAAAGTGATGTTAAATTGACTACTGAAAGCCTCAAAGCTGTGATCTTGGTTAGTATTTTGACCTCTCATTTTATTTATTTATTTATTTTTACGATTACTTTGAAACACACTAAAATGTCCTCCTAATCTTTCCAAAATCATAATTTGTCTTCAACCTTTAACATTTGAGTTTCAAACACATATTTATAAAGTTGGATTTAACCACATTGCATGCATTTCCTCTAGGATTTTAGTTTTAAAATCTATAAATAAATAAATTGAGTTGAAATTTAGAGCTTTATGCATTTCTTTTTTCATCATCTTTTCGATCCAACTCGATTTTGCTACTACTCCGATGACTATTACATCATGTCGTGTCATCCCGACAAATGTTATTATAAGTTTTAGTTCCTTTTGTTTCAGGTTCTTTTGCAGGAATTTTGTTTTTGGTTTTGCTTATTATTATAAAATCAAGAAGAAGAAAAAAAAAGACACTTAGAGCCTCAAGAGATGCATAAAGTTTTTTTTGTTTTTTTTGTTTTTGAAATAAGAAGCATAAAGTTAATACAATAAAAACCAAGTATTTTGAATCTCTAATTTTGTATAATGGTTTGATTTAGAATCCGAAAAATTAATCTTGTTTCAGGATATATTTTTTGGTCCCAATATAACGTTATACTTTCTGACTTTTACTAAATAAAAGCATTGTTTTAGTCCACACTGATTGTTTCAAAAATAAAAGCATTTATATATAGAAATTCGTTGCCAATTTTTAATACTATTACCGACGATCATTTTCATTTTTTACGACGGCAATTACCGTCAAAAAAAGTAGTATTTTCGACGGCTTATCGATAAAAGTTTATTTCCGACGAACGTATTTTCGACGGCTGTTTCCCCTCGAAAAAGCATATTTTCGACGGCAAATCACCTTTTTCGACAGCATTTAGCCCTTGCTGATGACCATTTTTTTTGTAGTGTCACCGCCACTAGTAAAAATATCCTGAAACAAGATTAATTTTCAGCGTATTCCGGCTTCGCAGTCAAAAGCCCTAACACGCATGTTTTACGTAGTTGTCTCCAGTAAGGGTCGTAACCAATGGAGACTACACCACTCAAATCGTAAAATAAGATGTTGGATGCTAGAGTGTAAGGCTTTGCTGCAAAGATAGCAACGTGTGTTTTGAACACTTGTTCAGCGTATTCCAGTGAAGAGACTATGACCGTTGTAATATCTCTGAGTTGGAGGTGCATGAAGGGCCCATACGTCTTGGCCAACTCTTTCAATCTACAGTGGGGTAGATCGCCTGAAATCAGGTGCAAATTTCCAATGAGGGGTAATTTCGATGGCCCCGGAGGAAGATTCAAGGTTTTCACATTGGTTATGTGTTGAATATTAAACTTGCCTCCAGCCAGTCACTTTCAGCAGCTTCAACTGACTTCTAGAAGCTGATATTGTTGACCACCTCCACCGTCCAAACTCATCAACCACCATCTCCTAACTCCCTTCTTCCCAACTGCCATCTCCCAACTTCAGTTTGAATTTGCTGGTTTTGCATATATTTTTGTTTGTCTTTAATCTCATCTCAGTTCCCTATATAAAGGGACTCAGATTGTGTTGTAAAAGCAGTGGAGTGGTGTAAGAAAATTTCAAGAGAGAAATAAAGTAAAAGCTTCTTCGTTTTTTTAGTGTTACAATCTCTCTCAGAGGTGCACCACAAGTGACCTCAACATTCCCATTCCACCAACAGTGGTATCAGAGCCCAGGAGAGCCGGAAATTTGAAGAACAGAGGCCAAAACCAAATTGGCCCAGAAATCAAAGTGCTCAAAATATAAATTTAAGCATAC